>JBBMKD010000103.1:185350-197095 GCA_037834095.1 Argya squamiceps
TACCCCCCACCCTTGCAATAAACCCCCGTGTTCTAGAATGTCTCAGCTCTGCAGAGTTCCCTCTCCCTGCCCTCCACGGATGCTCCTACAGGTTGGTTCCCTGAGAACCCCAAGAACTCCGAGCAGCAAAGGCAACAATGTCCCAGGGCACCAACTGAAGGGACAATGGTCTGGAGCAAACCACTTCACAGGACTTAAAGGGTAACAATTTATGCATTTAATATTTTAGGCCATCAAACAGATTTCCTCCCAAATGAAACCTCTGGGTATTAAGTACCTGAGTTCCTCTCTGGAACTGATTCTAAGGCACCTCAGTCTTTAACCACCTAAATTTCTGTGGCACCTTTGTTCTCCTCTCCCCAAACCACGCTCCCTGCCCGTGAAGGGTTCACATCCCAGTGATAAGACAAGAGCCAATAGTTTGATGCCAACAGATGGAAGCAATAAGCAAGAACAGGGACTGTAACAGAAATAATAAACAACCACACGTAGAACATTTTCTCCTACACTAGCCAAGGAAAGTCCATTAATTCTCATCTGGAAATCCCTGTAACATTTGCAGCGAGGATCTGCCGTGGCTGTTCATGCTGCTGCCCCGCAGCACACATTTGCCTTGGTAATGTGAGCCATCACCCAGTAAATTCTGCACTTTTCTCCTACCAGCTCCTTTCCCCATGCCCAGAGAAGAAGAATATGCTGCCTGGTAAGAGCTGAGCGAGTGAAAGGAGGAAGGGTTTGCAGCTTGGTAAACAAGCAGTGTAAAACCCACAGCCAAACCTGCTCTGCCCCAAGAAAAGGGAAATATTGGCAGCAAAAAAGGGCAGCAGGTGAAATATTGCTGAGGAGCAGCTCCAGATAGTGAGGACAAAATAACCCAACACCTCTCACCACACCAGCCCCAGACCCTGAGGGTGTCCAGCCCCACAGACTGTGCCTTGCTTATTCTGAGGGATGGGCAGACATGGGCCTGGCTGGTGAGTCAGTGCCAGCAAACACCAGACTCACCTGGACAGCTCTGAACATCTTCTAAGAGCTGCTACTCCTTGTAGTATAGGATGTGCACAAAGTATTCTATCACCATCTTCATGAACTGATGAATCCAATTGCTGAAGCAGTGTTCTCCCAGACCCTCTTCTGTTAATGTGTCTTCTGTTAATGGCCCATCAATGCCTGCTGCAGGACTCACAGGTAACTCCCTCCCATTATCTCTCTTTAATGGCCCATCAAGGACCCTCTGTGTGATTCATCATCCCATTGTGAGATGCCCCACCCAGGGGGAGGAGCCAAGCATTCTCACCTGGATATAATCTGGGATTTGGGACAGTACAGGGACCTTATCCACTGGATTCCCAGAGGATCAGAGCTACCAGACCTTTCTATGGGATCACTGCTTCAGGAAGACCCCCTCATCTGGACTGCTTCCATCACCCTGCTCAGGTTGTATTCTGACTCTGTCAGTGGTCTTTTGTACTATTGCATTTATTTTATTTTACCTTTTTTCTCTTGTTCTTATTAATTTGTATTTCTGACTTGGAGACTCTCACTCATTTTGCTTTCAAACCACTACACTCCTAAACTTGTATTCCTTTCCTGGGGACTGATCTTCCCCTGTCCCAATCCTGAGCATCAGCTCCATGGGTTGCTTCACTGGGTGACTGTGATGGTTTTTCCTACCTGTCCCCTCATTCCCCCAAGCCCACACTCAGCAGCTCTTTGCCTCTCACCTTGGTCACACTGTAAATGAGAAGGAAGTTGATGCACCAGTCATCAGTGGAACAGTGACTTCTTTCTCCTTGACATTCAGGCAGTTGAAAAGCTCCTTGTGGGGTCAAGCACAGTGGCTTTTTAAATAATGCATCGTGTTTGTTGGTGTGTTGGCATTTAAATGCTGGCTGAGAGGAAAAAAAAAAGCAACTGGGGTTCCAGTGCTCTGTGTTCTTTATAATGGGGGTCCTTGTGCAGACACAACACTCACACAGTCACCTGGGGCTCCACTCACCTGCTTCCTCTCCACATCTCACCTCCCACAGGTGTTCTGGCTCCTCAGGCATGGTCAGGGACATGTTTCCACTGTCACTTGCACATCCCATCCTTCTCCACATCCCCGTGACCTCACTCAGAGCTCGTGCTGCTGGAGGATGCACAGATAAATACACCTGGCCCTAAAATGTACCTGTGTCCCTCCTGGTACACTCTCTGCAAAACAGCACGACACCAATGGCTGTGATTACCTCATTGCTCTGGAGGTGGGGAGGAAGAGATGGATTTATGCACCAAATCTAGGCTATGACAGGTTCTTTCAGAGGAACAGGCCTCAGGTGCCTCCAGAGACTGCTGTGATAGACAAACCTCCTTCCCAACCCCACAGCCATGGCCATATTCCCTGTAGAGAACTCAGAGAGGGTGTTGTGGTCTGTCCTCCCCCACCATGAGGACAGAGGGGCAGCAGTCAGAATTCACCTTTCTAACAATCAGCTGAACATTTTTGGAGGACCTGGGTTGAATTTTCAGGCTTGTGATGTGCTGCCAAGAGCTGTCACTTCTACTTGGATCAAGTCAACTTGAGCAGAGTGTTAGCAGGTGGTGTCACACCTCTGTGCCTGGGATCAGTGAGCAGAGATGGGGAAAGGAGCTGGAAAACACACGTGACCTCCTGCCAGTGCCTCTCCTGCTGCTGTTTGTCACTGCATTGCTGAAGTCACCCTCCACTGCCTTGTTCTAAAGCTGCTGGCAGGCAGAGGTGGGTTGGGATGGAGTCACATCCACCACCCTGCTCTGGGGCCAGCCTGTGTCCTGCCTTCCCAGGGTCCAGCAGCCCGGGGAGGCTGTGCCAGAGCTGTGACCTTGCCCATTTTCCCAGTGATTTCTGAGATCTGTGGTCAAATGCCTTTGATATTGCTGAAAAATGTGTTTGCGGGGGCTCTGTGCTCTTTGAGGGCAGGTGGGCTTTCCCAAGGGTGTGCAGTGACATGTGACAGCAGAGGCAGAACCTGGGCTGACAGAATCCTGTCTCCTGCTCCACTCTGCTGACCAGCAGTTTATCCTTTCCAGCCCAGGAAGAGAGTCCTTGCTCCCCCAGTCCAAACCTCTTTCCACCCTTGGGATCACTCTCTTTCAGTTTGCATGGACCCAACCCTGCACTTCAGTGCAGTGACATCAAAGGACTGAACAGCACAACTCAGAGGAGCAGGGAGAAAAGAAAAAATGCCAAAAAACCAAGAGGAGAAAACACAGAGATGATTTTTCCTCATTCTGACACACCTGGACTGAAAGCCCTGTGACACCTGCAGGCAGCCCAGTGCCTCCTGGGCTGCACCATCTCCCTTCCAATGGAGAGAAACACCACTGGCCCTGTGAGGTGCCTCTGGAATTAGAGTGGGCAGCAATAAATAGAGGCTGTATTTTGAGGAAACTGCTGGTCTGTGTCACACACCTTTGCCTGCAATACCATCCTTAGTGTGCTTGAAAGGATACAACAGATAACCATGCAAAACATCAGGGGATCTGCTCCAGATTAACACCGTGGCAGGAAGAGAATTGTTGCCCAAATCATTTGTGTGGTTTATTTTTTTTTTTTCTTTCCACCCATTCCCATCCCCCCACCCTGGCAATTAATTAACCTTGGTGGTTTACAGCAAATTGCCTTCCAGCAAAAATCAGGGCTCAGTGTGATAGCAGCCCTAATTGCCATGTCAGATATTTCCTAGCCCCATTCATTCCCCAGCACCATCAGCTATTGTTATAAATTAATAAAGCCTGGACACCTCCCATATTTAAGAATGAAAGCACAGAGAGAGAGAGAGTGTGATGGAGCATTAAAGAGACAGGACATCTGATGGCTCCTGACAGGACCCCAAGATTCTGATCTCCTTCCCTCTCTGCCAACAACAACAACAAAATAAGGGACTGGAGGTATTTCTAAATGCAGCTCCCTTAAACCTCACCCCTCTGCCTAAAAACGCATCCATTCAGAATTACAGTGTATTTTTAGACTGTAAAAGAGAGCAGATATAAATATGTCTTCATTCCTGCTGCAATCCCAGTGGCTTAATCAATTACATCACTGATAGGTCTGATCCATGACAGCCAGAGATTCTATTACAGAGTGAGCATGCAGAGCATACACATGTGTGTGTGCCTGGGGGATGGATCTGTTTTTATGTATTTGTACATAATATATACATATATTTATATACAGGCATGGACACACGTACCCTTCCCTTTTCTATTAAAAAAAAGACAAAAAACCCCTGTTGCTTGAATAATTTTCACAAATAAGACAATCCCCATATTTTGCTGGCAAAACGATTACAACTGTCAGGTCTGATGGACGCAGTGCCTGCCATGAATTATTCATCGAGGCTAATTATAAGCTGGCAGATTTCTGGCACAAATGTGCTGGAGATCCCAGTTATCTGTGACTGATCTGCTCCTCCCAAGTCCCCGAGGCACCAGAGGAGAGCAACAAATGTGTCCCAAGTGACTCACTCTATATGGGATGAGTTAGGTGGGGACTCAGCCCTGCTCCTTGGAAACTCCACAAGGTCCAGCATGACCCCAAAAGTGACCCCCAAAGCACAAAGGTTGTGGCCTTCAAACTGCCATCTCTGAGGATTTGACCAGGGAATTGCTGCTCCAGGAATCCACTGCCATGGATCCAGCAGTGGGACACAGATGATGTCCAAGGAAAGGCATAAAATAGGTGATGATGGCCCAAAGGCAGAGCCTCTTCTGATCAGCACTACTCCCTTCATCTCTTGTGTCCTTCCCTCTTATGATTTCCAATAGAAGAAATAATGTGGCTACTCCTCCCTCCTCAGCTGATTCCAACACAGCCCCAGCAGCTTCTGCTGAAGAGTCTCTAAGGGAAAGCAGTGAAAAGTAGATTTTTTTCAGGCCAGCAGTGGATGAGCTGAGAGGGTTTGAGAGGCCCTGACCCAGCCCTGGCTGATCCACTCTGTCTGGGAGGTCTCTCAGGCCATTCCAAGCCTCTGCCAGAGCCCACACAAAACATTGCACCCCTGCAAACCTTCTGTGCTGGGGCAGGCCTGAGGTGTGAGGCTGGAGAAGGAGAAGGAGAAGCAGAAGGAGAAGCAGAAGAAGGAGAAGGAGAAGCAGAAGGAGAAGGAGAAGCAGAAGAAGAAGGAGAAGAAGAAAAAGCAGAAGAAGAAGGAGAAGAAGGAGAAGCAGAAGAAGGAGAAGCAGAAGAAGCAGAAGAAGAAGCAGAAGATGAAAAAGCAGAAGAAGAAGGAGAAGAAGAAGAAGAAGAAGAAGAAAAAGCAGAAGAAGAAGGAGAAGCAGAAGGAGAAGAAGAAAAAGCAGAAGAAGAAGGAGATGAAGGAGAAGATGAAGAAGAAGACTGAAGGGATGGGCAATGCAGTGAGCATCACCCTGATCCCTGAGGAGCAGAGGTTCAGCACCAGCCTGGTGTGACATGGCACACACAGGGTTACCTGCCTCCATGCCCTGTCTCAGGTGTCCCTCCCTCCCTCTCCTCACTCCTCAGCACTTTCCTGGAAGCTCCTGTGGGTCTGTAGCTCTGGTTTAAAGCTCCTTGCTTTCTTTTGAGGCCTTGGCCAATTTCCAGGGCTTTTGTTCACCCATCAGTCACTGTCTGGAGAACAAAGCTTCAGAGGCTTAACCCAAGGTCAAAAGAAGTTCCCTGTTCAAAGTCTTCTCCTCATCAGGAGTTAAATACAGCATCAAACTCCACTGGAAGCACGAGGCCTCTCCAAAGCTGTGTCTCCATGGCTGGAGCTCACCTCCGAGCAAACCAGAGGACAAAACTCCCAGGCTTTGACTGGAAATTTGAGAAAAAGTAGCAGGTTCTGCCCCACCCCAGGACACCTGGCACAGGGACAGCAGATAGCAAAGATCAGAAAATCCATTACCACAAATCCCATGTCTGAGAGAAAGAGACAAGGCAGATTTCTTGAGGCTTCTCCAACCCATTAATCTTCTGCCCAGTAATAAAAGGCTTAATTCTGTTGGCAGTGGACAACTTAAGGGGGGAAATTCAGGGCTTATTGGTTCAAATAGTCCAACTAGTTTCCAACCTCAGTGGACATTTCATTACTGCCCAATGCCCAATGGGGCCAGTTACTAACTGTGTCTTTAGGGCACCTAAAGAACATGAATCCCATGTGTAAGCCCTGCCTTGCCCTGGCTTCCTGGCAGCCCCAGTTCCCACTGAAATAATCAATATTCCTCTGGGGGACTGTCAGTGTCTGGAGCACAGCTTTGATTTCCCTCTGGCTGTGGGGTCACACAGAGCTGTCCTGGCTGTGCACCAAGAGCAGATCCCCAAACCCTGAGTGCGCTGGGAGCACCTGAGGCAGAGTAAATAATCTCACCACACATCTGTCCACGTCCCTGCTCCCTTCAAAATAAAAGGGCAGGTTGTGAGCAAGAGAATGAATGTCCCTAATAAAGCCAGGGCTGGTAAATAACATTATGCCTTCATTGGCTCTGAACCATTCATATTCTTCCAAGCAGAAGGGTAACAGGGATTGTGCAACAATAACAGATCATCAGCTGTGGGGAGCCTGCAAACTTTGTCTCTTCTCTCAATGCGTGCTATAAAAATCACCCCTCAGAGACTTTTCTTTCTCTTTCCTTTTCCTCTTGACATACTGTAGATATAAACTCTCTCCCTGCAAGGAAATTTCTTCTTCCATGCATTCCAAGCTCAGTGACATTCTTCACAGTGCCCTGGAGCACAGGGCCCTCTATGTGCATCTGTCTCCTTGGTGTGAACTTAAAGATCAGGAGTCGTTCACTTACAAAAATAGTGAGGACACTTTTTTTCTTCTTGCCTGAATCTCTTCCTAAATCTAAAGAAAGAAGGAGCTTCCCAGATGCTGAGGAAGCAGCAGCTCTGCCCAGGTACAGTGGGCATGTCAGGATAATTGGGATGTGCATAAATCTCCTTTGTCTATACTCTGCCTTCCCCACCCTACACTTCCTCTGCAGTTTTAATGTTTTGTTTCAACCTTTGGATTGCCTTAAAATATTAATGCTGAGGTTTTATTATAATTTTATATTCTGTAGTTAATATTTTAATACAATAAAAGCCCAAATGAAATCTTTCAACGTTACGGGGCGAAATGATTGTGCACAATTGAAACAAAACAATCCACTAGGGCCAGGAAGATGTTTCCTTAGAATTTTCTTTTTCCTGAGCATTAACCAAATGTCATTATTTTGTTCTGATGGAAGGACAGCCCTCCCTGCTTTCAAAATATTAGGGATTCAATTGAACAGTGTATTCAAGTGCCTCAAATGGCAACAAACACCCCTAATGTGGTTCAAGATTTGTGAACTCTGAGATATGATGTAGCTCTGAGGGCTGAGAAAGGTCTGGCCCAAAAAGGGACTGAGTGATGAGGAGAGACAGGAGGTTGCCCAGCCCTGCAGCTCCTGCCATGAGCCATCCCAGCCCTGAGTTTGCTGTTCTCCCCCCAAAGGCCACAGTCACACAGTGGAGACCCCCCTGCTCTGCCACCACAGGGAGGGTGGGCAGGTGAACCCCTGGGAAATGTGAACCTCAGCTCTTCTGTGCTGAGACCCCTCTGCTCTCAAAGCTTTGGGTGGCACCTGCCTGTGATACGTCCCCATTTCATGGCACAAGACAACTGTTAACACTTCCAAACAATTTTTCAATTTAAGGCAGATTAAGAGCAAAATTCTAGTGGGACTAATAGTGTGTAATCTTCTTTCCATTCCTCCTCCTGCATTATGAGGAAGAGTTCTCTGCAATGGCGTATTTCACACTCTGATGCTGATATTTCAATTTCCTGCTTAAGTTACAATAAAAGCTGCCCACCCTGCTGATGCTCCCTTGAAGAATAACTTATGTTGATTGGCATTCTTTAATTCCCCTTGGATGCAGCTAATGATTAAGAGATGCCAGGAAATTTAAAAGCATGTCCTACCTGCAGACTCCTCTAAGCTCCTTTGGAAGGCTTTGAAAACCTTCCAGTTTCAAGCACAAAATAGAGCAACTGGCCTTTGAGCACCTTTCTCGTCTTCCTTTTCTTCCTCCCCTATTTTTTGCCCACCCCACAGGAAGGCAGAATTAAATTCCTGATATCAATGAAAGCAAAGGGAATTGAATTCATGGCAACAGAGCAACACTGGGAGGACACTCACCTTTCCAAAGCTCAGCTGGTTGCAGGACACCCTTCCTGCATTCCCCAACAGGTCTTTGGGACAGCCAATAGTTTGATGAAGCTCAAAAACCCATGGCTGGGGTTTGTATTGATTGTGGGGGACCAGTTTCAAGATCTTGATGGGCAACTGCATCTCTGTGTGTTGGACAGAGTGTCACAGTTCAGGTGTGGGCAGAAGGGAGGAGAAGCACAAAGCCTCAAGTGTCAGCAGTTCAAAGATGTGTCCTGGAGTCATCCCTATTTCCCAGTTCTGCCAACCTCAGCTACTGGGGGAACTGCTGCAGAGGAAACACCACAGAATCAGGCATCTGGCTATGAAATCAGGCCACAGTCCGGCTGAAACTTGCTCCAAAATCAGTCCCTGCACAGACACTCTGAAGCCAATTTTGCCAGGATGCTTGTGTTGATCAGACCTGAGAAAACATGACCTTCTTCTCCTCCTCACACCCAGACACAGCTTCCCCAGCACCCTGTCTGCCCCCACACACCTTTGCCCCTGCCATGAAGGAATCATTTATATTGTGTCCTTTTGCCAAGAGAGTGAAGGTTTTCCTTGTGTTTGGCAAAGCAGCTTTTGTTCCTATCTTCTGTGGTCAGGAAGTGTTTCTCCAGGAGGATTTGCCTGTATGGCAAGGATTTACTATTCCAATCAAAATTCAGCTCTACAGGCCACTAATCCCATATCTGCAGCAGAATAATCCATCCAGCACAACCACATGAGGGAATTTCCCCGGGTGGACAAACTCCTGTTGACCCTTTGCAGTCTGTTAAGTGAAGAGCAAAAGGGAATCGGCCACTGGAGCTCCCCAGATTTCAACAGATCCCCTCAGGAGCTGCTACAGGCTCGTCGAAGCTCAGAGAGTTTAAAAAGCAACCCCAAGCAAAGGAAGACTGAACATCATTTCAAAAATGCTGAAGAATCTTCTCATCAAAATAATGTCAGAGCCTGTCACGGCAGAGGGAAAACAAATGCGCGGAACGCGAGAGTTCTGCATGAAATGTAAAGTGCTGTTTAGTTAAAACAAAGCTCTTTCAAAGCACTCAATGGGGGAGCAGAAGGAGGAGGGAAGGAGTAGAGGCAAAAAACCACTCAGTTTTGTAAGTTTAAAAGGTATTTAAACGGAGAAACCTGTTGAGTCATGCAGAGCCCTGTTTGTGCTGGAAGCACGTGTGAGCTGCAGTTGCTGCCCCTCAGGGAGATGGGAGCCCCTTCCCCTCGAGCCCATCAAACTCCTGCCCACTTCAGGACATCCCTTTCTCCTGCTCTAATCACCATGGGATGATGGGGGTGGAGGGAAGAAGCATCTTTTAAATAATCAGAAGAAAATAAGAGGAGGCCGTGTCAACTGGAACCTTCAAGAGCAGTTGCCGAGAGGTGTTGGAGCCCTGCAAATTCAATTCCTACACAAAGATATTTCCCCCCTTCCCTGGGCCTTGTTTCCCATGACAGGAAACAAAATGCTCTTTTACAGCTGCAGAAAACTGCGGTTTGGAACACGGACTTCAGTGTGCCAATGTACTGTGGTACCCCCAGAAAACACTGCTCTGGTTGTGCTTCCTGCTCTCCAGAAATCTTTTGGTAGAGCTGGCTCTGAAGCCCAAGAGGATTCCACAGAGGAGATGCAGGCAATGGGATTGCAGTCAGTAGAAAGGGTCTTGCAAACTTTGGGGTTCCATCAACTCCTCCATTTTGCTGCTGTGAAGGAGGTCAGGAATCTTCTGTGTTCCTGTTGCCCTACCTATAAAGTCAAATCAATTTAATCTCCCCCTTCCCTGCCCATCTCTGAGACAGATCCTTTTAACAGGTACTAGTTATTAATAACAGCCCCAAAGGATACCACTCAGACAACCATGACAGAAATCACAGCAAAGGAAAGAAAAAAAAAATTCATTCAGCATTGTGGAAGATCAGCATACCTGAGGAAAGAGACTTTCATGGACATGTCTTTAATCTTTCCTGCTTCCAGCCCTTAATAGCAGAACCTGATTCCAAGACTTGGTGATTGATTTCCAGCCCAGACGCAAAGTGACAGGCTCATTTTCAAGTATTGCACAGCTATAATTCCGTGTTTTATTTGTTATTATTGTAACCTGCTGATGGAGTGGGGCTGTACTCAAGGTAGCTCTGGCTCCAGGCATTATTTAGAGTTGGGTGTTTAATGCCAGAGCCTCGTGCCTCCTGATATTTATGAAGAAGATGTGCCTGTAGCTCCAACCCTCATATCTTATTTGTTTGTTGTTCAAACAAAGGATCAGGAAATTGGATGCTGTTTCTGGCGAGTGATATCATCTCCACAGTTAAGGGAAGGCCACTGGTCTTTACACATTTCTCCAGCGCAGCAATGAGGAGAGAGCTGCCTCCAATTCAAGGGGAATGAGTCACCTTGGGAAGTGCTTTGTCTCTGTAAACAGGGAAAGTCTCTGCTCCATAAACCCCCGGGACAGAACAGCCCCTCAGCCAGGGCTGAGCAGCACCCCCGAGGTTGTGGGGCCCAGCCCTGCTGCCCATCACTGAAATTTCTCTTCTGATTTACCAGAGTTTTCCCCATTTCTTGCCTTAATTTCTCCCTCTTCTAACATTAAGAAATCTTGCCTTGGAGAACAGCACACGGCATTTTTCTCACTCAGAGTAAGGTTCTCGGCAGAAAAACCTTCCAGTCAGATTCAGTGAGAGCATCCATCCCACTGGAGACCAGCGTGGAAAATCCTGCTGGGGTTGGCAGGGCTTTTGTGGGATCAGGGCATGTTTGTGGAGCCAGAGCAAAGGGTCATGCTGGGTGCCCCCTTTTCTAGGGCAGAAAAGTGTTTTAGCTCTGATCTGGCAGCCTGGAAGCTGCCCCTGGTTTAAATCTCAGCTGACTCCCCTTGCCTTGCAGCACAGCTGCAACAAAGGAGATGGTGCACAACTTGCTGCACTCTATGAACTTACCTGTGAGCTCCTAAATAACTCTGGCAGCTTGGAAAAGCTCGTTCAGCCTGAGGAGCTGAGCCTGCTGCAGCAGCAGAAGCCAAGGAAGGGACTTTATGCTCAAGCTCTGAAGTTTAACCTCTGCTGTACTCCTGTGCAGCAGCAACGAGTGTCACTGGTGCTCACAACAGAAAACTGTAAGCAGTGATTTCTGGATGCTGCCCAGCTACCCCTGAGAGAGGCACAAAACAGGATTTCTTCACAGATTGGGAGTTTATGCTGAGATGTTGAATATCTCCATGAAGTCTTTGGTGTTGCTGTTCCAGTTTCTCGTTAGTTGGGCAGAAGACCAAACACTGCCTGCTCTCAAAAGGCTGCGAGCTCTGCAGGGCTCTGCAGGGAACAAACAGGCACCAGCCCAGTGCTCCAAGGGAGGCAATTTGAAGGTGATCTGGTTTTACCTGTTTCTTAAAACCCTCCCATTTTCTAGGCTTTCTCACTACACCCTAGTCAGCAAGGCACTTCTGTTCAAGAAAGGAGTACCTGCAGCACTTTGTGATATTGTTAGTGGGCATGGTAAGATAAGGTCTGTTGGGGAAGATGAATCAGGGAAACCTTATCAATATGATTGCTTAGCAAAAGATTCTGAAAATATGAAAGCTATAA
>JBBMKD010000103.1:197195-208301 GCA_037834095.1 Argya squamiceps
TTGGTGAACATCACCATCAATCACATTCCTCCTCTGAGAGGAGAAATATGTAAACAAAATAGATAAATTCTAAATATGTACATAGTTTATATGAAGCTGTGTGAGAATTTCCACTACAAACTGCAAACACTGGAAAGCAGGAAAATTCAGGGTGACAGGGGTGGGCCTTGCTCCTCACTGGCAGCTTCTGGGGGTGGTGGCAGTCTGGTCCTTATGGACTCGTCTGCAAATGGGACACTGAAATGAGGGCAGAGCTAAAATTGCTGCCTGCCACCTTCCCAGCCTGCTCAACACCCCTGGATGTGCCAGCACAGCCCTGAGCCCCCACGGCTGTCCCCAGAGCAAAGGAAAGGGAGGCACTTACAAAAAGCAGAGAAGGCACTTACAAAAAGCAGAAATCTTCCTGGAACAGAGGGGAAAACCTCCCAACAGCACACTGGTGAGACCTGAGGCAACTCAGTGCTGTTGTAGGTCGTTATCCACCAAGTCACCTGCTTAAAAACAACATTCTAAGGCTAATTTTTTTGTCCCGTAGTGGATCAAAACTGCAACCTGCCTGTGCTTCGGTTTCCCACTGAAACAGAGAAAGGAGATGACAGCCCTGAGCACTGGGAGGACAGGTTTGGTAAATCCAAAATGTGTTCATCTGCCTCAGATGAATGGTGGGACTGACAGAGGCGCAGAGCAGCAGGAGGGAAGCAGGGACTGATGCTGCTGTGCCTCGGGTGCAGCTGATCATCAGTCAGGCACTGCATCCTACCCCAGCTCGGCCATCTCGGAGCCACAAGCACTTAAGCTCAATGTTTCTTCCAGTTAGTTTCCCTCCCTTCTCTTCCCAAAGCTGCCGGCAGCCTCTTCCCTCCACCGAACGTGGCCCTCTTGTGTTCACAAGCGAAATACAGAGAGAAATCAGCAACAACTGCTCATGAATATGAGAGGTTTATTAGAAAAGTGGCTTTCCCACACCTTAAACTCCGTTTAGATGGCTCAGGGAGGCACGAGCAGCATCCTACAGATTTCTGCCCAAATCCCACTGGAGCAAGCTGAACATCAACTCGAACATCATGAAGGTTTCTACCTTCCCTCCCACTCCCACCTCCCTCTGGTTTGGAAACAAAGATCCCTTAGAGGTTTGCAGATCTAAACATGCAGTGCTTGGGAGAAATAAACCCCCAGCACTGTTATCTGAAGGGTGGAGAGGAGGGAAGGAAGGCAGATCAGTGTGGGTGCACAGGGATGTGTGGCCACAGCACAGGGAGGCTGCAGCACAAGCCCAGGCTGTTCTGAAATGAAACTGAGCAGTCGTTTATATCAGGGTTTCCATAGAGACCAAGTTTTGAAAGACTTAAGGTGGAATGATTATGTATGTTCTGAAGGGCTTGGGATAAAAATAACCCTTGCTAAGCGTTGCATGGGCTAATTAGATGATGATCCTTGGCTGGGAGCTCTCCTTGGTGGTGCAGTCACCGTGCCCCTGGGTTTGCCCACATGTTCCCTGCTGGTGTGCAGTGGAGAATGCAGCACCTCAGACAACAGCAGTGATCCCTGTGTTTCCCTGGAAGGCTGTGATGCCTTTCAAAGGCTTGTTTCTCTGCCATTCTGCCAGCTCAAGCAGAAACAACGTGTGCTCCAACCCTTCTGCTGCCAGACCTGCTGTCACCAACACTCCAGAAAAACCCCCGGGGTCACACAGTGCGCTTTGACTGCGGGTTGGCAAAAGAGACAAAGGAGCAGGAAGGTGAGGAGGAGCCCAGCAATGAGCACTGATGGACTTCCACCTGCCATGGCATGGAAATCTGCTCCAAAAATAACAAATTCACCAAAACCAGCCCAAAAGCATCTCTGGTGGCAGCCTCAGACAAAAGCATCCGACCTCCTGGGATTTACAGGAATTCCAGGGTGCCCCAGGGGTGTCACACCCAGGCCAGGGGGAGGGAGGGATGGTGGGGATATGGTTAATTTGCATCTTAACTGCATGAAACACCCTGACATTGCTGTGTCTGGCACTGCTTCCACAGCCAGGTACAAACAAGAAAACAGAATCCAAGGGAAGACCCTCAGCCAAAGAAATGGGAGGTTCTCTGACAGCATCTCCCACCTGACGTTTGGATGGAACAATTACTCAGTCTTGGCCAAACCTTTAATCCCTCAGAGACTGCCTGGGGTTTTTTTCCCCTCTTATTGAAAAAAAAAAATGCACTTTGGGTTGCAGGTCAGCAAGAACTACTCATACACTTAGGTCAAAATGGCAGTGTTGGAAAATTCCTTTTTTGAAGCATCCAGAACAAAACCTTCTCAATATTTTGCTTTGAAAAGGGGGCATTTTTTTTTTGGAACTGCAGTAACAGGGTAAATGCATCCAAGACAGCAACAGAATCTTTGTTTTGATGGGGAGCAAACACAATTCTTTGAGGGCTATTGCTTCTACTCAGGCAAGGGATAATGGAAAAAACTTTGTTTCAGGTGGCCTCCCCCCATAGCCATCACTCTCCAGTTTCCTCCAGTTAAAGCCATGAAACAAATTAGAGATTTCTCACTCAGCTGCAGTCCTTAGCCAGAAGAGCAATTTCCATGCTGCCCTCAGCCCAGCTGTCTCACAGTCTGGCTATCTAACAAGCCACACTGACTCTCAGTATATTTTTCCTACAGCAAATTCCTAATGATGGTTATGAAAACCTCCTTATGGTTTCCCAGCTGATGCAAAAGTAACATACAGCAAGAGGCCCTGATTCACACATGAACGTTTCTAAAAGCAGCCTCTGATTTTCTGGGGCTGTTTGTGGGTCGTAGAATCACGGAATGCCCTGAGTTGGAAGGGCCCCATGGGGATCATGGAATCCAACCCCTGTTCCTGCACAGACACCCCAACAATCCCACCCTGGGCACCCCTGAGAGTGTTGTCCAAACCCTCCTGGAGCTCTGGCAGCCCTGGGGCTGGGACCATTCCCTGGGGAGCCTGGGCAGTGCCCACCACCCTCTGGGAGAAGAACTTTTCCCCCAGCATCCAATCCAAACCCCCCTGACACAGCTCCAGCTGTCCCCTAACATTTCCAGCCCCAGTGCTGGGCAGACAGAGGGATAACCTCTTTTACTCAGTTGTTTTACTCTGCCTCTTCTACTTGTCCTCCCCATGTTGCCTTTTACTCCTAGTTGCAGGTGTCCTTAATGCTTGCTGAGTGGTGGGATCACTCAGAACAGGTGGAAGCCACTTTTTATTGTGTCATTTAGACATTGGGGGTTTACCTGAGTCTGGCCAAGAAGGTTGGATCAGCACCCTCGGGGGCAAGAACCTTTTCCTGAGCTCCATCCCAAGCCCTGACACAGCTCCAGCCCCTCCTGGGGTTCTGTCCCTGTCCCAGGGCAGAGCTCAGCCCCTGCCCCTCTGCCTTCCCTCGGGAGGAGCTGCAGCCCCTGAGGAGCCTCCTCATGGTCTCTTCTGCTGCAGCTGAATGATCCAAGTGCCCTCTGCCTCTCCTCAGACCCTTCCCCAGCTCCGTGTCCCTCCTTTGGGTGCTCTCCAACAGCTTTGGACCCTTCTGACCTTGCGGTGCTCCCAGCACTGGAGGTGAGGCTGCCCCAGGGCAGGGCAGAGCAGGACAATCCCTCCCTTGCTGTGACCTCAAGGACTAAGAACCAAACTCCTTCACCACCAAATCCTGCTTCACACCTGAGCAAGCTTCAACACACTCACCAAGGAGGTGTTGACAACTTTTGTGTCACCTTTTGGGTCTGCTTCATTTGCTTTCTGATGGCTCTCACCAAAGGCTGAGGGAGGGAAAATAAAATCTCTTTTTGTCTTCTGTCTCTTGTCTGGCAGAAAGTGGCAAGTGCTGGTAGAGCTGAAGGGACCCAGCTCCTCTGTAGTTTAAGAAAAGCGGTAACAAAGACCATTTCTGAGTCACAGGATTGCTCCTCCAGGAATTCTTCAGGCAGGATGGAGATTTTCTGTCCCTGCATCCACTCAGGAAGTAAGTTATTAGGAGAACCTTTTCCCCCTTGCACAGAACACTCCCCTGCAGCCTCTCCTCTCTGCTGAAAGACTGCAGCATCTCCTTCAAACCTGTCTTTGACAGAGGCAGTTCCTGGCCATGGCAATGGCAGCTGGATGTGGCATCACTGATTTCTGAGTGTGGCTTGTGCTTTCCTCAGGTGCAAATGGCAGGAGACTCCAGCATCTATTTCTGCTTCCCGTGGTACCTCCTATAAAGATCAATCCTGTCTGAGCACAACAGAGAACTGCTTGAATTAATTCAGGCAGACAGCATGTTCCTCTCTGTAAACAGTGCCACAGCTCTGGCATCTGCAAAGGTTCCCTGTGATGCAGGAACACTGAGTCAGCCCCACCAGGATGTGATCCATGAGGGCAGGGGTCAGGAGCAGGACATGTCTGCAGACAGCAGCCCCACAGTGTCCCTTGTTGTTCTCCTGACAGCACGAGAAGGAGGGAATGTGATGTGGTTTGACATGAGCAGCAACAATACAACTTCCCTCCTTCCTAAAAACAGCAAGTTTCCAACTCATCACCTGCTCTCAACAGAGCCAATGAATTTCCAAACAGATTTAATCTCATCCTGGTCTCCTACCAAACCAAGTTTGAGTGATCAAACTCGTGTGTGTGTTTATAGCCTTTCCCTTTTTCCATATCCACTGTAATTTTGAACTCCCTGGCCAATTCAGCTCTAATCTGACAGAGGCAGAGGTCTCCAAAAGGCCACATCCCAAGAGAAATGGCAAAAATACATATTTGATCAGGATTGGCAGACACTGTAATGCGGGGAATATCTGAAATGTCATCCCAAACCTTACTGCACACCAGCCCAGAGGGGACTGAGCCACAGACATCCTTGCAGCAGCTTTTCCCTGAGCCTCAGGTGGACAAGATGCTTCAAGTTCTGCTTTGGATTTCCTTCCCAATTTGCCTTTTTCCCAGCACCTGGATGTCTCCAGAGCTGCCAGGGAAAACTGCTCATCAGGTGAGGTGATTGTGGCCCCCCTGGTCCCAAAAAGGCATCTGGGAGAAGGGCTCCCCGTGTCTATTGTTTTTTAGCCACCTACAGTGTCTGTGTGCAAAGGGAGGGAGAGAAGCTGCTCAGAAACCAGGCAGCAGGCAGCCATTTACAGTGTGGGGTCATCCACAACTGACATTTAGAGGCAAAATGTGCTTGGAAGAGAAGGTTTTCCCACCCCAAGGGCACCAGGCTTGGGAAAGCTTGGTTAGGGCTGAGCCTTGGTCCAGTAAAATCCACTGGGACCCTTATTTTTCCACCTTGTCTTAGCTCCTGCCCCTGTCCTGAGATCTGGGAGAGTGAGGGAATTAAAAATCATCTCAAGTTTTCCTTTCCTGTGCTCCATTGCCCTCTTTCCCCTGAGGAAGACACACATACTGATCACTCAGACTTGGTTTGGTAGGAGATCAGGATGAGATTAAATCTGTTTGGAAATTCGTTGGCTCTGTTGAGAGCAGGTGATGAGTTGGAAACTTGCTGTTTTTAGGAAGGAGGAAAGTTGTGTTGTTGCTGCTCGTGTGCTCTGGGCAGGCAGCAACCCAGGAGTCACATCCTGCTGAAGGTTTCATCCTTGGTGCACTGGAGAGTAGAACTCGTGTGATTCCTCCTGCTCACACAGGAACTTGGATCTCTGAGAAGCTCCAAGGCAGGAGAAGGTGGGGCATGGCCTTTCCCCTCTGCTTTCTTCAGATCCAGCTCTGGGAGGGAGCTCAGAGGGTTTGGAGGAGTCTGAAATATGGTCAGCCCTGAACCTCCCTTGCTCTCTGTTAGCAGAGGTGCAGGATGAAAGGAGAACATGGAACATTCTCCTCAAAAAAAACCCAAAAAAACCAAAAAAACACAAAAAAAACCAAACCAAAAAAACCACAAACCAAATCAAATCAAAACAAAACAAAACAAAACACCTTTGGGACTTTTAAATTGTTTTTCCAAAGAAATAAATTCTTTCTTTGCAAAAAAAAAAGTCCCATGAAAGGACAAATTTTTAATTTGAGGAATGTTTGATTTTATGATCTTTCTGAAAGCCTCCAACAAAAGGCTTTGGACACTACTTTTCAATACTTTAAAATGAGGATTTCCACCATCCCTCATTCCCCTTGTCATAAAATATCTATTTCATGGTCCATTTGGAAAGTACTGCTTTTTAGTTCTGCCCTCTTTTCCTTTCAGACTCAGAACAAACCCCACCTTTTTACAACTTCAATATTCCCTGTCCTGTGCTGAGACCTCCTTGTCCCCCCGTGAGGCCCCTCCTGACCAGCACCAGGCAGGGATGGAGCCTGCAGGGCAGCACTTAACGTGGTAATTCTCCAAGGATTTTGTTTAGAGTTTTATAGCATTACACACCAGCCTTATTGGATTTAAATGGCTTAAATTAACTGGGTTATTTAATGGATTGTCCAGATTAGGGAGGAATCTGCAAAGGCTGTTACTTCAAGAAGAGCAGCTGCTTGGGAAAGAAAAGATCTCCAAGTAACATTAATATCCTGGAGGCTCACAAGTCCTGACAGGCCACTCCTGTCCTTTATTGACATTCTCTCATATGCATTTAGTCAGGTTTGTGTTTAGTTTAATAATCTCCTGAAAGTTTAATTGTTGCTTTATTCATCCATGACCTTTCCTTCTCATCTGGAGACATATTATTGCTAATCTACAAATTTCAAGAACCAGATTTATTTGCAAAACCAATTATTCTGCTATGCAAATCTCTTCTCTTCCTGCAGCCTGCCTGAACGGGGCTTTTTTACCTCCACCATAATATATAGACACTATTCAAATATTTAAATGTAAAAATTTATCTATATTTCTTTTCAAGCATGCCCAGGTTCTGTGTGGTGCAAAGTTAATTAAAATCTTTAGAATCAAAAGCAGGTCCCCCTGACCTTGGATCCAGACCTGGCAGACTTTAACCTCCAAAGTCCTCACTTGACCACAGGGGACCTGGAACTACCAGCAAAGTGGAAAATCACTTTGCTGTCAGTGAAATTCTGATGGAGGAACACATCCTCTCCATCAGCAGCAGGTATGACACCACCAGTGCACACACACAGCTCTCCTGGGCAGCCTGCAGAGCTGAAGGAGGGGCAGAAAAATGCTCAGAACAAAGATCTTTGCTGCAGATCTTTACCCAAAACATCCTCAGTGGCACGTCCCCCCCAGAGTGATGCTTGCCCTCAGCCTCAGGATTTCTGATCCTGCTGGCACAGGGTGGGACACAGGACACTTTACAGAGCCATGGAATGGCCTGGCTTGGAAGAGACTTTAAATCTCATCTTGTTCCACCCCTTGCCATGGGCAGGGGCACCTCCCGGGGTGCTCAGAGCCACTTCCACCCTGCCCTGAGCACTCCCAGGGATGGGGATGCTGTGGGGTGTTGCCCTCACAGTTTTCTTACTTTGCAAATGTTTGAAATCTTGCAGTGCTGCTCTCACGCAGCTTCAAGAAAACAATGTGTATTTTAGCAATTATCTCTTGTTTACATTTTTATCCTCTGGGAGGAGGAATGTGATGGATGGTGATGTTCACCATCCAGGTGGAAGAGGTGGCAACCGGTGTAGCCAATCTCTTGACCTCTGTACAAATGTATATAAGTATTGGAGTCAGATAATTAAAAGAGGAGAAGCTTTCCCTTGACCTGCTGTGCCTGCCTCGTTCCTCTGGCAGCCTGAAACTGCCACAGTGGGGCTTCTCTGGGCCTCTGCATATCCAGTATCTTCATTCCTCTTCCCAAATAGTCAGTGACTGCAATATTTACAGTATTTACAATATTTAAAACATCAGTCATTCCTTTTGGAGTATTGGAAAGTCATGTCCAGACCACTCAACTTTTGTTTGGGGCTTTCGGGAAGGTCATGAAATCAAATGTTCCTGAAATGAAAAACTTGTCTTTTCATGGGACTTTTTTTTGCAAAGAAAATAAAGAAATTATTTTTTGTAAAAAAAAAATAATAATTAAAGTCCCAGGGAGTTTTTGTGGAGAAAACACCAAGTTTTCCTTTTCTCCTCCACTCTGCTAACAGAGGATCAGCTTTAGCTGTCCTCTGCCTCAATTTCCCCACCTTCATCACTGCCAGGGGCACTGCCTGTTTCTGTTCACTCAGGGTTTGAAGTGTGGAGTGTCACCTGCTGCATCTTTAGGGGGTGCTTCATTTTCAAACACTCTGCTCAAACTTTGTCACCAAATAAAACCATGCAGTTCCAGACTTCCCTCTTCCTGCCCCTGACTTGACTCCTGTGGTGGAATCTCTTACCTTCTGTATAGTTCCTTACCTCCTGTTACATGTGTTTAATAGCTGCTGTTCTAGAGCAAAGTTAGAGTTCTTCTGTTAACCATTAAAATGAATCCTGCTTGTAGTTGTTCTCAGCATATTTTAATTTTTAAAAAATTATTGTTATTATTTTGCCTCTTCTGGATCTAAAGCCAACTCACAGAACACTGTAAAATTATTTCAATGTATGCTGTGATCCTCCTGCCCAAAGTCACTGTCACGTGGCCATGGAGCATCACCACCACAATTACAGGCAACCAAGAAAATCAACATTTTACACTCAGCCTTATGTCAGTGAATGGCATTATCAGGGAAGCTCACACAATGAAACCACAATTCAGTGGAGAGATGTCAAGGGACTTTACCCATGAACAAATTAAGGCAGCATTAGCCATGGGATTAGAGGGAGAGGCAACGTGGGTGCCAGCCAGAGGGTAGAGACATTGTGCTTGTGCTCCCAGCACTCACCAACATCCACCTCCTGCACACAGGGAAGTCCCAGGGCATCCAGAGCCAACAGCTCAGCTTCTCCAGGTGGCTGCAGAGAGCCCAGGATCCACTGCTGCTCCTCTGGGTGACTCTGGAGTGAAGGAAGCAGAAATTAAAAGGGGGAGGTTTTGAGTCAGAGGCACTGTAGATAATGCAGGGTTATATTTGCTGAGAAAGACAGTCTTTATTCTTGCCCCAACATGTGAAATGTTTGCAGGTCTAAGTCTGGAAAAAACAGCAGGAGATGAATCCCATGGGGACAGCCACGTACCCCAGATTTCCAGGAGAGGCCACGGCTCCCTCAGCTACAAACCCACTTGGAGCTGAGTGAGGAGCAGCAGCTCCTGAGCGTTTTGCTCCAGGTTGATAAGACAGAAATAGTTCTGTATCTCACCAATAAATCACCACTCTCAGGCTGATGGACAGGGAGCAACCCCAGCAGCCTTTCACTGGAAGAGAATTACTTGTTCCCATGAAAACAAGGCTAGGGATGTGTGCTGTGGGAACAGCCAGATCCTGCCCCACGTGCTGCAGCAGGGAAGGAAGGAGGATGAGGATAGTTTGTTCCTTGAAATGCAATGGAGTGAGAGCTCTGCTTTAGACAAGAAACCACAGATGGGTCTTAAACACTTGTGTCTGGAACAGCCCCTTTTTCCTGCAGACCCCAGAGGTGGGGACTGGTCATCTCCTGGCAGCCAAACCCCCTGCTGCAGTGACCCACACCCCCTGCCTTCAGTGAGAGCTGGCCTAAGCCTTCTATATTTCAGATATGAGTGGCTTTAAGCTGTTTTTCACAGTCTGGGGATTGTTTCTCTTGCTCAAATAATTTAGCTTTAACCTGAGGCTGTGGGCTCAATCCTTGCTGTCAAAACCCAGTGTGTAGCTTTGCATGCAGCTCCTGAGGGTATGGGGGGGATACAACATGAATCTCCCTGGCTCCTTCAAAGCCTTGCTTTATGTGTGTAGAAAATGACATAAATAAAAATAAATCTGACAGGCTTTAGTCTGTGTTCCTCCAGTATATCCTTGTCTGCACTGGATTTACCCGGGTTGGTTTATATCTATAACAGCATCAAACAGGGGATGTTTACAGTGAGACAGACTCTAGTAAATACTAGCAGGGATGAGGCTCCCCTCACAAATATTTCCAGGCCAAGTAACATATAACCAGCAGCTCCTGGCTCATTTCTGTGCACACATGATCTGCCTGGGGTACCTCAGCCCCAGTAAACCAGGCAGCTTTAACCACCTCTGTAAATGGAAGTTTCAATGCAAATTGCTCTGCTCTCACTGCTAGTTTCACTCGAGTTAAGAATTACTTTCCGTTCTTCTAAGGAGAGGCAAACAAGGCTGACAAAACCCTGCAACAGTGTCCAATTACACTTGGAGCTGGAAACATCAGAGTTTCTAGTGAGAAAAGAGGCCACATTCCCCTGCTGCTGCCTGTGCCGTGGCGTGGGCATAAATGAAATGTGAATTACACCACTCTTACCAATGCAAATTATTACAGAGGAGCTGCATCCAAGGTGGAGCTGAACCTTTAGTCGGTCTATTTTAAGCTGAGACACCATTAAATATACCAGGAACATGAAAGGAACTTTCCCTCTGTGACATCTGGATGAAAATGTGACTGATTCTAAATGATTCTAGGATTTTCTGTGCCCTGCAGCTGGACTGTGGCCTGGGCTGGGACAAAAGTGTCCATGAAGTTTTGCTGTAACTGCCCATTCCCATTTTGCCAGAGAGTTGTTTGATATCTTTAGCTTTTCATCACAAACTGACTCTCATCTTGTCTCACAAAGCTGCTATTGAGGCAGACTCCACTGAAATCCTGCTTCTAATCCATTGACACTGAACCCTGTGGAAAGCAGTGGGTGGCATCACTTTAATGCATATTCAGGCAACAAGAGAACTGAGCTGTGCCTTTGGTGGATGGACCCTTCAGAGGCAAATCCAGCCAATTGCATCCAGGCTCTTCTCTCCATCCCTGTCCTCTCGTTATCCTGCACTCTGCTGACCCATCCCAGTGTGTGGAGAGGCTGAGGAAAGGGCTGGGAAAGTGGATCAGCCAAGAAGAAAAACAAACTGGTTTTGGTTTTTTTTTCTGGGTTGGTGTTCAGGCAGATCAGTTCCACAGCCCAATCCACACACACAGAGCCAGGTCAGAGCAGGGATGGGATGGATCAGCAGGGACACCCTCAGCCTGTTCCTGTTCCATTGTGGGGTTTGGTGTATTGCCCTGAATTTTCCTGCTTTTCAGTGTTTGCGGTTTGTAGTAGAGGTTCTCATGCAGCTTCATATAAACTATGTATATATTTAGAACTTATCTATTTTGTTTACAT
>JBBMKD010000103.1:226941-251162 GCA_037834095.1 Argya squamiceps
CCATTATAGGTTTCATATTTTCAGAATCTTTTGCTAAGCAATCATATTGATAAGGTTTCCCTGATTCATCTTCCCCAGCCCTGTGAGTGCCTGGTCTGGAGCCACAGCAACACTCTGTGCTCCCCCTCCCTCACACCCTGACACTTCCCTTCCCCAAAACACCACCACAGCTGAACGAGGGGCTCTGCAAGGGGCCCTGAGCCTCCCTGTGCTCACAGGCTCTGCACAAGCAGAGCAAACCCCGGGGATGATTGAGTGTGGCATCCCAAAAGGAGGGTGAGGCAACACAAATAAACAAACTGCTCTGCTCGAAAATGAAAGAGCTGCTGGATTTAATGTGACAGGGCCTGGGATGCTTCATTTGACACAGACTGGCAGCAGTCTGGTGATTGGCAAGAGCTGGGGATAATGGCTCTCTGGACTGTCAGAACAGAGCAGGATCATCTGCACAGCCAGCCCCGAGCTAAGCGTGGGATCTGCTGGGCTGAGCTCACAAATGGAATGAGCTCAGTGGCTCAGGACTGTCCCCTGCCAGGCTCTGGGGGAGGCAGCCTGCAGGATCCAGGGTCACACACACCTCCCTCAGCTCTTGGGCACTGGGGGTTGTCCACACTCCCAGGCCACTCAGACCTGCAGACTTGCTGCTTCACGTGTTCCTCCATGAACAGAGAACCTTGAAGGAGGCAAGAAGGAGAAATTTTAACTGGACAGCCCTCAGTAGTACACTGCAGACCACAGAGTTCTTCTGCTCATGTACAGGCAGCCCTGAAGTGCAGCTCCACTCTTATTCCAGGACCTGTCACCAGCAGCTGAGTGAATCTCCAGCCTGTGCCCAGAAAGGTCCTGGAGAAAGGTGGAGGCTCCAACACTGCA
The DNA here is from genome assembly GCA_037834095.1 of Argya squamiceps. Classification (NCBI taxonomy): domain Eukaryota; kingdom Metazoa; phylum Chordata; class Aves; order Passeriformes; family Leiothrichidae; genus Argya; species Argya squamiceps. The sequence continues at coordinate 227,815 of JBBMKD010000103.1, forward strand.
CACAGAGACAGTCCAAACTTCTTCAGTGCTGGAGGAAGGATTAAAAATTATTTTTAGAACAGGAGCAAGAGAAAAGAGCTGAGGGAATTCCCAAACATGGGCTCTCTTGGACTCTACTACCACCACTGGCAAAAGTCTTAAATACACCGTGAGCTGTGCCCTTCTACAAAAGAGGAGGGCAGGAGCTCCTCTCCAAAGACAAATCTTCCCCCAAAGGCCACTGTTCAAACCTAGCAAGACCCCAAAGATCTTACAAGACTTGGAGGCAGGTCAGAGATTTCTCTGGCAGTAACAGACTTGCTGCCTTTAAAACACTTCACTATCAGAAGGCTGCAAATAGCTTCAATTGCTATAAAAATCCCCACCCTTGCAGAGCTCTGGAGTGCAGTGCAGTGCTGGGGCTGTTACACCAAGGCTGAAAGGCTTCCAAAGGGGGGTGCAAACCCATATTTAGAGATTTGTGTGGATTGTATCAGCAACAACACGGCCAGCAGGAGCTGGGAGAGGATCAAATCCCTGTGCTGGGCACTGCTGGGGCTGTACCTCAAAACCTGGGGTCAGTTTTGGGCCCCTCACTCCAGGAAAGACCTTGAGGGGCTGGAGCATGTCCAGGAAAAGAAACAGAGCTGGGGAAGGGGCTGGAGCACAAGGAGAGGCTGAGGGAGCTGGGAAAGGGGCTCAGAAGGAGAAAAGGGGGCTCAGAAGGAGAAAAGGGGGCTCAGAAGGAGAAAAGAAGGATCAGCCTGGAGAAAAGGAGGCTCAGGGGGGACCCTGTGGCTCTGCACAGTTCCCTGACAGGAGGGGACAGCAGGGGGGTATTTGGGCTCTGGGAACAGGGAACAGGGACAGGAGGAGAGGGAACGGCCTCAGGCTGGGCCAGGGAAGGTTTACACTGAATATTAGGGAAAATTTCTTCACCAAACTGGTCTCCAGGCTGCCCAAGCACTGGTAAAGTCACCATCCTCAGATGGATTTAAAAGATGTGCAGATATGACCCTTGGGGACAGGGGCCAGGGCTGGCCTTGGGGAACAGCTGGGTGTGATGATCTTTGGGGACCTTTTCCAACCTAAACACAAGTCTGTAGTTCCACTGCTGGATCTCACATGCAGATGACATTCTCCTCTGCTGTGTGCAGGGCACAAAACTCCTTCCCTCCTCCCCCCTAAACTGCATTTACTCACCTGGGTCCTGAGTGGGGAGGGTGATGCTGGCACTGCTGTGAGCCCGGGTACAACCTCCTGCTGCACTCCTGGAGCTGCAGCTCTGCTGGGGCATCACTTTTTCCTTTTGCTCTTGGCTGTGACAGCAGAGCAGCTGTTTGGGTGGGAAAGCACTTGGTGTGTGAGCAGTGGTGTGGCTCAGTTGGTGCCCAGGCTGTATTTATGGTTTTCAAGGCTGGAAGCTGGCACTGTCTGCCTGAACAGGCTGGTGTAGAAACTGTGTCTGGTTCCAGAACCACGCTCAGTTTGCAGTGGTGGAACAGGATTATTTCAAAACAAGCCAGGCACTGGCTTCCTTCTGGGCTAATCCATGCAGTTCCTGCCTGGTGTGTTTGGGAATGTTCACAGTCCCCCACAGCTGCAGTGCAGTGCAGCAGCTGCCAGCCTGCCCTGCTCACCACTCCCATGCAAGAAAGAAAATAATCAGATCCTCTGGCATTTTGATAACCTGTGGCTACACCAGCCCCCAAACCCTGCTCAAATTAGAGGGGAAAAAAAAAGATGCACTGAGGTCCAGCACTTACAGATGACCCAATGGGCTGTTTTCTCCCTCTGCAAAATGCCATCATTCCCTCTGACCAAAGTCTTCCAAATGGGTGTTGAGAGCACTTGGAAAAACATTACTTAAAGATAAATAATCTTTTTTTTTTAAAGGGCAGCTGGCGAAACCTACAACCCCAGTTGCTAAAATCAGCATCGTCTGTTATTTCCCATCCTGTCGCAAAATGTTCCATTTTATCTGAACTAAAAACAGCTTTTCTCTGCTGGAAACATGCAAATATCATTCCTCCATAAAGAAGCCACCAGATGGGAACTTAATAACTGTAGACTCTAATTCGCGTTGCCTGGAGTCGCAAAAACCACCAAAACTTTGAAAATTCTTGTTTATCCCCCTGCTCATTCAATGGTTTAAATATGTTTCCATGCACAGGCATCTGGCCCACAGCCAAGCTGCGTTAATTCCAGGGCTGTTTCTCCACGCAGGACACAAGCTGAAGTGGCTGCTGGTGGTTCTGGCTCTTTTTTTAAAAAAGGGGAGATTTACATGGGGTAATTGCTCTGAAGGTGAGCTGGTGGGAGAACCTCAGCCCTGCCAAAGCTGCCCTTTTTCTCTGTGCTTGTTATTTTATTCACTGTTCATTTTTTTAACATAAAGCCTGTTCCCCCCCACCACATCGAAATGTCTGGGAAGTGAAGCAGGCATTTTTCTGCTCTTGAAAAAGTTGTGGGAGAGAAAATTTTATGGGAGTTTTATGGATGCCTAAATGGCTCTGCTGTAGGAGAGGAAGAAAAAGTGCACGAGGAGGAGATGGACAGCAAAGCACAAAGCAAGAGTGATATCCCTCTGTGCTCGAAAATACAAGCAGAGGAATACAGAACCCAGAAACAGCAAAACAAATAAATTCTTCATGGGTCCATTTATAACCAGAACAAGTGTTTGCAGTGCAGGGAGTAAAAGCAGGCACTGACAGGGCAGCTTTCACATTAACTCCAGGACTCTTCCAAGGCATTTTGGTGCAGGCTGAGCCTGGCTTTGTGTGCCAGCAGCTCCCTGCAAGGCCTGGTTCACCTTCCTCCTTTGGCCACTGGAGCCTCATCTCTGCCCCACGGCTCCCTCTGGGCAGGGGCAGCTCCTACGACACAGTCACAGTTCAGCACAGACCCCTGCAGGGGTTCACAGTTGATTTTATTTCCATGAACATGGCTCAGAATGCTCAGCCAGGTGAGGGGACTTTTCCTCCCAGCAGGACTCACCTGAAAAAGCCAAACCCACACTGGTCTGACCACCCTGGCATGTTGGGGGGTGTCAGCCTGACCCTGCTGTCTCCTGATAAGGTGTCTGATCTCTCCCAGCTCACTGGAGCCCTGATTTGTATCTCCAGGTGCAAATAAAATCATTTTAATTTGTAACATCGACTTTTGCTGGTTTAAAGTGAGCAACACTGGGATTCTGGAGATTCACCTTGCAGAAGCAATATCTGTGCTCAGCTGAAACACCCATTCACCTCAAGCAGGTAATGAGAAGTTCAGACCCATTCTTTAGAGATGAACCCAGGAAGGGAGGCTTGAGATTCCACCCAGGCAGTAAATGATAATTAAAACCTGCTAAATCTACCATAATTTTTTTTTCTCTCTTGGTGTACAAAGAAGAAAGAAGAGAGAGGCAGGAAGGGAGGGAGGCATTTTGTTCTTGCATCTAACCTGTTTTCCAGATGAGTTTTTCAATGATCAGATTCAATCTACTGTAAAAACTTCCCAGGGAGAGAAACCCTCGGCGCATGAACCAAAAACGTAATGACCTGGGAAATGTATTCCTCTTTAGGGGGAAGAAAACCGGCTTCAACTTTGTGCTCCCACTTTTATTGTTCACAAACTATGAAGGTTTCTTTGCCACAGTGTGGGGAGGCAGTGACAGAGCTGTGACACTGAGCCAGGCACAGGCACGGGGGGAGATGAGGTCGGTGTCAAACACACTTCCCTTGGGGGGCTGCCAAACTGCATCACATCCAACCTCTGTCTGCTCATTCTCCTCCTCACATCAAGAACCACCCTGGACTCTACCAGGAGGAGACTGGCCTGGATGTGTGCTTTAATAAACCTGCAGCAAAAATATATAGTCATATTTTTATATATTTTTCTTGGGTTTAGGTTTTCTTTCTGACCCGAGATTCAGGTGGTTTGGGTGCTTCCAGTGAGTCTTTTTTGCCCTCTGAAGGCTTTGAGCTTGGTGTGAGAATGAAGAGGAGTCTCAAAGTCTTGTTTTTTCTTGGTTTCTCGTGTGTTTATTATGTCTTATCTTACAAATTTCTCTGTGCCTGACCAAGACATTCACAGCAGCTTGGACACAGGTGACTCCCCCCATGATGGGAGGTCTCTACCTCTTATACAGATAATTATGTACTTATTATTTACAATTCCATGCCAATGCCTATCACCTGCACTAAAAGGGTCATTTCTACTCTGATCCAATCTGCTTAAACTACTTTGTGCCACTGTCACTGCAGAAGATGGAGGCCAAGGGAGAGCAAGAAGAACCCAGGGCACTGTCCTAAAATCTCCATCTTGTCCCCAAGTCACTTCCATTCTAAGAACCCCAAAACTACCAAATTTTCCACCTGGTGATTAGCTAATGTCTGTCTGTCACACCTTTGTGACTTGTAATCCTTCTCTCAATGTTGGAAGCTTTTTCCATGGACTAAAATCAAAGATTCTTCCTGGGCTCTGTGCCAGGCAACCCCCCTGGACAAACCCCCCTGTCCAGGTTTCAAACCCTCTTGCTCAGGTCTGCCAAAGTCTGTGACCTTCCAAGGCACCCAAAGGAATATCCTGGACTCCAACATATTTTTGCCATTTTGTGGCAGTGCCCAAAGTGTCTTTGGTGACTCTTGTGGCTCAGTGGCTCCCTGTGGCAATGAAGGTCACAGTAATTATGTCCTGTGTTAAAGAGCACTTTTTAAATTTTTAAAATTTAAGTTTAAATTTAATTAAATTTTTAATTTTTAATTAATTTTTTTAAATTGAAAATTTAAATTCACACAGTGAAATGCAGTTCTGGCTACATCTCTGCTCCCAGATTCTGCCAAAAGGTCTGGTCCCTCATCGGGGCTGGTGTGCCACCAATAATCCCCTTGTGGCCACCAGCAGATTCCCCCAGGGGTCAGCACGGAGGGAGAGGCTGCCACGTGTGCAAAGCCCCAGGGAATGAGATTTTCACTGGATAACTGCTGCAGTGAGGACAAGGGAGAGCTCCCAATTCCACAGGAGCTCTGCAAAGCAGTGGCTGCTCATCCCCCACGCCCTGGAACTCAGAAAACAAACCGAGTGTGAATTGCTCCCAGCTCAGAGCAGGAGGGTTTTACATGCATGTGAGCAGCCAAGCAAGCTGATGAGTAACAGAGAAGGAGGTCTCATAGTCCAGCCAGTCCCTGGGGTAACTGTTGTTGCTCCAAAGGGAAACCACATGATTGTGTTTGTCACTTCCAAATGTTGTTCAGAAAAACCGAGTCCTTCAGAACTTTACAACTCGGTGGCAGCAATAACGTTTATAACCATGGGTGCAACATGATTTAACGTGTGAGAAAAAAATTTATCAGAGCAGCTGAGGCCACCAGAGCCAGGCAGAACAGGGAGCTACAGAGAACTGTCACACCCAGTGCAGTCAGGATGCTGTAGGACAGCGGGGAGGAACCTTCAGCCTCTGCCCTGGATGCTGGAAAATGCCTTGGGCACAGGCAGGTACAGGGGAGCTGAGGGGGTTTCACGTTATTCCCAGTGAGATCTTTGTGGGATTCTGCATGGTCTGCCCTGCTCTCTGTCACCTGGTGCCAGAGGAAATGTCAATGTTCCTCATTTGACACCAGAGCAGGCACAGGCTGCAGCCAGCCCAGGGCCACCTCAGCACAGCCTTAAGGAGAACCTGTGCCATCCTCGAGGGTGGGAAGCCTGGAAATGAATCCAGAGCTGAATCCCACCCTGCCTCAGGGCTGTCTCCAGGACAGAACTGACCCAGTTCATAAACAACACTCTTCCTGCAGCATCCAAATGCTGCTGTATCGTTTAGCACTACCCGTGGACTAATTTTCTCCCTCAGGGACAGTAGATTAGATCTCACAATTTCTCTCTCTCCCCCTGAGTTTTCAAAAGGTTTTTCAAGCGTAATAAACTCAGGTATTTATATATCAATCTGCGTTACCTGAGGCACATATTACTGAGGCCTGGGTCACAGCAACATCGTTACAGTGAGTTTTAAAGGGAGCAATGGGAATAGGAGAGATAAATAATTCTCTCTGTGGTGCCCTTTCTATTTGTATGCTGAAGCTCAGAGCAGCTCCCTGCCTTGGACACACCTTCTGAAATACAGCATTTCACACCAGAGCTGGAAAAAAAAAACCAAGGTAAGCAGCAACCAATCCTCCAGAGCTAAGAAAACAGCCTTTTCCCCTTTAAATTACAGGCACTTATACTTCACCTTGGCTCCTGTCTTCTGCTGCTTCCTCCCACTCCTTAATCCCTTGAAGCTGTTGCACACCTGCAGTCACTGCTTTTCAGAGCATTTATGCTGCATTTTTACATTGCCGGGGATATTACAATGTGACAAAATGAGGTCATGGCTTGGCTGCCTTGGGGAGCAGCACCAGCCCCTCTCTGTGGCATTGGGGCAGCTCAGCTCTGAGAAATCTATTCAACACTGAAGGAGAGTTCTGTTTAAGCATTTGCTTAATATTTTGTTGGGCTGGAGGCTGAAGCTGGGCCAAAAAAAAAGGCCTCTGAGCACCTGCAGAACTCCTGGGTACAATAGTGCTCTGATATCACTTCACCCAGTTCCTACAGAACATAGTACACGTTTCTGACTGAAGAAAAAAAGCAATTCACATAAAAGGGCTGCAGAAGGCTTGTAAGCTCTCTTGCTTACTCACTGGCTGACACAAGCAGGTCAGATCATTCCAACAGCAGCAGTTTATTGTAGTATTCAGAGGCCAAATGAAAATCAGGTTCCTCTGGCACCAGGTGAGGTACAAAACCACTGCAAAAAGCTTTATGACAGCTCGAGGCTGTGAAGAGAAAGACAAACATCTGGAGCCAGCCAGCAAACACCACGGATTTAGAGGGTCTGACCCCTGGCCCAGAGCTCTGGCCACGCTTTCCCGTGGGGAATGACCAGCCCTCACCTCTAAATCCCTGCTCACCATATGTTTCATTCTGGTTTATAAAGGCATTTTAATGCATTGACTTGCCTCTGAGGAAGAAAGTGCCTTGGTGCTTGTTTAAGTGTCTTTATTAGACTTGAAACAAACACCACATCATTTAACTTGGAGCCTTTTGTTGCTGGTACCAGTCGTGTACTGCAAATCACAGACTCAGGGCTGCATCCAACCCCTAATAAGGAGGGAAAGTGCCATTTGTCCACCGCCCTGCTCTCCCCAGCTGCTGTTATCTCTGTGTGAGACAGGGAATTGGAGGAAAGAATGACCCAGTGATTGTCTAAATCAGCCCAGCTCTAATTTACTGGAATATGGTTTGAGCAGCTAATGTAACACCCACTGTGAGCAAGATGGAGCTATCTCCAGGACTTCTGTAGGCAAGGAGTATTCACTTAAATGGCATTGTCTGGCTGCACTCACTGGAGGGCTGCTGTACCACAGAGAGCAGTTAACCCTTGGAGTGTGAAATTAGGTCAAAAGAACCCAAGCTTTCAATGGCAATCGGGAAAAGTTAACTTTCCACTGAAAATTGGGTGTCCTGTTTGCCACTGACACTTTCTCAGCTCCTCAAGTAGCAAACAGCTTGAGCAATTACGGAGCTCAGGTAAACAGACACTGGCAAGGTGTCCTCAGGATGCCCTCAGTGTGGCAGGATCTTTTCCCAGCCCTTGCTGAGCACTTACATGCCATGTTTCCCATGGCTGGATTTAGCAGCTGGTCTCTCCTTAGATAGAAAGGATGGATTCTTTTTTCTGCTTTAAAATACTGCCTGAGACACACAGAAGTCAGCACCTTCCCTGGCCCTGGTGCAGAAGCTGAGCTCCCCAGAAAATTGCCTTTGTCTCTGTCCTTCTGCTGCTCACAATGAGGGGAAAGGAATAATTCCTCCTTTGATTATTGTCCAAGGCAGACACTGAATATTGACCTGAGCACATAAAGCACCCAGGACCCCACACCAGCAGTTCCTGATGGGGCAGGAAGATGCTCATCATATAAACAGCTTCAGTTTCAACAGCAAGATGTTATGAAGTCAACACTCACAAACCTGCAAGTATAGGACAGAAATCCTGTTTTAACTGGGTTTGGTAGAAAACATATATAATTTAACCTTCTTTCTAAGTGGAAGGGTAGATTTTCAAGAAGCAGTGCTTTCCAACCAGGTGCTGTGGCATTTTACAAAAGAATACACCTGAATCAAACCACTTCTCTCCATTTACACATGGGGAAACTGAGGCACGGGGAAGTGGAGTGGTTCCAGACTGAGCTGGAGCCTTGTAATCCACTGGTTTAAACCTGCCTCGAGGGAAGCACAACTCCTGTGACCCTGGGGGGTTCAGGAGCAGGGGAGCACCTTGTGCTGCTCCACCTCCTGGGCTGGGAGATGCTGCTGTCCCTCCCTAACCCAGCCCCTGCAGAGGGGAGGCCACTCCAGGGGCTGACTCACTCCTCCCTCACCTCCCACAGCACCCAGGGATCAGCTACAGCTGCCAGAGACACATTCCTGTGTTATCCACAGCCTGGGCACAGCCTGGATGTGAACAATGTCCTGCTTATGGCTCCCTCCTCTTTCCCCAAATCCACATTCCCTGGGACATGGCACCGTGGCTTGCTCTGGAATTAGGGCAGGAATTAGTGCCTTGGCCAGCATCAGGTGGAGGTTTCTGTCCTTCTTTTGGGGACAGCTGTGGACCATCCACCTGGCCAGGAACCTCCCTCCATTCCAGGGAGGCAATCCAGCAATGGAAGACACTCCAGCAGCTATTTTTGTATTTTTATCCAGAATTCTACAGGCTTATACCCAATATTTTAAACCCTCCATTCTCCATTTTCTTTCCTGTAAAAAGCCAATCCTTCCCTAACCCCACCCGAAGGCAGACAGCAAGAGATTTAAAAGCCACAAAAGGAGGAACAACATTAATGAGTGTAGCACCATGTCTGGAAACAAGAAGAGAGGAAGCAAGATGAAAGTCTGGCAGGCAGATGTGAGTGAGGTCAGCTCAAAAAAGAGACTGAGACACTCAGAGGGGGAGGCAGAAGTGTCTCAGCACCGGGATGGCACCAGGATGGCACCAAAATGGCACCAAAATGTCACCAGGATGGCACCAGAATGTCACCACAATGTGACCAAAATGTCACCACAATGTCACCAAAATGTCACCAGGATATCAGCAGGATATCAGCAGGATATCACCACAATGTCACCAAAATGTCACCAGGATATCAGCAGGATATCACCACAATGTCACCACAATGTGACCAGGATGTCACCATAACATGACCAGAATGTCACCACAATGTCACCAAAATGTCAGGGGAATGTCACCAGAATGTCAGGGCCCTGCACTGACCCTCTGACAAACCTCACTCAGGTCCCAGCAGCTGAACCTCTGCTCCTGCAAAGCCAAAATCTCCCCTGAGGCACGGCCAGACCCAGCTCAGGGTTTGAGCTGCCCCCAAGAGCTGCCCAGGGAGGGTTTTGGGATGTTCCCCCATGCCCTGGGAACCACCACCGCCTTTTCATGGGTCACAGCCCATCCCTGGGAGCACAGTCAGCTCAGGAAGGTGATGCCTGTGAGGGGTTAAAACATCTCCCTGCCACACACCTTGTCTGTCTAACTGCACCTAAAGTCCAGTTTTTAGTTATGGTAAAAAAAAAACCCCAAAACCACACAAAACCTACACAACCCTCCCTCCCCCCCAACAATCTTTATCCTAATTCTCCCAGGAATTAATGATTTTCTGTTATTAAATAATGTGAAATGATTGAGGTGAGTCATAAAGCATTTGTATTAACACTAAAGGATCCATGGTTAATTTTTTTTATTTTATTATTATAAAACTTGTCTGTGTCTTCCCTTCCCTTCCCCCTTTCTCTGTTCTCCCCATCACATTTTGTTCTCAAGGGAGGTAATCAAGACTTCACTTGAATTTCTCATTACTTGAAAGGCTCCACATCACAATATGATAATGGGACAGTTTCATAATTACAATTAAAAAAAAATATTGGAGCCAGAGAAAACTGGAGAGGTTTTCAGATGCTTTTGTCTTTGTCACGCAGAAATTAAAGGATTGCTTTAAAACACGTTTTAAAAACAAGAGGAGAGGGCGGTTTCATCTCACTGTTATGCAGAAACCATTGTGCCCAAGCTTCATTTTGGGAAGTCCATCCTCCCTTTTTATTTCCTTAGAACACCTCCTCCCTCCATTTTTTTTTTTTCCTTTTTGATAAAGTACCAGGCAACATTAACTGCAGGAAGATGTAAAACTAGACCAGTAATTAATTCTACCACTATTTCCCCTGGGGGCAAGTCACTGGGCCTCAGTTTCCCATTTGCAATGGAAGACACTCCAGCAGCTATTTTTGTATTTTTATCCAAAATTCTACAGGCTTATACCGAGTATTTTAAACCCTGCCTTTAGGAGCAGGGCTCAGGTGGCAGGGATGAGCAGAATTAGCCCTGTGCTCTGCTAACAAGCTCTGAGATCCCACAGGATATAAGGTTGGATTAGATGTGACAAATAATAATGATTACTCTTATTATTCCTCCCAGAACTGGTCTGAGGCATCATCAGCTGGAGATGTGTCAAAGTGGCAAGACATTCTGGCTTGTGTGGATCTCTGAAAAAGCTGGAATTTCTTGTCTAAAAATCAGGATAGAAAACCCCCACATTTTCTGGCTCAGTTGTCTGAACGTGCTGTGTCTGAGGGGGGTAAAAAGGCTCCTGGGTGGACTCTGTCCCAATTCTCCCTCCCCCTCCTGCTGGGGCAAGTGTCCCGTGCCTTTATTAAAGGATATCACTCTAGACAAGGCCAGGAGTCCTGGCCACACCTGGACTTGTTAGGTGTAAATTGAATTTAAGTAAAAAGATTTATAAAGTTTAAGTGATAGTAGATTTATATTCTATAAATTCACAGTTTTATTGTATGCAGGTTTTAAATGTAAGTTTCGTTAAAATATGTTAATCTAATTGGAGGAGTTCACATCGTGATTGTTGTTGGTTGTGAGCTATTTTGTAAGGTTTTTAGTTTTAAGATAATAAGTAAGTTAAGATAAGTAAGTTAAGATTAAGATGATAAGTAAGTTAAGTTTAAGATAATAAGTAAGTTAAGTAAGTTAAATTTAAGATAATAAGTTTTAAGATAATAAGTAAGTTTAAGATAATAAGTTTTCAGATAATAAGTAAGTTAAGTAAGTTAAGTAAGTTAAGACAAGTTTTAAGTAATAAGTACTGTGAAATTGTTAATTTTCTATATTTATAACTGACTTCTCACATGCTTTAGCACTTCTTTTCTCCACCTGGCAGTGACCACACCGTGCCTCAGTTTACTGCAACCTCCCCGTGCTGAGGATGAAGGAGCTCAGGGAGATTCTCAGAGGTGCATCCAGGGCTTGGAAAGGCTGGAGGAGTTTGGACCATCCCCTGCCCCATCCCAGCACAGCCACAGCAGGGACTGGATTCCCTCTCCTCTCCCTCCATGCCTGATGTCAGATGGGTGTTCCTTGCCCTGTCCCAGCAGTGAGAGGCCCCTGGCTCTGGGGCACAGCTCCTGGAGGCAGGACCAGCTCCCTGAGCATGGGCACAGCTCCAGGGCCTGGCCCCTGGCAGAGATTAGGTGCTCCTTTAAAGCAAACAATGCCAAAAATGCAAATAGAGGCAGCAGCAAATTCTTGATTAAATATGAACAAGTGCAGAGAATTGCTCATGTCACTCACCCCGCTCCTCTCTGTCCTCCCATCTGGCTGCTTCTCTCCCCTCTTCCACCATCTCTCCCCAGCCATCTGCTCAGTGCTCTCCCTCCTGCCCTCCCCTCCCTGTCCCTCTGCCCTTCCCTCGGTGCCTGTTTTTTGCTCTGAGGGGTTCCCAGGTTTGCTGCTCCTCTCCCTGCTCCCAGCTGGGCCCTCCAGGCTCTGTGGTGTGAGCTGGGGGGTCAGGGGGGTGTTGTGCCAGCTCTGAAAAGCTGAGGACAGATGGTCCCTGCTCCTCTGCATCCCCTGGGAATGTCCCTCTGCTGGGGGAGCTGCAGGTGGGGAGGGAAGTGCAGGGGGGATTTTAAACCAGTTCCCCTGTTTGTGCCAAGGAGAGGAGCCTTGTAGGGTGGCCCTGGGGCAAGAGGGTTTGATATCACTTCCCTGTGCTCAGTGGGATGCCTGGTCTCAGAATTCTGTTTGGGCCAAAGGCAAAGTAAAACTAAACCAGTTTGTGTTTGGCCACACATACAGGTGGTTAAAAAATTCCGTGGTTGTGACAGAAAGATCAAACCATCCCACGAGCCTGCTGCCCACCTTGCAACACCACTCACACCAGAGCAGTGTTTGCACAAGCAGTTTTGAGATCAGAATAATGGCCTTTTACCCACCTTGATGGGATTTATTTGCTTTCCTCTGAAGTAAACAAAAGCACAAGGCAAAGGCACTGGATCGATGGGCATTAAAATCTCCAGAGAGGACATAAAGCTCAGTGCTCTGGTGCATTGCCCACACCTTCCCAAGGTGGGGAGGATTCCTGCTGCCTGCCTGGGGTGCCACCATGCTCCAGGGGATTTGTGTGCTGCCAGGGAAGCCAACAAAAGTGGCTGCTGTCATAGACAGAGATTGGGTTTGATCCAGACTGGCAAATCCAGGGTTCCTATAAAAGAGCTGAATAAGGGCCCTGTGTCTGACAAGAAGGAAATAAAACTATTGGACTGGTGGCTTTGATAAATCCTTTCCCTGACACATTCCTCTGTCTTTGTTTCAGCAAAGGATAACGGGAGAGAAAGAGAAAGTGAGAGACACTGTGTCCTTTTTTTTCCTGATAATTTAAATACAGTGAAACCATGACCTGATATCAACATAAAGCTGTTAGAGGAATAACCTGACTGTGCACCTTTTTTCTAGAGCCTCCAGGGTGAAATCAGTTTAGATTGATGCAGGATAAAGGAACGAACCTGTTGCCTGAACGGGGCGTCCCTCGCTGCAATAGGCAGCGCTGTTATCAGACCTGTTAAACAAATAAAGCTGTGAAGTGCAGACATATTGTCTGAAGCACACGCTCGGCTTCCCAGGCAGCCAGATCTTCTTAAGCAATCCCTGATAAAGGAACGAGCCTGCTCGAGTTAATGGATATCCTCGGGTGATGCTCGGAGAGGGAGCGTGGAGCGGATGGGGATCTTTGCTGTGGCTGCTGCTGCTCATCCCGCCCTGCACACACACACCGGGGAGAGCTGCCCTGGCTGGGGCTCTGCCTGGTCCAAAAAACCTCTGCCTGCAGCAGGAGGGAGCAGGAGGGGATGTCCTGAACACTCAGGGCAGGAAGCAGCAGGGAGGAGAAGGGGATGTTCTGCACACTCAGGGCAGGGAGCAGAAGGGGATGTCCTGCACATTCAGGGCAGGGAGGAGAAGGGATGCTCTGCACACTCAGACAGGGAGGAGAAGGGATGTTCTGCACACTCAGGACAGGGAGCAGAAGGGATGTTCTGCACACTCAGGGCAGGGAGAAGGGGATGTCCTGCACACTCAGGGCAGGGAGCAGGAGGGAGGAGAAGGGGATGTCCTGCACACTCAGGGCAGGAAGCAGGAGGGAGCAGAAGGGATGTTCTGCACACTCAGGACAAGGAGCAGGAGGGGATGTCCTGCACACTCAGGGCAGGAAGCAGGAGGGAGGAGGAGGGGATGTTCTGCACACTCAGGGAAGGGAGGAGAAGGGGATGTCCTGCACACTCAGGGCAGAATGAGCCAGGGGGAGCAGCCCCAGCCCTGCTCAGCAGAGGAGCCCCCTCCCAGAGGGGTGTCAGGGGTGTTGGGCCTTTGGACAAGGAGAGATTTCCTGAAAGAGCCATGGGCCAAGGGACAGTGCAGAGGGGTTTGGCTCAGGGCTGCTTTGCCCCAGATCTCACCTCAAGTGACCAGATTATTCCTTGGGGAAGGGCAAAGAGGGATGACACAGGGTTTGTCCCCAGCACAAGTCCTCCAGGTGAGCATCTTTCAGGAACACCCTCAGTGTGAGCTACTCAGACTGTGCCACTGAACAGCTCCATCCTCAGCTGTGCTGAATCCACACAGCAGGGCCCTGACCTTGAGATCTTCCATCTGGGAGTGAGAATCAGATGCCAAAGTTACCTTCCAGACCAGCTTCACACCTCCTTCCTGTCACAGCCACCTTTGGACTTTGTCCTGATTTGCCCCAGCCTGAGTGAGAACAACACTGGGCTCCCTTCAACTGGACTTCTGGCGACAAGAAACAAATAGTAATTTCACTGCAATGTTTTCCCTAAAGAAAAAAAAATAAAATAAAAACCAACCCACAATTTGTTTGTCTGCCTGTGACAGGGAAAATTTTTCATGTTGCCATCAGCCCTGGAGTTCATTCACCTATTGGAAAGATGTCCAGCTTTGAGAGATGTTTAATCTTACTTGAAAGGCGATAATTAGGAAAACACACACAAACCCATGTGCCACACACTCCCAGTCTCATTAGAGCTGCTTTCTCCTCCAGCTGAGGGAAGGGGGCTGTTTTGATGAAGGGGATGAATGTGTTTTTGTGCTTGGTGAAGGTGTGTGTGTGTGTACCCATGTGGAGATGGGGGTGCACATTTACATTGCTGGAGGGGAGAGGTGTTTCACTTGTCGAAAGCTGTGAAATTCCCCATCCTGCTTCCATTTTTGGAAGCAGATTTTGATGATGATCTCTCTCCCCGTCACTGCACAAGAGAGGATCTAATCACGCCGTGCAAAGGCAGCCACAACTGACAATGCATCTCCCTCTTCCAGGAGAAAGGAAGAAGGGAACAAAATGAATAATTCAAATGATAATTAGCAGTGTAATTATTCCTGTTTTTAGAGTAACCTACAGGACTGAACATCAACGCATGAGTCACTGGTGAAGTATAAACAGAAATAATTTGGGAGACGCTGTCCTGATGCTTTACAAAGGGACTTGTCAGAGAGTTTCTCTTTTGATCTCACACTGGCGTCAAGACTCCCCTCCAAGTGCTCCCTGTAAGGTCAAAGTTGTCATTTGTCACCCAGAGCTCGGGCTGAGGGACAGGGCAGCTTCAAAGGCAGCATCAGGCAGGGAGAGCTTGAAGCGGGGACACAGCCTGGAAGAGCAGGGCTGAGACCCATCAGCTGAACCCCCAGAGCAGCAGGCAGTGGTTTGGGCTTGGCTCAGGCCAGGGAACAGATTTTCCTGTGTCTGCACAGGCTGGGGCAGCAGCTCCCAGCTGGGGCTGGCTTTGATGTGCTCCAGTGCCCAGAGAGGGGGTCCCAGGGGCTGGGACCTGCAGGGGCTGAGCACTCGGAAGGAAGGAGGAGGTGCTGGTTATTTTTGGTGCTGGTTATTTTAGGTGCTGGTTGTTTTAGGTGCTGGTTGTTTTAGGTGCTGGTTATTTGAGGTGCTGGTTATTTGAGGTGCTGGTTATTTGAGGTGCTGGTTATTTGAAGTGCTGGTTATTTTAGATTTAGGGAGGGGAGAAGGTAAAATCTCACTCTCAAGGTGTCCCCACACTGTGCCTGTGAAGAGCCAAAACCCAGCAGAGACAGAGAGAGCTGTCACAGGCCTGGTGCTGCCCTTACCCCTCCTGAGAGGGATTCCTGCATTCAGCTGCAATCCAGAGATCTTCACCCACAGCCTTTACAGTCTTTCAAACTTACAGACACTTTTGCTTTTGTTAAAGCCTGGAGAATCTCTCTCTCTGACAGGAAACATGAAGCCTTGGTGGCTGGAGCAGATCCCATCCAAGCAGACAGGCAGCAGCAGCTCCTGTGAAAGTGAACAATGGGAAGGCTCTTGGCACTGCAACACAGGAGGGAGAGAAGAAAGATGTCTTTAATTTGCCTGGTAATGATCAATACAGAATCAAATCTGACCTTGAATTTTAATGGCTCTGTGCTAATAAGAGCCACTCAGAGAGGGAAGGAGGAGGCCCAGAATAGCCTGGGGGAGGGAGGGCTGGGCTGGCCAAGGTACAGCAGGCTCAGCACCCATGGAAGTGATTTTTGGGGGCTGGCAGAGGGAAAATCACTCGGGGGGGGCAGTGCCTGGGGATGGGCTGCATCACCCAAGGCTCCCACGGCTCCCCCAAGCTCTGTTTCACCCAGGAAGTTCAAAGCACTTTTTAAAAAACAAACAGAAAATTGGGGAAATTGAGTCAAGAAACAGGTTAAGTCCTTGCCCCAGGTTCAGCTGGCAGCGACCAGAGCTGCAGCTCTCCCAGGCCCTGTGGCCTCAGTTTCTCCCTCTCTTTGACATGTATCAGATGCTGAACAGACAAGATGACTCAACTCCTACCCCAAGGCACTGACAGCTTTTGAATTGGCAAAGACTCCTTAAAAAGTGTGTGGGGGAAAAGCATAATACATTTATATAAATAAATAAATACAGATTGGCCAGTTGAAATTATGTAGTAGCTGTTAACATTGGCATCTTTATTTGCTGCATCAATTGCATTTGATTTAATCTTGTTCCCACAACGCTGAAAACATTTGACTCATCTGCTGGGGGTTCTTTTTGTTGATATAGAATCATTTTGACAGTTATCCTGTTGGCTGTTAATAAATATCTGCACTTTCTATAATCAATCATAAAACAAATCCAATTGCCTTTTCACTTTTTATTTGACCTTAATCCTAACAAATCTCCCACGATTTTATTGAATTCACTCGTGAGCCAGCAGAAGAAGAGGGGAGAGAGAGAGGATCCACTGATGCCTGTCCATCTGTTTAAGATGAAGAGAGCCTGAAGGATCTGAGATGGAACCAGGAAAATATTCACCTGTGTTCTGAGGCTGCAGGCTGAACCACCCCAGCCAGATCCTTTGGCTTCCCCTCCCCGAGGGCAGAGCAGCACCACGGGGGGGCTGAACACCCCAGGGTGTTGGGAAAGGTGGGACAGGAGGAGCTTGCAGGTAATGGTTGTTTAGCAAGAGATGCTGAGAATATAAAACCTGTGAATGAAATAGAAATTAAAGCTCTGAGATGTGATCATGGCAGGCAGGGAGATGGGGATTGTAACAAACAATGGGACACTGAGGGACCCAAGGGTGCAGCCCCAGCCCAGCCTGCCAAGGTATCAGGGAAAAGAGAGATAAGAAGAGTCTGTAGAGTTTAGAATCCAGAGTGATGTGGTAATACAGCAGTTCTCATAGGCTGTGTGCAAAGTCTGGAGGTTTTGTATCTCGTGTGGGTTGGTCACTGTAAATTAGAATATCCAACACATAAGGAGATAGAATGTATTGTAACAAGGTTCTCTGCCCTTCTCTTTACCCTTCTCACTTTACCTCTCTTACCTGGCCCATCTCTGACCTCTGACCTCACTGCTCTTACCTTACCTCACTTACCCCTCCTCTCTCTCTCTGTCTCTCTCTCTCTCTTTGGAACTTCCCCTCAGCCCAGGCTGGTGGCTGAAGGCAAAAGGCCCTTTTTACCCACCACCCTTGCAATCATATTTATAAGTTTTCCCTAATTCATCTTCCCCAACGCCTCCCCACGTGGCTGCTCCCGCTCCTGTGACGTTTGCCTTTTCCCCTCGCTCCCCTCCCAGACTGCAAAACCAACCCACCGAGCACTCGGGACTGCCAGCGAGAGGAGCTTTGCCTCTCGGCACAAACCCCGTGCCGTGTGGTGAGGAGGAAGGATTGCAAGAGCTTTATTCTGCTCTTAAATCAGGCGTGGGTCTGCCCTTGCTTTTCCACCACGCCAGGAGGCACGAGGATGCTTTACGAGCAGTTCTGGTACCGTTTCTGCTTTGCAAACATTCCCCGTTCCTCCTCCTCTTAACAGAACAGGATGCAGAGTTTATATATAAAAAATAAAAAAATAGAAAAATAGAAAAAATAGAAAAATAAAAAATAAAAAATTAAAACGATAAAAAAATAAAAACAAGCCTGCAGTTGCAGAGGAGGGAGGGAGGAAAAGGATAAAAGCAGGAGAGGAGACTTTGTCCTGTGATGCCAGCAGCAGCTCCTGCAGCTGGAACCCCAAGGAGAACCAAAGTGTCACCATCATTTTCTGGCTGGAAACGGCAGCTGCTCTGGCAGCCGCTGCTGGGGCGGGACCGCGGCTTTCACCAGAGCAGGGAGGGAACCGTGGGGCAGGGAATTAAAACGTGGGCTACAAATTGGAAACAGCAGGGGGTGCCGGGGGATTCGGCTGAGCCGGCGGACGCCCAGGGTGCTCCCTATTCATGCTATGCCAATGACTTTGTTCTCAAGCAGCTTGCAGAAGAGGAAAGGGGAGAAATATATATATATATATATCTGAATCTCCATATATCTTGATCTTGCAGCTTGCCTTGGCCCAGGAAACTCCTGCAGAAGCCAGTGGCAGGAGGGACTGCAGTGCTGTAGGTTAGAGTGATGCAACAGCCCATCTGCAGCCATGAATTACCTGCCCTTGTGCAGGTTGCTCTGTCTGGAGAATAATCTCATGGATGAGGAGCTGCCTGGGGAGGAGGGGAAGGTGCAGCAGTGGCTGTGTCCCCTTACAAACCCCACATGAGGGTGAGCCCAGGCTGAAGACAGGATCTGACCCATCAAGGCTGATCCCCAGCCTTGTCTCACACCCAGCCTGAACTCAAATTTATACTTGTATACGACCTTGACACCTCTGAGTCCCAGTTCTTGTGCCTTTAAAATGGGAATCAGTGCCCAAGACAACAGGATGGACACGTGGAGAGGTGCAGAGTGCTCAGAGGGGTCCCCAGTGGGGCCACACAGCCCAGCCTGGAGCTGCAGCCCCTCTGCAGCAGGGTGACCCTTTCCAGCAGGACTCTGCCCTTGTCTCTGCTCCCGTGGCCCCACATCACCCCAACCCTGCCCTCAGCAGGCTCAGCTGTGAGGGCAGCACCCAGAGGACACGGGAGGCAGTGGGGGAGAGGAGCCTCCCTCACACAGCCCAGCCAGAAATAGCAACACGGGGCCATGAATTAAACACGCTGCAATCTCTCATCTGCCTCCAGCTGCAAGTTCAGCTCAGGGCAGAGCTCTCCTCTGCATGCCTGGACACAGGAGTGTCACCTGGGCAGGCAGGGCAGCGGGTGTCCTGCTCCACTGGTGTCACCAGGAGCAGCTCCTGTGAGTTCCCTCTTCCCACCTTCACTCTCTGGGTTATTTGGGACAATGCTTGGTGCTCAGGCTGGGCTCTCCCTGCCAACAAACACCCCACAGCGGCCCTGCCAGCTCCCACTGGGGTGTCAGGGTGGCACAGGCAGGAGGAAAGGCCCAGCCCTGAAGCCCAAAGGCTCTGATCCTCCTGCCCAGCTCTCACTGGGGTGTCAGGGTGGCACAGGCAGGAGGAAGGGGCCAGCCCTGAAACCCCAAGGCTCTGATCCTCCTGCCCAGCTCCCACTGGGGTGTCAGGGTGGCACAGGCAGGAGGAAGGGCCCAAAGGCTCTGATCCTCCTGCCCACCCTCAGCGATTGTCTGGGTTCCCTTTGGTGGCACTGAGGAGGAGCCAGCCCTTCCCGGAGGCAGGAGCAGCACGGGGGATGCTCAGCTTTGCTGACAGCTGTCTCCCGTGGGTGTGATGGATGCTGCTCTCCCTGCCTGAGTCTCTCCCTGTCTCTGGAGCCACCAGCCAGCAGAGCTCAGAGGATCAGCCCCGTGCCTGCCGCTGGCCCCGGGGCTGGAGACAATGCCAGGACTGATGAGAACGAAGGAAGTAATTTAGAGCCTAACAAGGGGAAATCCAAAAAAACCCTGGCTCAGCCTGAAAGCCAGTTGCTTGAGGAGGGGCTTGGTTTCCTTCTGGCTTTGCAGATGCTCTGAGCACATTTCTCTGACTCACGAAGGGACTCGGCACGGGGGATGGCTTCTCCTCCCACCTCCAGCATCACTCCATTAACTGACCTTGCAGAACATGCACAGCCTTTCAGCTCACAGAGAAAACATATTTGCTGCGTGGCTCACACATGCAAGGGCCAGATGGAGACGAGGCCCAGTCAGTGGTGCAGATTGGCCACACACAATTAGGCTGCGTTTGCAGCTCCTGCTGTCAGTGTGGCATCACTGCCAGCACATTCAACCACACCAGAGCATGTCCCCGGGTCCCCAGGGATGGCCATGCTCCTGTCTCTGCCCCTCTACTCCTTTCACTGCCTGCAGGCAGCCTGTGTTCCCTCCTGTGTGTGCCCAGGCTGTCTTGTGCAGACACTGCCAGGTCCGTGGCACGTCAGCACATCTAAAATGTGCAACTGAAACACGACTGATCCACACACACAGGGATGGATTTTGTGGGTTAAACAAAATCATCGTTGGCCTGCGAATCCACAGCTCAAACATCCTGGGGAGGGGGCAGTGTTTTGAGAAGCAGGAAATCTCAGAACGGGAGTCTGTGGGGATAGCTGAGATGAAGTGTCCTATAAAATACCAATTCGCACAAAAGTGGGGGTTTGTGGGCCCCTGGATTCTCTCTATCTCTCTCTCTGCTCCTCTCCCTCACTTGACAAGGCCTCGCCTGCCCCTGCAGGAGCCCTGTCTGATCCATCTCCCTCCTTTTCATCGGGTTAATTGGCCGCTGCCTTGCCGGGGAAATCTCAGCCTGCCTGTCAGCCCCGAGCTGTGCTTAGCAGCCTCCAGAAGCTGCTCAGGGAAGGGGTTTTAACCTGTCACAGAGGGAGCCGGGGAAAGGAGCAGGACTTGGCCGCCTCTAATTGCTCTTTGCACAGAAATGCCTTGTTTATTCGATTAATTTGGAGCCATCAAACACCAAGGCTCAACAAGCAGCTGCTGAGTAGGGGGCTTTCTGCCTCTCCAGAAGGTATGGGTATGCAAAATCCCTTCTTTCCTTTAAGCAACAACAAAACCCCTTCCTAAAAACCTCCATTTCCTGGTCTCTAAAGACATTTACACTCATTGTGCCCTTGGTAGGAGCTGTACTGAAACATGTCTGTAATATGTTTTTTTTTCCCCCTGAAATCACCCAGAAGGAAAGTGTCAGAGCAGGATGGAAAGTGCTGGTCCAGACCCAGAGTGAATCCTCGAGGCTCGGCCATTTGGCCAAAAGAAACGCCCATTTCCACTGATAAATTAATAGTTCCGAAGTAACAGATATTCCCCCTTCACAAAAGCTGCAAATCCCAGACCCCAAACCGTCCTTGTTAGCCAACAAAACCCCCTCCACTCCTGATCTCTGAGTGTCACGTACCAGCCCGAGGAAACTCGCAGCAACGAGCCCAGCCCGGACCGGGATGGGATGGAAGGACTCCTTTCTCCGAGACATAGAAGTGTAAATCAGAGCGGAATGTGCCTTCCCTACCCGGATTTCACAGCTCTCTCTATGGTAATTTGGCCGCTTGCACTCTCTGCTTGCGTCGTGCTGGGAGCCTCTTTCAGCAAGGTCTAGGATTTAGCTTTTCAGAGGAATAAAAATAATACATAAAACCTTGTTTCAGCTTGCCTGTTCACAATCAAATTTTCCCAAGCATGGGCAGCAGCCTTATGAGCCATTTCTGTTTGATAGCTTGGGCTTTATTCACGTAGATAATGAGTTTGGCAGGAGGTTAATAAGTGTCAACTGAAAGATAATTTAAGAGTTGTAAAGATAAATTTGTTGTGGGCTCTTTTTCTGGGTCTGTGGCTAATATCTCAGTGCCTATAGACATGCACACACACACACGGTGCACAGCCTGGTTTCCAAGTCCCTAATCCATAATGGTTTTCTTTATTCCATGAGGTATTGTAAATATCTAAAAGTCCCAGTGAAAATCCCGCTGCATGTAAATTCCCATTGCCTTTTTTCCCCTGACTTTCCTGTGCAAGGTGATTAGATTAACATGGGGGGGAGGAAAGAGGAGAAAAAGAAGAAGAAAAGGAATAGAGCTTTAGAAAAGTGGCTTTTCCTTCTGACACAATGCTCAAGCTGAGAATTTCCTTGCAGGCTGGATAGAGATGTGGTCCTTATGCAGAATTTTGAGCTAGAAAGGGAATATTTGGCAAGGTTCATCTGGGTATAGGCATCTGGGTGTGGGGTTTTTTTTCCTCCTCTCTCACTTTAAAAAAATCATTAAAATAGATTTTTTTTTTCCTTAAAAATACTCTGAGATCTGCCCCACTGCAGCCAAACTAGTGCCTGCTTCCAGAGGAGGTTGGTGCAAACCAGCTCGGGGTTCCTGTGCCCAGGGACAGCAGGAACCAAAATCCCTCAGCCCAAAACAGAGCCCTGGCCCTCCCTGTGCTGCTCTGCTCTCCTCCATCCTTCCCCCTCCCCAACCCCTGCCCAGCAGAGGCTTCAAGGGGGATTTGGGTGGATGCTGTGGGGGCCAGCAGGGCTTTGTCACAAGTGTCAGTATGATCCCTTTTCCATAAAAACCCCGTGAAGTTAAAGATTATTTACATTTAGGGTACGGGTAACAACCATAATCTATTTGATTAGGCGAGGCTCAGATTAAGTACCAAATTTATCTCTTTACATTGTCAAACTTAATAGTAGTTTAAAGGCAAACCTCATTGAAAGTCTGCCTTCCCTGCTGGGCTAATTAACACCCACTTTAGGCTCTTAAACCTTTGATGGGTGTGTCTGCTCCAGCTATTTGGTAATAGGGGAACTACTTTAATAAATCAGACAAAAATCTCGGCCAAGCAGCGCAGACCAAAAGGCTCTGCCCAGGTGTGATGGGTTTCCAATGCAGAAAGGGAGATAAAAGCATTTTCTTGATTAAATACTGCCACCAGGTTGAACCCCTGAGTTTTCTGGTGCTGCTCCTGATAACACTGCTAATGTGTGCTGAGTGTTTTATTTCAGGGTTGGTCCTGAAATAAAATGGGCCAGATTAATGGAGGAACTCAGCCAAGTGTGCTGAGCTCAGTGGGTCCTGCCCGTGCATTTGATGGCTTTGGGTTTGGGTTCACGGAAGATGGTGATGACTTCAGACTCTCCTGGATGGGGAAATATTCTGGTAAAGCAGTGCCTACGCTAAGGGAAAATGGGAATTCAGTGTGTTATAATGGATCCGTAGCCAATTTGATATCAGATATTTTTATTTTGCCATTCGAAATCAATTTGGATCAGCCACAATAAAGGAATGCAACATCGATCCTCGGGGTATTGAGGTTGGGTGAATGTAGGGACAGCCCCAATGGAGCTCACCCCTCTCCTTCCACAAGCTCTGGGATTCAGGGTAAAGTTTTTATACAGTTTTTCTTCCTTGAGGCAATTTCATTGTTAGTCTTTGTCCAGTGTGCATATTCATACACTTCTTTCTTTCGCTGTTTGGTTTCTGAAAGCTTTTCTTGGCATGGTCGAGGACTTGAATTGGGTTCCTGGAACTGGGCATTGGGATGCTGATCTGTGCAAACTCCGGGTTCTCCCCACCTAGATCTGTATCAGACGTTGATCATCAGAGAAGTGGAGGGTCCACCCATGATGGACGAGACAGCTCCTGTTCATCCCGATCCTTTCTGTTGTAAATTTTGGTTTCACCGTGTGATTATCTAAGAGCCTTTACAGT
>JBBMKD010000103.1:253078-270470 GCA_037834095.1 Argya squamiceps
AAGCACACTATATCAACTACTACCACTATGCCTAATTTTCTTTACTAATAGCAGAAATAAAAACTTATATCCTTACTGCAATGTTATTATTCATATAGCACACACCTTGCCAAAAGCCAACTTTATCATATATATATCTATAACAATGCTGATAGTTGGTATATCAATAGCAGGGTCTTCTTTTCATGTTCACAGGGTCACTTTTCATGTTATCCCGACCAGACAGACAGTTTAAGGATATTTTATCAATAGCAGGGTCTTCTTTTCATATTCACTGGATGTTATCCCGACCAAACAAACAGTTTAAGCACACTATATCAACTGCTACCACTATACCTAATTTTCTTTACTAATAGCAGAAATAAAAATCTTATATTCTTAATACAATGTTATTATTCATATAGCACACACTTTGAGAAAAGCCAACTTTATAATATACATTTATAACATGAGTCCTGCTCCCCTGCCTGACCCAACAACCCCCGGCCCCTCCTGCCCTTGCAGGCAGAGCTCTGCTCTTGGCTCCCTGGTTTTTTCCCCCGGGAGTTCTGCGCTCCCACCTCCCTCGGGAAGGCAGACAAACAACGCAGTTTCCATAGCCACGGGGGAAGGGAAGAAAGAAAAAAGCCCGCGTGGTCAACGGCTGCCAAATCGCCTTTTGTTTGTGCCTACCAGCGCTTGGATTTGCCCTGATGTGAAATGACACTTTCCTCCCTCACTGGGGTCCTGTTTTCTGGGTGTTTGATTCTTGTACCAGGACTTGGACAGAAACCAATGGCTAAAAGCTTCCTGTTATAAACTCTGGAATTAACAACCTTCTTTCCCTGACCTCATCAGCACAGTGGGGTAACAAAAAAACCAAACAACTAGACACATTTCCTCTTTTCAGACAGTTTAGGCAGAAGGGAATCAAACCCTTGATGGGAATGCCTGATCCAGCCTCTTTCAGAGGACAGGCACAACCTGAGATATGGTACCTGCAAAACTGGGGTGAAGTTTTGATGTTCAGAGGGGGAGCTTTCATAGAATCATGGGCTGGTTTGGGTGGGAAGGACCTTAAAGCCCACCCAGTGCCACCCCAGCCAAGGCAGGGACATTTCCCACTGTCCCAGGGTGTCCCAGGCTGCTCCAAACCCCATCCAGCCTGGCTCTGAGCACTGCCAGGGATCCAGGGGCAGCCACAGCTGCTCTGGGCAGCACATCTCTGTAGCTGGAAGCATGAAAAGGTTTGTGCATCCCTTGAGCATGGGACAAACAGCTCACACTCATCAGCAAACCTGACCTGCTCTGTCCTCTCAGCACGGGCAGGAGTTACAGCCTTGTTCAGCTCCCAAATATCCCCCCTGGCAGAGACCAGGTGCTTGGAAAGTCACAGGTCCTTGATCTTGAATAAAATCACCAGGAACCACCTTCCCTGTGCCATTTCCCCTTGTGCTCAGCATCCTCCCCCTCTCCTGGCTCTGTCCTCCCTCCCCTGCCTCCCCTGGCTCTGCTCAGCGTTTGAAGCTGGGTGCTCTTTAAAGCAGTGGCTAATGATTCTCCATTGATCTCAATTATCCAGAGACAACTCTCAGTTATCCTGAGGCTGATTAAGCAGGTTGCAAATTAATCATCCCCTGCTCAGTGGCCCCTTCATCCTCCTCACCGGTTCCTTACATCTTGATTTTGTAAGAAATCTCTGTAAGAAAACACACAAGCCGCTGTGTGCTCCCCTTTCCCAAAACACAAGTTTTGGTTTTGAGTGCCTCTGCTCTATCTGCTTCTTTCAACCTGGTTATTAACCTGGACAGGTAAGACTCAGATTTTTATTGCTATTTCTTATTTTCATCACTGAGACTTGCACCCAGGGAAACAGGGAAAAAAAAGGCCCCAAAGAGATTCTTTTCTCTAAATTCAGCACTTTTTTTTTTCTGTTGAAATGGAAATGTTGGTGCTGGAAATCATCAAAGAGCCCCAGGGAATTTTTGTCCTGTGTTTCAAAGTCCAGATCTGCCTCATCCCAACCTTGCATGGGTTGGTGGTGCCTGGGAGGAAAAGGGCTAAGGTTTGGGATGCTCCTGCAGGGGGAGGCTCAGAAGGAACAGGAGATTTCTGGACACCTGGAGCCCAAAGTGTGAGAATTTCCCCTCCAGCTCAGAGAACCCCACTGAGGACACAGCCCTGGCCATGAACCTGCACCCAGGGGACACACAGAGAAATGTGGCTGGAAATTAAGGCTGGAAAAGCCCTCTCAGCATTGAGTCCAACCACTAAACCACCTCTGCCAGCTCATCGCTAAACCATGACCCCGAGGGCCACATCCACACATCTTTTGAACACAAGAAAGGATACGTGAGAGAGAAGGATTATGCCATGCTTGGAATTCAGACTTTTAGGCCAAAATACACTAAAAGAGAAGAGGAAAAAGGGTTACCTGTAGCACACTGTCCTTGAAAACCTGGCTGGTTTTCTTTTTCTTTTTCTTCTTCTTCTTTTTTTTTTTTTATTATTTTGTTTTTGTTTTTAATTTTTGTTTGTTTGTGTGTTTGTTTGGGGTTTTTTTGGTTTTTTTTGTTTTGTTTTGTTTTAAGCTCTTGGCTGCACTTTACCCAAAAGGAAGAAGGGGAAAAAAGAAGGTGGCAGTGGTGCCCTGCTGGGGCCAGCTGGCACAGCCCGGGTGAGGGGCTGGGGACGTCCCTGCAGTCTCCAGATTAAGCACAAGTGCTTTGTGCAGATAAATTGAAAACCCTCGGCCCTGGAACAGCGACTGTCAGGTTGGAGAGGAGAGAGAGCAGCTGCCTATGGAAAGAGAGATTAAAAGCTGAGAGGGAGAGACTGGTGTGCCTTTATGTCTTGAACTGTGAGCCAGGGATGGCTTTGAGAGCAGAAAACGCAGAACTTTGAAACATATGTATTTATTTCTGTATTACACACCCACACACACAGCTCCACGTACCCCCATATACAATTCCCCAGGCGTGCACACAAATCCACACACACAGACACACGGTGCTGGGAGTATTTTACACCTCAGATACTCCTGGCTCCCTGCTGGGTGTGCCCAAGGCCAGCCTGAGCTGGGGCAGAGCAGGGAACACCACGGGATCAAACCCATCAGGTCCAGCAGCCTGGTGAGAACTTGGCTGCAGCTGAAAATTTGGTGGGAGCAGAAAAAGCCAAGGAGGTTCTGGAGCTCAGGGCAAGCTGGGGATGAGCAAGATAATGGGGGTGAGCAAGATAATGTGGGTGAGCAAAATAATGGGGGTGAGCACACTCCAGTACCCCCAGCTGCCTGCAGCAGGGACACCCTGCCCCTCCACTGGCAGCTATTGCACTAATTACCCTTCCCAATTAACTCCTTTACTCCCATCCTTTCACGTTTTGCAGCCCCCGAGGCCTCTTTAGCATTCCCTGGAGGGGATGGGGACAGCAGGACCAGTTTCTGGGGCCAGGCTCATCTGCTGGGTTGGTTGGCAGGACGAGGAGGAGGATGACTCCTGGCTCTGTTTGTGCTTTGGCACTGAATCAGGACAGGGAAAGGCTAACAGCAGAAATGAAATTATTCCCCATCCTCCCCGAGCCTGGCTCGCTTGCTCACAGCCACCCACAATCCAGCCCGTGATCTTGACGTGAAACTGGCTTTTATCATTCCTTGTTCAATCTAGTCAATCAAAATTTCAATTAATGGCAGGGAATTATCATTCCATTCAGCACAAAGAGGGTTTTGTTGTGAGATTTTTTAAAAAAAATCTATTACAAAGTGGCTGTCACGTTGCTGATTCCAACCCTGGGCAGCCTCCTGCAGCACCTCCCTGTCAGGCACAGAGATTTTGGGGGTTCCCAGCCTCCCTGACTGCACAGGGCAAACCCACTCCTGCTTTTTACAGCCAGAAACCACTGACTCTGCTGATTATTCTTATTTTCCCTCCTTTCCTAATTTCCCTGTGGGGGGTTTCTCTGTGCACAGCCCAGATGAAGGGCAGCAGCTCTCCCTGTGATGGTGAGGGAGGAGAGGACAGGGGGGAAGGATGGAGGGAGATGGGGGGGTTAAAAGAAGAATCCATTTGTAATTACTGAAATAAACACAAGTCGGAGAGAAATGCAAATGCCTCGTGTTGTGAAATGCTTGACAGAAGAAGTGACAGCTTTTTTATTAGGGTGATAACAGCAAGGAGTTTTAAAATAGAATAATCGGTGCAACAAAAGCAATTTTCATTCTGAATTTTCATTTTAAATGGATGATCTTGTTTTAATCAAGTGAGTCATCACAAAATGCTTTTAATTGCCGAAAGTCAAGAGCTATATTGTAATTTTGATGTCTACTTTCAGGCTGATGATTCGATTTATATAAAATGGGGGGGGGGGCGGGAGCAGTTTGTGTTGTTGCCCCATTCCTGTTTTCTGCCATTTCCCCCTCGAGTGAATACAAGATCTGAATTCACCATTCAAAAAAATCTAAATATCTTTTTGGAAAGTGCGCTCACCTTGCCAACAAATCCAGAATTGGGCTTGAAGCAGAAGATGTTTGTTAAAATCTGGGTTTGTTTATTTTCCTCCCCTATCTCCTTCTGTGTTATTTGGAGCAGCTGAGCTGCTAACACGAGGTTTGACTTTTTGTGCTTTTGAAGCATTCTGGGATGGGGAGCTTGGACCACTTCCCACAGACTGGGATCCACCATCCACCACCGTTCCAGTGAAAAGGCTGATTTCAGGCTCCATTCCAAGCACAAATCCCACCTCTTTAGAGGAAAAGTGGCTGAGGCTTTGTGACTAGAGCCAAGACTACACAGCCAGGTCCTTGCTGGCTCGGTGAGGAACTTCTCAGTCTCTCCTCAGGTGAGGTTCTGGGGAGTGGTTTGTTGTTGGAACCCTGGAGGATTCAGCTCCTGCTGAATTCCTGCTTTGAAAACTTCCCCTGTCAAGTCCTGCCCTACAGTCAGAGGGAATTGGTGTTGGCTCCTGTGGAAGGAACTGTTCCCTCACCCCAAGATCCCACCAGAGATGATCTCAGTTCAGAGCATGGCTTGAACTTCATGAGCAGCCAAGAGTTGGGAGAACCTGCCCAGCTTTGCCACCAGCTGCACAAATCTCCCCTTCAAGTCCTTTCAAACTCCAAATATACTGCCCTGAGAGAAGGAAAGCCACACAGAACACCTTTTTCTTTTTTGTTTTAACAAGAAAAAATACCTGTGAGACTTGGACGTCCTGGCTTTGGGAAGTGAGTGTAAGGAGGCTGCCTCTCTTTTGTCTTTGTGTGTCTTTCCTGCTGCTTTCATGCTGCTGCTCAGACCCAGCACGGAGAGAGGGGGCAGAAGCCATTTGCAAATGTGTTCTCTGAAGAAAATCTGCTTTTCACCCCACCCATTTCAGAAGCAATTCCTGTTTGCTGCACATTTGGAGTGCGTGCAGGGATTGAAAGCCCCAAAGCGGGAACGAGACGTCGCCTCTCGAAATTCTCCACCAAGGTGTGAACGAAGACACAATGAGGAGCCAGTGCTGACATGCACAAAACAGCTCATTAAATGGGAGAGAAAACAGCACCTTTCACCTCCAACAAGCTGGAAAAGAGAGAATCCCTGCCAGATAACCTAAGCAAGAGCCTCTCAGGAGAGGTGTGAGCGTGCTGGGAGCTAATTGGGAGAGCCTCCACCATCCCCCAGCAGCAGCAGCAGAGAAAACGCATCCCTTTGCTGTTAAATAAATAAAATATGCCAGCATTAGTCTCCTTCCCTGTCCTCCCTAATTCCTGTGCCCCAAAGTGAGCTGGAATTGTGCCCTCATTTAGCATCTGGCTGCATGGCTGAGCAGACCATGCTTTTAGCAGAACTGTCAGGTTTGTACCCGTCCCATCCCTTTGGAAATTTGGGTCAAGGGCTTTGTTCACTTTGGTTTGAAGCCACAACTGATACGTGGAGGGGGATGAACTTCAAAACTGTTTTACCCTGTTCAGGATCCACCAGTCTTAACAGGGCATTGTCAAGGGCTTCCTTGGCCATCTCCAAAATTAAAATTACTCATGTTTTTAAATAGATCCTCTGGTTTGTTTGTTTGCTTGGTTTGGCTGGTTTGTTTTCCTGGTAGGAATAGCCAAGAAGGGATCCCTTTCCCCTCATCCTGGCCACATGCACCTTTTGACTGAGAGCTTTTTGATGTCCTTATTTGTATCTTAAAGAATTTAGTAAAGATCCTAAAATATTCAAACAACACAAGAACCTGGCATGGAAACTAGCTGGGCCTTTGGAGGTCTCCCCTCATTAATATCTATAACAACTGTGAGGCTTAATTGAGCCACTTTGGAAGTTCCCTTTGGAAAGCTCAGAGCAGCAAGAGAACATTTTGCTGCTCATCACAGTGAGGCTTGGGGTAACCTGGAAGGAGTCCCTGCCCATGGACTGGTTTTAAGATGGTTTTAAAGTCCCTCCCAACCCAAACCATCCTGTGGTTCTGTGATCACACCTGCTGTGCCTCCTTCCTGCCAGCTCATACCCCAAATCTGCTGCCTCAAACCTGCAGGGGAGGGTGGGGAAAACCTCCCAGCTCGGGTCAAGCAGAGGGGCAGGAGAGAGGGGAGTGAAATGGATCCTTGCAAGTCCTTTTGAGCCATTTCCACCACGAGCACCATCCCTGGGGATGAACCCTGGGGAACACAGGGTGGGAGGTGGGTGCTGCACCCTCCCTGTGCCTCTGCCTTGGTGTCTTTCTCAGCCAGGGCTCTTCCAGCTCTGTGGCTCACCACATTCCCTCTTCCATGCCTGGAATTTCAAAGATCTGTGTATTTATCTGCTGCTCTGTTCAAATTACTGACTGGGCTCTGCTGGCCGTGGTCTCTTGGGGAGGACACATGATGCTGCACAGCTTTTTGATCCAAGCAATCTCTCTCTTGAGGTGCTTTTTTCTTTGTAGAGGATTTTTTAAAAAGCTGCTTTTTTTTCCCTTTTTCCCATCTCTTTCCCCCCACTTTCTTATTTTTTGCCAAAGAGCGTCAACTTGAGGTGAAATATTTTCCAGTGCTGACAAAAGCTTTGAATTGTGATGCCAAACCCATCAAGGCAAAGCTTTTAACTCTAGATTGTTCTTTTTTTAAAATATTGAATTTGTGACGTTTGTTCTCCTTCCTCTTGCCCATGATTGATCTGCCTGTCCTATTTATCTCCTCCATCTCACCGGGCCACAGCCTCGAGCCCACTGGAGACTTTGCATTGATTGCTTGGGATTTTTGGATGAAGTCAGCCAGTTATTTTCCCTTCCCCTCTTCACCTCTGTTACCTGTTGTTTATCCTCTAACCAGGCCTGGGCGAGGTCATTTTCTGCATCCAATTGACCAGAAAAAGCACATTCCAGTTTGGTTAAACAACAATGGGAACATAGCAAAGTTCTTTCAGGAGTCAAAGTTCTTCCTCAGCATTTCCAAACCCAACATTTCCCATGTGAAAAGTTTAATCTGGGAATTATTATAACCATTTGTGAAGTGGCTTCAAAAGAGCATGGAGAAGAAATCATTTTGATTTTCTCCAACTCACCAAAAAGATACACCTCGGGTCTGTTTTAAATGATGTTTTCCTGCACGTTGGTGGAACCTACACGTTGGTTGGGGAATGTCAGCACTTTTTTCTGGATGTGACAGCTCAGCCTGTCCCTCCAGACCTGCCACCACCCAGCACCACCTCCCTCTCCCCAGGCATTTCTCTGAAGTTCTCCCAGCACTGACTCCTTTGGTCCTTCTAAATTAACTACTTATTTTCACTACTTTTCCCTTCAGTCAACAGAGAGAAACTATCTTCTCCAGAAAACAATTGCCAACACTGGAGGCAAACTGGCTGTGACAGATAAGAACAGACTTTGTTTGGAGAGAGAAGGGGAAATGCAGCTGTGAAGGTGCTCACTGCAAACCCAATAAACCAGGCAGGATGGCAAATGGGAGACTGGCAGCAGCACCATGGATGTGAGGATTTCGTGTGGAGGATTACACTTTAATGAGGGCTTTTAGCATTTTGGAGGGATTGAAAACACAACGAGGAAGAACAGGAAAAGGTCTGTGGGTCCTCTCCCTCACTCACACACACAGAGTCTCTCGTTTGTACCCAGCAGCTCTGAGAAGAATTCTGAGAAGAATAATTAATTACCTGCTGGAAATGCTGTTTTCCAGCCGTGAGTCCCCGAAGGTGCTGTGTAGGAACATTTGTGGAGGGCAGGGAGAGGGAACTCTGCAGGGCTGAGACATTCTAGAACACGGGGGTTTATTGCAAGGGTGGGGGGTAAAAAGGGCCTTTTGCCTTCAGCCACAGCCTGGGCTGGGGGGAAGCCCCAAAGAGAGAGAGAACAAGAGAGCCAGAGAAAGCGAGGTCCTTGTTACAATCCATTATATCTCCTTTGGTGTTGAATATTCCAATTTACACCAACCAACCAGTACAAGACACAAAATCCTATAGAATCTACATCCAGCCTATCAGAACTACTACATCACCATACTGTGTTATATTTTAAACTCTAAAAACTACTCTTTAGACTTTTCTTTTTTGCTACATTGACCTTTGGGTCCCTTAGCCAGCAGAAGGGTATTGTTCAATCCAAAGGGATTCTCCTTCAGCTGGCTGGGCTGAAGTTAATATAACCTGTTATATTAACTTATATATTAAGTTATATATAACTCTATAACCTGGTTTTCTGGTTATATAGTAACTATATATAGCTATATATAACTATTTATAACTATATATAACTATATGACTATATATCTATTAAAAACTATATTAAATATATAGATATAGATATAGTTATGTAGTTATATATAGTTATATATATAACTAAACCAATATATATTATAACTATATATATTCTATATACAACTATATAAATATATAGATATATTATATATTATATATTATATTATATATTATATATTATATATTGTATATTAATTATATATTATATAATATATTATATTTAATATCTTATATCTTATATCTTATGTCTTATATATTATATATAAGGCTCGGTATCCTACAACTCAAAGCCAGCTTTCATTTCTATTTTGATTATAGGTTTCATGTTTTCAGAATCTTTTGCTAAGCAATCATATTTATAAGGTTTCCCTGATTTATCTTCCCCAGCAGTGCTGCAGATCTGCCACGGGGCAGATTTCCCCTCACAGAGCGTTTTGCCCTCTCCCACTGGGACCAGACTGTGCAGCCAGAGCCCTTTGAGGGCTGTGATTCACCAGGTTTTGTCCTCCAACCCTCCTCCAGCATCTCAGAAAAACCCCAGTCCCCCATTTTCTGGATTAATGGATTTTAATAAAACCATTATTTAAAATTGGGAGAAACAGCAACAAAATTCCCCCAAAACAGAAATTATGGATTGCACAGGCTGTAGGCAGGAACAACTCCAAACTCCAAACCTGGTCCTTACAAAATGCTCTAAAACCTTCCCCTGAAAATCCTTTGAAGCCAGGAAGGAAAGTGCTCACAAGGCTGACTGAGAAACCTGTGATATAAATGTCCCTCAGCTCGTTTCTGCCTACTTGAAGACTTAATTAGTATTAAAAGCCCCAGGAAGTCTGAAGATTATTTATGGAGAACGTAGCAGTAGATACGACCCAAGGAATAAAGGAGGTAAGGCTGAACCACAGAGCCTGTCCAAGGGACTAAATCTACATTTTTACTGCTTCACTCCCTAATTTAGGTGCAAATTTGGGGTTTTTTCCCCCTCTCCTGCCCGAAATGTCAAGGTATTGCAAAGCTTTTCAAGCCTGGAATTGGGACAAAGAAAGAAAGGTCAAAGCCCTCAAAACAATTTGGAGAAATATTGGCCAAGATGTTTCATTTTTACTCTGACAGGTTTTTTTATTAACTTGCACAATCATTTAAGGCAAAAATTGATCTGCTAAAAGACACCAAGAAGCCATTAGCTCTGTGCAGGCACAGGCTGACATGAGTTGGTTCCCCCCAGCTCTAACGGGCCTTTGCTAGCATTAATTAACTCAGAATTTCTTAGTAATTTACAAAGAATAATAATTAATTCTTAGTAATTAATACTAACATTTTTCTTCCTAATTAATATAACTATTTAACTAAGACTTTTCTTCATAAATTTCTCCATAATTAAAGTCACTGAATCCCAAACCTTTCCAGAGAAGAAGATTAAAGGGGTGGGGTGGGGGGGGGAGAGGGGATTTTCTGTTGATTTACATAAAACAGAAGTTGAAGACATGGATGATTATTTACAAAATCGAGAAAATGAATAAAAATATTCCCCTCTGGCCCCTGGAATGTGCCAGTTCCCATCTCCAAAGGCACCAGAGGCTCAGAGCATCCCCAATAACTGAGGGGGTCCCTCATCCCTGTGGGCAGGAGGCTGAGCCAGCCCTCACAGACAATGGATTTTGCCTTTAGTGATCCCTTCTAAAACACACCTCTGGGGGTTGAATTATCATTTTTCTTTGACCTTTAAAGAAAAGCTCTAATCAACAACCAATTTCTGTCTCATTTGGTGACAGCTTGTTTTGTCCTGTCAGTCACAGGTAAGTTCCTGAGGAGGAGGAGGAGGAGGGTGGGCAGCCTCCCCCAGCAGAGCGTGACAAAGGAAAGGCTGTGATGACACCAGGAATTCCCCTGATCCCCTTTCCAGCTGCTGAAAACTGTCCTGAAAAAGGGTTTTCGTGGAGAGGAAACTCCCCTGTGGGTCCACAGGCAGGGGAAAGTGAGCTGGGGTTTTGAGGGGGGGTGATTCCTGTTCTCAGTGACCAAATCCCCCAGACCACAGCTGGGAGGGACCCTGGGGTGGGAGGGAATGTCAGACAATCACACATTTTGGACAAGACCCCTAAATTCATCTGGCCCAACCATATGTGGTTGATGTGGAGCCTCCTGCCTCCAGCAAAATGGTACAAAATGTGAAAAAAAGAGGGAAAAATGTGCATAAATGCATGTGGGAGAGCACAGAGCTTTGAGGAATCACGTTGGGATGTTTGGGGAGGTGGAGAGAGGCATTTGGTCACCATCTGACTCATTCTGGTCACTGTTTTGGTTTGCAGAGCCAAAGTCCTGCTGTCACCACTGACTGCCAGGGGATGCAGTTGGGCTGCCCAGGGCTCAGCCAGAAAACTGCTTTATTTATAAAACTGTACAGGTGTTGCCCTTAGTTTTCTTGCTTGCAAGTGTTTGAAATCTTGCAGTGCAGATTCTCACACAGCTTCAAGAAAACAATACACATTTTTAACAATTATCTATTGTTTACATATTTCTGCTCTAGGAAGAGAAATATGATTGATGGTGATGTTCACCATCCAGGCTGAAGAAGTGGCAACCTGTGTAACTGTAACAATTTTAGGGCACTGAGGAACGAGGCAGACGCAGCAGGTCAAGGGAAGCTTCTGGTTCTTTATTCTTCTCTAATTATCTGACTTTGTTTTTTATATACATTTGTACAGAGGTTGAAGAGATTGGCTACACAGGTCGCCACCTCTTCGACCTGGATGGTGAAACATCACCGTCCATCACATTTCTCCTCCCAGAGGACAAAAATGTAAACAATAGATAAATGCTAAAAATACAGATTGTTTTTGTGAAGCTGCGTGAGAAACTCTAGTTCAAGAGTAAAAACAACTAAAAGCTTCTGCATCAAAGCAACATGTAACCAATCTCTTAACCTCTGTACAAAAATATATAAGTATTGAAGTCAAATAATTAAAAATAAGAAGCTTTCCCTTGACCTGCTGTGCCTGCCTCGTTCTTTGTGTTCCTAAAATTGCCACATACAGGCAGCTGCAGCCAGGAGTTCTGCCTCACCCCAAACTCAGGCAACCAGCAGCAAAAGGCATTTGTCACTCTTCCCCCCCTCCAAAACCAGGAAGCTTAAACAACATGCATCATTTATGCACCTCAAGAAGCAGAGGAAAAATCAGAATTGAAAACAGGCTGGTGCCTCGGTCTGCATGTGTCTGCATGAAATATTCAGCACCAACCCCAGGTCCTGCTGCGTGTCAGGACCACGGGAGAGGTAACAGCTGCACCACACAACACACACCATTCCAGGGCAACTGCCAGGATGAGGAGGTGTTCTGAAGTCTCTTCAATATTTAAACCGAGGATGAGACACATCCAGAGGCAGTTGCTAATGGCTGCTTGCCTTGTGCTGCCACGGGAACACCAGGAAATTGGGATGGCTGCAGAGAGCAGTGAGGAGAGAGGCTCTGGGCTGTAATTGCTGCATGTCCAAAAGTCTGCTCTGCCTGGGATTGCAGCCAGGCAGGAACAAGGAGGGAGATGTAGTGACTTCTGAGCAAGCCTGGCAGCAAATAAGCCCTTACCTGGCTGGAGCAGGTCCTGCTGCAGGAGCTGCTGGTGAAGTTCTGTCTCTTCAGATAACACAGAGAAAATTCTGCTCAAACACAGAGATGACAAGTCAAATCCTCAAACCTTCCCTGGCTGCTTGAGAGAGCTTTGAGGCTTCCCTGGGTGTCCCAACAGGGATCTGCTCCTGGCACAAAGCCATCACAGGCAGCTCTGCAAAATCTGCAGCACCAAGGGTTGGGATGTCCCCACTGGGCAGGGCAGGGATGGGCTCCTTTGGGGGTGGCACTGGTGGGTGAAACACCAAAAATCCCCCAAAATTCTCCATCACAGAGGCTGATTTAGCTGCTAACTCACCCTAGGAAAAAAGCAGCCAAATGCCTTTTGATTTCCAGTAGCAGATGGAGGCTAAAACAGACAGAAAAATCACTGACACAGCAGGGCTCCTGTTGAATTCCAACGACCCAAACAGAGACCAAACATCTGCCCTCCAGCTCTGGGCTGGCCTCTGGTATTCACAGATCACAGAACAGCTGGGAGAGGGGAGCAGGTGAAACATCCTCAGCACAAACTGTCCCAGTGCAAAGCTGGGACATGCAGCCACTGCTACAACTGTGCTTGAAATCTGCATTTGAACCATCAGTTGTCAAATATCCCCTGCCTGTGAGCTGCTTCCCACCCCACCAGGGCTCCCAGTCAGAGACAAACAAAGCCCAGATCTCCTCTGGAACAAGGGAAGGGAAGCAGTTTCCCAAGGGCAACTGCAATTAAGTTTATGGTTGAAATTTGTGGTTCTCTCCTTTTAATCCCCTTCTAATTTAGGTCTACATCCCCTCCCTGGGACTCAGCGTGGTTTGCATTGCCCTTGTCTCCTCCCTGTGTTTGGAGTCCTTCAGAGCAGACAGAAGCACTAAAAATAAAATCACCTGTCAGCTTCCCCCAGTTATTGCAAACAAAACGTCCTTTACCAAAATGCAACAAGTAAAACCTTCATATTGTGTATGCTTATTCACATAAAATATTTAGAAAGCTCCTAATGTTTTTATGGCTGTAATTAATCTTGTGTCATGTTGGGGAAGAACAGCACATAAAAAATTCCCTTGGCATCAGGGAGAAGCCTGGGCTTCCCAAAGCAAACCTGTGTGTCCAAGGGTTCTGAGCCTGTCTCCCAGGATTGAGGGGATTCATGTGTGGGGTCTGGGGGGGTCCCTGCTCCCAGGAGAGCCTGGCAGGGTGGAGGAGGGTTCAGCCATGTGCTCTTTTATATTATCTTTGTGACACAGATGCTCACACCAGCCCTGGCAGCTCTGTAGCCCTGTGGAGGAAGGGACCACACTGATTTACCCCAGCTCTGTTCCCTGGGGCCAGCAGCACCCCCCAGGCTGTCAGTGCAGCTTGGCCAGGACTGGGGCTCCCTCTGTGCCTTCCTCTGAGGAAGGCTGATCCCACAAGATAAATGCTCCTTTTATCATGGAGATTTTCAGAAAAACCTCTCTGCAGGTTGACTGCAACCGTCTGGAGGACTCTGGCTAGCACAGGAGCCTGAACACACATAAACTGTCACCAGCCAGAGACTCCTGGCCCAGCTTGCCTTGCCAATAAACTCTTTGATGGGAATATTCCCAGAAATATGATGCTTTAAAAATCTGATGCAGCCCTTGCTATCTATAGCTTCCCAACGACAAAGTTTTGGCCAGGATGCAAGAGAGAACAGCTTCCAGCAGCTCCCTGTGCCACGGAGGCAGAATTACCATCCACGGGGGAAGGACCAGGTGGCTGCTGGCTGAGGGGCTGGTGCTGTGGGAGAACAGCTCAGCCCTGTCTGAAATAGGTGCAGATCCAGCATTTTTGGTAACTCAAATGGTTTCATCATAAGAGTGTGGGAGAAGCTCTCAGTGCACCGGGGCTGAAAGGAGCTCACAGTCAACACCTGGGGTGAGAGAGGTTGGCCTCAGTGGAGTAGAGCATTTAACCACACGAACAAAGAAAGGTGGATTTGATGTTTTAATCTTGATCCTTACAGTCCTAAATTGCCCTTTGGAGGAGGAAGATAATGTGTGAAGTACAGGGCAGCTCCTGGGGACGCCCCAGCCTGTGAAATAGTGACAGAAACACTGACATCCCAGAAATACTGACATCCCCATGGAACCCACAGATCCTGCACAGCTCCGGGATTGGGATCACCCCAAGGACACCATGGACTGATGGCAGACCTGGCCCAGGGCTTGAGCTGAGCTTTGGGCACCTTGGGCTTCATCCTTGGAGGGAACCTGCTGTTCATCCAGGCTGGGAATTCAGATCCAACAACACCCACCCCCCAAGTGCTCCTTCCAAACCCACTGGGCCATGGGGCAGTGTGGGAGGAGAGGGTGGAGGGTGGTTCTGTCACTGGTGGGATGGTGAGATGTCCTGCCAAGCCCTGCTCTGGGGGGTTCTACACACCCTATTCACCGTGGGGATTTACAGCCCTGCTTGTCTTTCAAACCACCTGGTTTTTAACCATCTCCTGCACGGAGCAAGGAGGGTTCAGGGTGCAGCACCCACATCGTGGGTGTGTCACAGACATCCAGAGGCACAGATGGACATCCAGAAAAGTGGAAAGGCTAAAGGAGGTGATGGGGCTGGGACTGAAGGGAAATGGACAGGCAGTGGGGTTCAGCTGAACCCCAAACCCATCAGTGCAGCCACCCCCTCAACTTCTGTGTGTTTCTGCACAAGATTTTATGTTTTTTTCAGTTGACTTTCAAAGTAGCTTGACCTGCCAAAGCTGCCCATTCTGCCTGCAGATGCTCTGCCTTGGCGGCCTCCAAACCCCTTTAAACAGCCCCAGCTCAATCACAGCTCTGTCAGGCGATGCTCTATTTAACAGAGGCAGCAGCCACAGCCCAGGAATCTCCTCTCAAGTCCATTTTCTCAGTCAGTGGCAGCAATAAATAAAATCCAGCCAGTTGGTCCTTGAAACGCTACCATGGCTTGATTACTCCTGCCCAGGACTTTGCCAACTGTGCTGCAAACCTCCTGCAGATGCTGCACCTCCCTGTGCCTGCACCTCCCCGGGCTGCAGGAGGGAGGAGGCAGCAGTGGGATCACACAGGGAATGGGATCTCAGTGCAGGGCAGCAAAAAAGGGGCCTGGAGGAGGCATTTACAGAGGGATGTGCCCCCTGTCAAAGCCTCCTGCCCCAGAGCCCAGCAGCAAAGAGCAAGGTCCTGCCCAGGAAAGCTCCTGGGGTGTTTCTTGGAGGAACAGGGAATTGCTGCCCCTGCCTTGGCCAGGCTCCAGGGTAGTTAATTGCATTCTGCCTGC
Source organism: Argya squamiceps (assembly GCA_037834095.1). Classification (NCBI taxonomy): domain Eukaryota; kingdom Metazoa; phylum Chordata; class Aves; order Passeriformes; family Leiothrichidae; genus Argya; species Argya squamiceps. Next base: position 268,654 of record JBBMKD010000103.1, read on the forward strand.
CCAACATTAATTAATTTGGTGTTGTGCAGAGATTGCTGTGCTGGGTGTATCCGGGAAAATAAAACTCTACCACCTCCCACAGCCAATAAATAAAAGAGGGGGAGGGAGCTGGGCTGGCTCTGAGGCTCAGGGGGACATGGGGTCCCAGGCCAGCCTCTTGTCAGGGTTCAGACATCTCACCCACGAGTCAGCAAAGCCAGGTCACACACAGAGGTGACTCACAGATCCTCCAATTTGCTCCCTGAGTCCATTCCCGGGGCAGAGGATGGTGGTGTTTGCCAGGAAAGTGCATCAAAGATCAGCTGGTGGACAGGAGGGTAGAGCACCCACAGCCACCTTGGCAGTGCCAGGCTGGTCTCACAGGAGAGTCCATGGGATTGAGGGTGGCTGCAGGGTTTGTGCAGATCTGGGGTTTGTGCTGATCTGGGGGTTTGTGCAGGTCTGGGGTTTATGTACATCTGGGGGTTTGTGCAGATCTGGGGGTTTGTGCAGATCTGGGGTTTGTACAGATCTGGGAATTGTGCAGATCTGGGAATTGTGCAGATCTGGGGGTGCCTTGGGCTCCCTGAGCTGCCAAAGGAAACTCATCCCAGCAGGACAGCACAGCCATGGGGCTGAGACCTCCCCAGGGAGCAGACCCTGAGCACACACCTCCCCAGCAAGGCAGGAGATCCCCTGCTCACACAAAGAGCAGATGCCTGTTATTTCAAGCCCTACTGTTACCTCATTAAAGCAGCTGTCTGCTGTCCCCCAAAGACAGACAAATTAGGAGCCAACTCAACCAAGAGCACAACAAACACAAAAAATATGTGAGGGGATGAAACGCTAACGAGGCTTCTCCCACCACGCTGGGCCCAGGAGCTCAGGCAGGGGCTTGGGGACAGAGGTGAAAGGAGGCAGTGCAGCAGATTTGTTTCTTCTTGTCAAGTCAGAGCCCAGCCCAGCTGTTTCCCCGAACAAGCCAAAGCCATGAGCCATGTCTAGTTCGACATTTATTTTTTAAAAAATTCTTGCAACAACGACATTTCAGATTCACTTCTGGGATCTCAGCTGCGATCCCAACTCTCTCTGTGCCCTTCTGTGAGTTGTTTCTCTGCCCTGCCCTTCCCTCCCTGGCTGGGATGATCAGAGAGGAGGAAAATCCTCATTGACAGTCAGGGTGCACCCCCAGCCCGTGGGATGCACAGGGCATACACTGTGTGACCCAGCACAGGCACCATCCCCACACGGTGACAGGGTCTGGAGCACACAGGCAGAGCCTTCACCATCCCAGAGCCACCCTCTGTCAGAGTCCAGGGCATCCCTTTGGGTGAGCTGGGACCCGAGGAAGGGAGTTTGAACCCTGGACAAGGGATGTGGAGCCAGTCCTGGGGGGTTGGAGACCTTGGCACACAGCCCAGGAAGGAATCTGGTTTGATTTTAGTCCATGGGAAAAACTCCCAACACTGAGAGAGGAATTACAAACCTCAAAGGTGTGAAAACAGTAGCTTAGCACAGCACGGGGTGAAAAAATTTGTAATTTTGGGGTTCTTAGAATAGAGGTAAATGGGGGCAAGAGGGAGGATTTGGGGTGTTGCCCTGAGCTCCTCTCCTTCCTCCTCCTCCATCTTCTGAGATGGTGATGACACAAAATAGTTTGAGGAGATTGGTTCAAGATAGAAATGACCCTTCTAGCCTAGGCACTAGACATTGACACAAAATTGTAAATAATGGACACGTGGTTATCTGTATAAGAGCAAAGTGTGAAAAACGAGGTTCACTTTCTATGTAAATTTTAAGAAATAGGTTTAATAGAAAATAAGACAATTAGGAGATAG
>JBBMKD010000103.1:327497-340823 GCA_037834095.1 Argya squamiceps
ATTTTTTATACATTTCTAATACATTCCTAGTGCATTGACTACTACATTTGTTACATATTTTATTTACACGAATTTACCACCTCGTTTATCACACCAGGATTTTGGGGGGGGATCCAGAGATGCACTTTAGGTGCTGTAATTTGGGTAGTGGGAGGCCTGAGGTGGGTGCTGGGAGGCTCAAGGACACGGTTCAGGGGGTTTGGTGCAAACCAGTGCTCTTCCTTTTCCCTGGCTGCACCAGAGAACTGTCCTGATGCTCCCCTGACACCTTGGGTTTAAATCCACACCACCAGGGTTTAAACCCACACAGGTCTAAATCCTCATCTCCAGCCCAGCACCTTGGCCCCCAAGCACACTGTGCCAAAATTCCTGATATAATCCATGATTTGGGGAGTCACAGCAGCTTTTTCCCTCTCACCATCATTTGTTAAATCATGGGATGGTTTGGCTTGGGAGGGACTTTAAAACAATCCAGTGCCACCCCTGGGGGACATCTTGCACCATCCCAGGGTGATCCAAGCCCTGTCCAGCCTGGCCTTGGGAATTTCCAGGGCTCCAGGGGCAGCCAGAGCTGGTCTGTGCCCTCACCGTGGGGCATTTCCTCCCTGATCCTGCTAATCCATCCCTGTGAGGAGCAGAACGACCTCAAATCTCTGCCTGGAGGGGTGGTGGGAGGAGCAGGTGACCCAAACCTTCCCGAGCAGCTCTGTCTGAGGGGTGGCTCTTGCTGCTCCACTGCCAGGAGAAGCTCCTGCCTTTTTTTTTTTTTTTCTGCTCCTCAAAAAAGAAATTAAACTCCAGAAACACAGAGTTAAGATCTGGAGGCGAAAAGGAAACTCTTGGTACCAGGTCCCGTCAGCACTGGGGAAAAATAAAAGGTCTCTAGTCCCCAAAAGCCTCCCAGGAAAAAAAAAAAAAAAACAAAAAACCAGAAAGAAGTAAATAAATTTCACTGAGCCTTTTGAAATGGTTTAATTGCCTTTGTGCTCTAATTGCTCCTGGTTTTACAGCCTCATTTCTTGTCATAAAATTAGTCCCACTTTTTATGCTTTTCCCTTTTCTACTGGTCTGTGATTATTATTTTTTAATTGCTTTGGTGTGTTGATCTCTCCCACGTCTCCCCCGGGAAGGGGAAGAGGGACAGAATTCTGTGGCTGTCGCTGTGTGGGGGGAGGCTGCAGCTGCTGAAAGGAGAATTGGACGCTCATTTTGGGGTGAATATTAACACCAATCCCTCCAAAACTGCCAGAGCAGGGCTGGGCACAGGGATTCTCCATCCCAGCAGAGCCCCAAGAGGATGAGGAGGAGGCACTGATGGGGAACACGGCGACTTCTGGCAGGATTTTTCCATGGGGAAAAGATTTCTTGCTACAAACCACAACCTCCAGCAGCACAATAAAAGCATAGGAGGGAACCAAACCACCTGAAAAGGATGAGAACTGCGTCATCTGTAACCCTTTTTAATAACCAAACCCTATTTCAGGCAGTGCTGAGGCGTCCTGGCCGCCTCCCAGAGCAGTTCCCCCTTTGTCTGGGCTGATCTACAGCTGCAATAGGAAGCCGTGCGTGAAGTTTATTAAGGCTGGGTAATTCCTATCACTTCTGTGCACTATTGATTCCATCTCTGCCGCTGTCTTGCTTCATCTGGACCTAAAAATGTGATTTAAAAACAAGAGAGAAAAGCATATAGCTCTTTAAAAAATGGCAAGTGTTATGGGATGTGGGATGTGGCCGTTTTGGATGCATTAGCAGCACGCTGCAAAGGAATGTGTCTGAGATACAAATCTTATTAAGGGGGACTTTGATGATGTTGAGGCTAAAAACGAGGGAGCACTTTGAGCTGAACCAAAACACAAAGTTAAATCTGAACTCGGCTCCGCAAGTTTCTGTCTCGGGGTGGAAGGAAAATTGGATTTGCTTTGGCTCTCAGCCAGCCTTGCTTCATCCTGAACCAGCTCTCCACTGTCCAACCTCTCCCACGTCCTTGGAGTTACTCCCAGTTTGTGAGAGTGAGCTCAGAGGAGCAGCTCTGCCCACTGAGCTGCTCGGGGCTGCTGGCGTGGCTCCACCTGGGTGAGTCCTGTGGTGGCAGAAATGCAGATCCCCCGTGCACAAAACCAAACCCTGAACCCTCCCCTGGGGCACAAAGGGGCTGCACAGCCCAGCCCAGAGTTTCTTCCCTGCTGCTCCTGCATGAAATGAGACCACAGGATTGAGGGACTACATCCCACACACATCCCAGCCCACCCCAAGAGCAGCATTCCCAAATGGACCAAGTTTTTCCCCACAGCCTCGTGTCCTGAGCTCCACAAAACAAAGGGACAGCAGGGACAGGGCCAGCTAGACACAGATCCCAGCAGAACCCAAACCTGTCACCCTGAATTTTCCTGCTTTCCACTGTTTGAAGTTTGTAGTGGAGATTCTCACACAGCTTCATGTAAACTATGCAGATATTTAGAACTTCTCTATTTTGTTTATGTATTTCTCCTCTCAGAGGAGGAATGTGATTGATGGTGATGCTCACCAACCAGGTCAGAAAGGTGGCACCCTGTGTAGCCAATCTTTTGCCTTCTGGCCAAAATGTATAAAAGATGGAGTCAGAAATTAAAAGAGAAGTTTTCCTGCCTGACCTTCTGTGTCTGCCTCGTTCTTCCTGTGCCTGAAATTGCCACACAAACCCTCCTGGGGCTGTGGGATGCCAGGATTTGGGTCAGGCCCATCTGTACTCAGTTCATTGGCTCTCTCAGGTAAATGCCACAACCCTCCTGCAGTCACATTTAAAATATAATAATTAAGAAATCAAGATGTATTCCTGTCCTGCAGCCTGTTCTCCCTGCCAGGCACTGCCTGCCCTGTCCAAGCTCAACCCTCCACTCCCACAGCCCCCCTTGCCCTGCCAGAACCAGAATTGTTCTTATTTTTCCCAGTTTTCCATGGGTTTAGGTCACCTCCATTTCCTTCCCAATGCAGTCTGGGCCATCAACCACCCCAGAGCCACAGCACAAGGAGAATTTGTCCTGGCTGGGCTGACAAAAAAAAAAGAAAAAAAAGTGAAGTAGAGCTGAAGGCTGCAAGATGAGTTGTGGGAATGAGAGTGCTTTGTGGGACATCATCCAACTCCTGCTGGACAAAATCCATCACTGCCCTTGGAGCTCACCTGCCCCTGTGCTGAGAGACACCAAAGAGCTCCAGGAGCCTCAGAGACCCCCAAAACTTTGTGTCCTGCCAAGTCAGGGGGGAGCACCGTGGGGAGGACACTGAAGGGAAAGCCCCAATGAAGGTGGTAGAGCTGAGGAACCTCTGGAAGGAGCAGCAGGACTGTTCCCTTGTCCTTGTCCCAGGTGTTTCCCAGGTGTTTTCCTGGAGAACATCTCTGCAGCACATTATTCCACCTTGGAACAGCCCAGGGGAAGAGGTGTAGGATGAGGCTCAGCCCCCTCTGGGTTCAGCTCAGCCAGCCCCTGTGATTTTGGAAAGGGGGCCTTCATCACTCTCACAGAGATGTCAAGGGAACTGCTTGTGGGGTTTTTTTTTTGTTTTTTTTTGTTGTTGTCGTTTGGTTTTTTTTTGTTGTTGTTGTTTGTTTTGGGGGTTTTGTTTGGTTTTTTGTTTGGTTGTTGGTTTTTTTTGTTTTTTGGTTGGTTGGTTGGTTTTGTTTGTTTTGTTTGGGGTTTTTTTTGGTGCATTCAGAGAGTCCCAGGCTAGTTTGGGTTGGTGGAGACCTTAAAATCCCTTGTGTTCCATGGGCAGGGACACTTTTCACTGGACCAGGTCATTCCAGCTGGGCTTTGAACACTCAGCATTGCCAGGGAAGGGATGGGCAGAGGAAAGGACAAAATCCATCCCCAGTGCTCCATCAGCAGCCCAGGAGCAGCCCCACGGCCGTGACATTTGCAACGCATTAAGTTTAAACATTTTCAATAAAGAAAAACAATCCATTCAGACTTGCTTTATGATTCATAGTAATTGCAAATAGAAGCAGTTAATATAATTGTCCAGCTGAGACCAGCAGGCTGGGAACATGTAGCAGTGAGATGTACAATCAGGGAAGGTTGGGAGGGAATTTAAGTGCAGGTTAAGCAAATGCATTACTTTAATAACACACAGAGACAGCCCTTGTAGTTATAAAGAGGATAAAATAAATATTGTACCAGAAATCTACAGAAGAGGAGGTTTTATCACCAAGAACTGCCCGCTCGCTATTTACTTTCAATTTAGATTTTACAAAAGCTGCACTTGCCATGTTTTTTATGTATGGAAGACAATGACTTGAATTGACAAATGACCTTATTTTTCCATAAGTTTTTTACAAGGGAGCCTCAGTTTCTCAAAGAAAAATGATCACCTCCCAGCAGTCATCCTGGAGACAGAAAAAGGCTTTTTCTCCTCTTTTATTTTTTATTTCAGAGAGGGAGGACTGTAATTCAAAGAGGAGATGGTGCTCCTGCTCCTCTCTGCCTTGGAGGTTGGCCAAACCCTTTGGCTTCTCCAGTCCCAAAGGGAAGGGACCTGTTTCCCTACAGAGATTCTGTGTCTGAATTTCAGCCCTTTCTTTACCCCACCACCCTGCTGGGCTGGGAGGGCAACCCAGCTTTAGGGCATGACCCTACTTCAGCTTTCCCAATCCTGAAAATTAAGAGTTTCCTCCCTTTTAAATAATTAACTTGAGCTGGTTGAGTGTGAAGCAAGCAGAGGAGAGGGGATGGGAAGGAAGAAGCTACTGAAAGACATCATCTTCATCATCATTTATCCAGCTTAACCAACGCTGGCTCTCCAGAGAAGTGCTGGAGTGCTTTATTAAAAGATATTTTTGAGGGCAACACATTAAATTAAAGTATCTCGTTCACAGACTTAACGACACATAAACAGCCAAACAAAACAGAACATTGGCTCATTAGAACCATTTATAAAATACTGAGGGTCTTAAAAATTAACTATTTACAGGCACCTTTCTCTTGGTGGTGGGGGAGAATGAGGATGTCCAGGCTTGAGGGAGCGACCTGCAATCCAGAAAGAGAAATTCTTGTCAAATTCCCTCTGCCTGCTGTCCTCTCTTGTTCTGGAGGGTGATGGATTAATGCAATGGATTAATTTTGGGTGGCAGTGCCTGGGTGCTGCGACCTCCCCAGCCAGATGAATATTCCAGCATCCCCTATCCAGGTGATGGGTTAAAAAATGTGGGATGAGACAGGCAAAAAGTAATAAATCCCCCTCAAAAAAACTCCCCCAAACCCAAGTGAATATCCTGTTTTTCAGGGCCCCAGTGTTGCAGGTAAACACGCCTGAATCCACAGGGACAAACACCAGGAGGAGGAGGCAGAGAAGGCAATTTTAAAGTCACAGAATTTAGCATGAGAAGGTAATGGGATTGCAGTGGCTTTCCAGTAAATGTCATCGCCGTAATTAGGAGAACAATTATTGTCAAGCGGCGGAATTGTCCCCTATCTGTCATTCCAGCAGGAGCAGCCAGAGCCGCAATTAAGGCCCGCTCGGGTGGGCGAGGTTTAAACCCCGCTCGGAGGGACGGGCGAGGTTTAAACCCCTCTCACTGAGACAGGCAAGGTTCAAACCTTGCTTAAAGGGATGGGCGAGGTACAAACCCTGCTCAGAGGGATGGGCGAGGTTTAAACCCCGCTCAAAGGGACGGGTGAGGTTTAAACCCCGCTCAGAGGGACGGGCCAGGGCTGCTGGGCCAGGGATTTGGGGGTCTCTGTCCTCAGCCCCTCCTGTCGGGAGGATGCTGGAGACAGAAACTTTTATTTTATTTATTTATTTAATTTTTATTTTTATTTTTATTTTTATTTTATTATTTTTATTTATATTACATTTATTTTTATTTATTAATTTTATTACAGCACCAACCCGACATCCTGGACTTCTACAAGGGAGGACTTAAAGCAACTGCTTAACTCAGGAAAAAAAAGGATGTGCTGAACTGATTTAGAGATTTCAGACCTGGGAGGTCAAACCTTCCTCCACCTGCAGCAGCAGGAGCTGGAGCAGCTCCGGGGGGAGAAGGAAGCCCTGGAGATGGAGCCGGGGTCGCGTTATCTGCAGCTCTGATTTCCTCGGGGCCGCGGCTGCTCTGAGCGCTCTGACAGCGCGTCTGAGGCGCGGGGCACTGAGGAGTGATAAAAAAGAAGTTCCTCGGAGGTTTGAAAAGGCGGAGGCTGCTGCTGTTATTAACCACATCCACATCCCCGGGGACCTCCCGTCTCCAGCTCGGGCCTTTCCCAGGACGGCAGCTCCCAAATCCCCTCTGGCTGCACACCCGGAGCTGCTGAGCTCAAACCCAAACCGTGTCCCCAACTCCGTCAGGGTGTCACCACCAGCCGAGCCAAAATCCAAACATCCAGAAGTGTCTTGCATCCAAATCTCCCAACCTGGGCAGAGAAGGGAATTCTGCATTAAAGGAAAAGGGGATGCAGCGGAGGGAAGGAACAGGGAGGCAATTATTCCACTGAAAGCATTTGCAGCACCCTTGCAGCTCGTTGTGATTAAGCGTGGCCAGAGTGCTATTAGCAGCCTGGGATGATGATTAACAAGCTCTCCTAATAGCTGTTTTTAAACCTGCTTAAAAAAAAAAATAAAATAAAATTTAAAAAAAGCTGGAGCAGAGCTGGAAGGGGGTGGGGAGGCCGGGTGGTATCTCCAAGGAAACCAGAAACAAAATGGGCTTGGCACACCGCGGAACCAGGCGGGTAATCAAAGATTACAAGCAGTTTTAATTTAAGGTTAATTATTGTTTACTCTCTGGAGCCTGCCCCATCGGAAAGCAGCAGCCGGGCTGACCTTGAGCAGCTCCTGGCGGGCCCCTCTGGTCCGTTCCCCCCGGTAAGGCTCCGCTTCTCCCGGAGGAGCTGCGGGAGGAGGAATCGATGGCGGGGGATGGTCAGAGGAAGCCGCGATGGAGGCACCCGACGGGAGGATCCTGCCCCAGCTGCGGGCTGAAAAGCTTCATTCAGCTTTATTTAACCGCTTGCCCCAACTGCAGACACGGTTAATTAATTTTGGACTCCTATTGATTTTCCATTTGGAGGAATCACAGTGGCATTTTCGCTCAAAGCCAGCCCCATTTTTATCAGTGAAAATGTTGTGTACATGCGCTTCCCCCCGGCCAGACCTTCTGCCCCCGCGGCGGAGGAGGCGAGGCTTGAGCACGGTCAGGGCTGGGGGATCCTGCCCGGGGCTGGGGGATCCTGCCCGGGGCTGGGGGATCCTGCCCAGGGCTGGGGGATCCTGCCCGGGGATGGAACCTGAGGGGTGGGAGGGTTTGGGGAGCCCCTCTGCCAAGGGCCGGGGCTGCCCGGGCACCAGCCCAGCCCCAGATCCTCCTGGAACTTTGCACCGGGTGGGCAAGGCTGACTCCCTGCCCAGTCCAGTCCAGTCCAGCCAGGGTTGCCCATGGAAAGGGGGCTCAGCACCCCCTGCTCACACATCCCCACCATCTCCACCCTCCTCATCTCCCAGAGATTCCCACGAGTCCAACTCAACCAGTGAGACCTCAACTCAACAAAATCCTCCTCCTGCTCTAATTCCTCCTGCTCTTCCCCAGGCTGGACCCACCCTGCAGCCTGCAGAGATGGGACATGGCTCAAAGCCTGTCCTGGAAGATGCTTTTTACCCCCAGCCCCTGTTTGGGAACTGCTGTGACAGAGCTGCTGAGGAATGGCAGCTGAGATTAAGGATGGTGACAACTCCCCCGAGCTCTCCTCCCTTTGCTGGGAGACAGACGTATTTAATTATGATAGAAAGGAGATCCTGGTGCGTGCTGCAAATACTTAAGGTGATTTGAAGCGTGAAGCTGCATAAGGTTTGTGAGATTTGAGGTTTCCAATCTGTTTGGGCTTGTTTAGACTCTTTCTGCTGTTCATTCCCTCTGTATTTTTACACGTTCTCAAGCACACGGGGACTTCAGGAGACAAGTCTGAAGAAATCAGTGCAGGAAGGTTTTGATAACTTAATTGTCCCTTTGCTGCCATCAGTGGGAGTGATGGGAGCCTGGTGTTGGATGAGGAGGAGATGGGCACCAAAGGAGGCACCAGTTCTCTCCAGGAGCAGTTTCAGTTCCTCTCCCCAGGATTCCTCTCTCTGCTGATCATCAGTTTGCTGTTCCCTTTGCTTTGGCCCCGTAGGGATTCCCCAAGGGCTTTGTGACCTGGTGTGCACAGCAGGCAGGGGGATGGAGAGGGTTTCCCCACCTTGGCCTGACACCCAGGTGTCCTTTCCCTGCCACAAAATTCAAGATTGATGCCCTGGCATCAGCAGGAGCAACAAGGACACCAAAGGTGCTCCAGCACCCAAAACTGAGAGAGGAATGCAATAAAACCTCCCCTGGCTCTGCATCCCGAGGCACAGAGACACAAAGAGAGCAGCTCCAAGTCAGTGTGGGTCTGGGGCAGTCTTCTGTCCCCTGACCCAAGCAGCTGACACCTGAACCCCAGAGATTGGCTTGGGACCAGCCCCTGTCGTGTCCTTTTGCTTCTGATCCCAGCAGGAACTGACCCAGAGCAGATTCCAGAGCTTGATAAGGGCAGGATTAAATCCTGCCTGGTTGGGAACACTTCAGGCATTTGGAGAATATAAAACAAATGGTTTTCCAGTGTTAATATTTACCTGGGAGATCAAATGATTAAACTATAATCTGCTCAGAACTTTTCTTCTAAGTTGCCTTTGAAAATATTTATCACATTTTCCTCCTGCAAGCACGACTGTCCCTGCAGCAACCCCGATGTCCTCCCTGCCCAAATGCCCCCAGAGAACTTCAAACCAGGACACCAAAGTGTCCCCACACAGGAAAGGTGAATATTTCCTGTTGTGAAAAACAAATCTCAATTTTCAGGCAAACAAGAAGTCAGGGATATAAACACCAGGTTTGGACATGGACAGGAAAGGCTCGATCTGGGTGTCAGTGGCCATTTCATTTTTTTGGGGGGGTTATTTTCCCCCTCTCAAGCTCTCAAAGCAGGGAGCACACCCCAAACTGCCTCATTTTCTGCCAAAAGTGAGGCCTTGGCTCCTTTGCCATCAGAGGATGCTCTGGAGTCACCCCGAGGGTTTGGAGAAATCTCCCTCCCTCTGTCACAATGCAGATGGGACAGCCCCAGGTGGCCTCACAGAGACCTTTCCCTAAAGCTGCCCAAAATATCTGCAGAGTCCTCCAGGCACAAATCATCCCCCTCGCAGACTGATGGATGCTCTGGCTCCAGAGCTCACTTTGTCACTGTTCCACCTCTTTTCTAAAGCTTCACTCAATTAAAGGCAAACTCCCCGCGTTCACTTCACCCCACCAGGTTTTAAAACACTCTGAGAAATATAATTAGATCTCCATGATCCTCCAGCATTTCTACAGATTCATTTCCTACAGGAGCTGGGCTGTTTTCCCTACAGGATCATTTCTATGGACACCCATTTTTTTTTATCCCCATTAAATATTACAAGCATCTCTCAGGATTTCTTTCAGAAGGATTTACTGGGATTCCCAAGGGACTAACTCCTATCAGTTTAATCTCTTTTACTGCAGCTCCCAGAGCAGCCCTGGAGCCTCCTGCACGGGGTTTTCCTGGGAGATCTGATCCAGGATGGTGAGAGGACAGCAGCCACAGAGCCTGGCTCAGCCTGAGCTGGTGTTTTGACCCAGCCAGGGAGTATTGATGAAATGGGAAAAGGTGAATATTTCCTGTTGTGAAAAACAAATCTCAATTGTCAGGCAAACAAGAAGTCAGGGATATAAACACCAGATTTAGACATGGACAGGAAAGGCTCGATCTGGGTGTCAGTGACAATTTCAATTTTTTGGGGGGGTTATTTTTCCCCTCTCAAGCTCTCAAAGCAGGGGGCACAGCCCAAACTGTGGTGGCTCAGTGGTCAAGGTGGTTCCTCCTCTGCACCAAGGAAAGTGAAAACACGGGGGGGAAATCTGCTGCTGTGATAAATACACCCACAACAGGATCTGCTTGGGGCTGGGAAGGGAGATGTGGGGAACAGGGGGGTCACAGGTCCCCTCAGTGTGAGCCTGGCACCCCAGCAGGTCCCAGGAGAACAAACAGCTCGTGGGGAACGAGGTGAGGAGGATGCCTGGGGTTTGGTGGTGTGGAGGGTTTGTTTGTTTGGGGATTTGAGCCACAGTTTTGCATCCCTGGTTGCCATGGCAGCCACAGGCACTGCCTTGAGCAAGGCCAGCAATGGCCACGCCCAGCCAGGGCCCGAAGAGCTGCCAAAACTGCAGCCCCCAAAAATACAGCCCCGAAAATACAGCCCCAAAATTGCAGCCCCAAAAATGCAGCCCCAAAACTGTGACCCCAAAACTGCAGCCTTGAAACTGCAGCCCCAAAACTGTGACCCCAGAACTGCAGCCTCAAAAATACAGCCCCAAAAATACAGCCCCAAAATTGCAGCCCCAAAAATGCAGCCCCAAAACTGCAGCCCCAAACCTGCAGCCCCAAACCTGCAGCCCCAAAACTGCAGCCCCAAAACTGTGGCTCCAAAACTGAGCCCCAAACCACAGCCCCAAAACCGCAGCCCCAAAACTGCAACTCCAAACCTGCAGCCCCAAAACCGCAGCCCCAAAATTGCAGCCCCAAAACCACAGCCCCAAACCTGCAGCCCCAAAACTGCAGCCCCAAAACTTCAGCTCCAAAACCGCAGCCTCAAAACCACAGCCCCAAAAATACAGCCCCAAAATTGCAGTCCCAAAACTGCAGCCCCAAAACTTCAGCTCCAAAACTGCAGCCTCAAAAATACAACCCCAAAACCGCAGCGTCAAAAATGCAGCCCCAAACCTGCAGGGAAGATCGGGGCAGAGCAGGGAGCAGCCCTGGGGCCCTGGACGGGGCTGGGACCTGCCCGTGAGTCCCCATCGTCCCCACCCAGGAGCTCCTTGCCACCACTTCCCACAGGTCCCACAGGTCCTTGGCTTCCAGTGAGGAGGTCTCTGGTCACCATTTTCCAGGAGGTTTTTGGCCACCCTTTTCCAGAAGGTTCTTGGCCATCTCCAGCACCTCCTTTGGCCACAGTTTCTGCCTGTGCTGTGCTGCTCTACGGCCAGACCCAGCACCTCTGACACCAATAACAGCGGCAGGAAGGAAAATCCACATTTTCCCATTCCCCCCTGGCTGACACACGCCGAGGAGCTGATCCTGGCACTGCCTTTCCTCAATCCCAGCATTGAGGGTCCATTCCCTTTTTGCTGCCCGTGTGTGGCAGGGAGGGATGCAGGAGCTCCAAGTTCACACCCTCAGCGCATTTCCTGGCTGCTGTTTCCCTCATCACAGCTCCCAGTGCCTCTGCCCCCGTCTCAAACCTCTGCTGTCACTCTCCGTGTTGAGTTGAGTGCTTCTCTTTATTGTCCTGTTTGTCTCCTCTCCACAGTGTCATTTTATCTTGTTAGAGAGGCGCTGGGCAGTGTTTACTTTGTTTTACTTTCGTGGTGCTTTTAATTCTAAACTCTCTTCATCTGGGCAGCACTTTATCAGCCGTGGGAAGCTGAAGGAAGCTATCTTTCATCCTTATCAAAATTCCTCTCCTTTCATTATCTCCAGCGCTGCTACAAAGCATCAAGAAGGGCATCTTTGTTCTTGCAATCTAATATAATTCCAAATACAGCAATTCAAGCCTTTCGAGAAAGTTATGGACACAAAACACATCCATTACCTCCCCTCACTGCTCCCACAGGAGCCCTGCAGCTGCTTTAGGGGGCTGCCAGGTTTGAGGGGTGCAAAGGGGAGGAAAAGGACATTTTTAGGGCTGCAGAAGAAGGGTAGGGATGAGTCAGTGCAGGTCCTGAGCATTTCTGGTGGTGATGTCACCCCACGGGTGTGAGAATGGCCCCGGGGGGACAGTGGGCAGAGTTCCCAGGGCTGCTGTGCCCAGCTGGAGGTGCCAGATGCCGGGGAGAGGGTGCAGATGTTCCCTCCCGGCTCCGTGTGTGGCAGAGTCACTGCTGCCATCGATCTTTGCTGTTTCTGCCCCGGGAGAAGCCGAGCAGGGCCCGGGCTGGGCTGGGGGTGGGCAGCAGGGCTGGAGGATGCTGCTGGTCACAGGGAGGAGGTGACAAACCTTCCACTGTGTGACAGCGATGGAGGGAGCGGCCAAGAGAGGCAGAAACAGAGTCAGGGGGAGCTTCTGCCTGGGAGCATTTCCTGGGTGAAGGGATCACTGGTTTGAGGGGAGTGTGGTTGAAATCCCCTTTGCTGTGGCAGCCGGGAGCCCTGTCCCTCACAGCCCCACTCTCCCCAGGTCCCAGCCAAAAAGAAAACCCAAGTTTTGCTCATTCACTGAACACTGAGAGCCAAAGCAGGATTTTCTCCATACCTCAGAAGTCTCTGTTTGTTCCTCAGTGCTCAGTAAACCCCATCCTGTCACTGTCCCAGCCCAGAGCCCCCTCCTGGCTCCTTCTCTGTCCCCAAGCTCAGCAGAGCAGACACCTGGAGCCCTGGGGGACACAGGCACAGCCCAGGGGGGCTCAGGCACCCACCCTCCCCTTCCACAGCCCCCAGCCCCTCCGCCCCCATCAGCACTCCAGCCTGACCCCTCCCCGCAGCTCACACACATCTCACTGATAACCAGCTGTGAAGGTGGAAAAGCTTTTTAAAGCTGCCGAAATTAAGGTACATGAGGGGGCTTCGATAGGTTTTGGAATAAATTGCCCATGAAAGTGCTGGGGAAAAACTATCTAGGGAAAAAAAAAAAAAAAAAAAAGAGAGAGGAAGAGGGTGAGATAATGATATATCTAGGAAGTGGGGAAGAGGAGAGATCAGGAAGCGACTGGCTGATTGTTCCATAAGCACCTCTTAAAAGCAAACACAATAGACACGAGCAGTTTTTAAAATGACAGACAATACAATGGGAGATAATATATTTAAAACCCATATCAGTTGTTAACAGACCATAAAAACGCCGGTACATTAATCTGTGCTGTCTGTCATAGACTCATGAAGCAGCTGTGTTATTTTATAGTATCATTCCTGCGGGCTTCTCTGACACTTCCACAAATACATCTCAATTTATTTGGGTAAGAACAAATAGAAATATTGAATTCTTCTCACTCTGCTTCTGCTGCTCTTCTATTCCGTGCCCCCCCCCCACCTCAGCCCCGACAACTCGTGGAAGACACTCGGTGCAGCTTCGACAGAGATTTTATCTGCCAAAACGATAGAAATGCTCTGCGGAGCCGTCCCACAAACTCTGGGGAAACTCCCACCCCTTCCCTGGCCCAGCCCAGGAGCCAGGGGAGCTCCAGCCCCCACACGTTGGGGAAGATGAATCAGGGAAACCTTATAAATATGATTGCTTAGCAAAAGATTCTGAAAATATGAAAGCTATAAT
>JBBMKD010000103.1:389286-403090 GCA_037834095.1 Argya squamiceps
GGCCCGAGCTGGAGGTGATAATGAAGACACAGCCCAGAAACACACATGCTCTAAAAAGGGGGACCCAAGGAGGGACCGTGCAAAACAGTTCCTGGAATATGGAAACTAGTTTATGGAAAAATATGAATATTCAACAGAAAGGGTATTTAAAGAATGTCTCTGACACAGCAAGGTGTGACCTGGCTGGCTGTACTTTGCTTTTTTTCTATCTCTTAATTGTCTTACTTTCTATTAAAACTATTTCTTAAAATTTACATAGAAAGTGAACCTCGTTTTTCACACCATCACGTTTCCATCAGACTCCCAGGGATGTCTGATAAACGGCAGAAAATTGGGCTGAGGGATTATCAGGCGTGAAGTGGTGCTGCTAAGCCAAACCTCCCACTCCATCATTAGGAGGAATCTCTGTTTTCTCTGCCGTGATCCAAATGGAGCAGGCTGGGGAGGTGTCAGCTGCTGTGTCTGGGCTCGTGTGGAGCAATTGGGGCTCCTCCAGATCCTGGCTGGTCTCTCACTGAAGGTCAGCTCCTCTTTCTAGTGAAGCAATTTTCTGTTTCTCAGTAGATGCTGGATCAAGCCTTTAAGGAATTAGATTCTGTTTTCAGTTTGTAGCTCAACCTCTCAAAAATTCCCTTTCGATCTCTCCTGTTCTGTCCAGGAATTGCTCTGAGTGTATCTATTGACTTTCCATGGAAAGTGGACGTGGCCAAGTAAAAAACCTTGCTGCTGAAGATTTTACAGGAGTAATATTGACCTTCCCTGAGAGATCCTGAAGATAATAGAAAGTCGTGATTCTCTGTAAAGCTAAACTGAAATTGTATTTGATGAGTTCTATAAAATGCTTATAGATTTTTATTTTTTTCCTACTTTGGCTGAAACATCTTTTTTTTCTTTTTTTCTCACAAAGGCCAGATGCAGAATATTTACAGAGGGGGGGGGAACCTTTTGCTTTGAAAAATATTTGTACTGGCAAATCACTGCAAATTGGTTAACTCCCAGATGCATCTAAATAAATAACAGCAGAACTTTGGCTGCATTTGCAAAAAGCCCCCAAACACTGGATTTATGGGTTTCAGGTATAATTGGGATCTTAGTTAGGCTTACCAACTTAGAATATTTACAGATTTTATATAGTTTCCAACGGAAGCAGCCTCTGTGCAATCTTTTGGGGAGTAAATCCAGGTCACAGCCACTCCAAAACCAGCCCAACTCCTGTTTTTATTGGCAAGAGCTCTGATTGCTGCAGGGTGCCCTGCTGTGGCCACGGGCTCACAGATCCTCCCAGAGATGTCACAGATTTTCCAGCGGTGACATCAGTTCCTTCCTTGGGTGAAAAGCTGAGTTTTTGCACGCTGGGAGGGAACAAACAGCTCAGGGTTGGATTGGATTTAGAGGGGTTTGAGCTCCCAGGGGTTATTCCCTTGCCAAACTTCACCTGGTGCTGGGCTGGGCAGAGAAAGAGCCATCCTGTTTCTGCTGCCCAGGGGAATCCCAGGGCCTCTTATGCAATTATAAAAAGGTGCAGAGAAATGGTAATTCTTCCTAAAAGCAGCTCAGATCTCCTGTTCTTGCTGCTCCTTGTCTCCTGTGGCTCATATCCTGACAGGAGCTTATCAGCAGTGCTTGTCCTGAACCCTGTGGCCATTGATCAGACCTCTTCCCTCTCTAGCATCCCCAGCAACCACAGAATATCTTAAAACAACAGCCAGGTCTTTATTTGCTTTTTTTGGCTCTCATCTTCATATTTTCCAGGTTTTGTGCCGTGGACAGAGTACAAAAATATTCCTCTCGTTTTTAGGGAAAACTGAGATAATCTGTGCACAGGAGACAGAGCTGTGCTAAAGGTTTCCAAAGATTTTAAAGAGCTCCCACCCAAGATACTGTGGCCACAGCAACCTGTTGTCTGA
This sequence comes from Argya squamiceps, assembly GCA_037834095.1. Lineage (NCBI taxonomy): Eukaryota > Metazoa > Chordata > Aves > Passeriformes > Leiothrichidae > Argya > Argya squamiceps. The sequence goes on from JBBMKD010000103.1 coordinate 391,194, forward strand.
CATGGCCTAAACCGACTGATTATTACAATGTACTTAAATTACCATTAATTAAAAATGTCTGAACTCTTTTTGTGTGTAAGCTTCACAAAGCACATGATCCCTGCTTTCCTCTGAAACCTCCTTCTTTCCACTGAGTCTTTTATTTCCCTATCAGCTCTCTAAGTCTTCTTTCTCTGTCTTTTCTCAGCCTCTGATGGCTTTGCTCAGTTCATCCTCTGTCATTTGTGTCTGGATCTGGAAACATTTCTCAGGACGTTTGACTCATCCATCATTTAGATAATCACAAGGAAAAAAAAACCCAGTTTCCAGCTATGAACATCCATAAAAAGCACAAAGGAAAAAAAACCACCCCTCACCTTGAACTTCCCTTCCTGCTTTGCTTTTCATTTAATTTGAGAATCTGACTTGACAGTCTTTGCTCTGGCAAAAGTCCCACTGAAGTTATTAAGGGCAAGAGCTTGTCAGGATTAAGAGGAAGGATTTGAAATATCTGTGAGTGATAGCAATATCCCCAGTTCTATTAGGCCAGATAAGTATTGGCAAAGGACATTAACCCTGGAGCCTTGAGCCAGCTGCTGACTGCCCTGAGGGGAAAGGAGATGAGATTTCCAAAGGGGAACGCTGGGAACAGCTGCTCTAATAAGGTTTTGCATCTTTTCCCTTGCAGAGCTGAACTCAGAACATTTCCTCTCGAGGTGCCCGTTTGACCATCAGATCCAGGGTGCTGGGAGAAGTGAATGGGCACTGAGGAGCCTAATGGGAATTAAGAATTTAAAAGTTGTTTCTGGCACAGAGCCTGAGCGTGCTGGTGTCCATCAGAGGGGAGGACACAGGGGTAAAGCCCAGTCAGGACAGCTCAGGGCTGGATTTGGAGAGGTCTGAAGTGCACTGCAGCCTGAGGGTGCAGGGGTTTGGGAACAGGAGGGAGCAGAGGCACCACAGGTGGCTGTAACCTGGGGAAATGTTAGATATCTTCCAGCAGCTTAACACCCCTATCTGCTGATGGAAACTTCTGCTGCTTCTCTGCTCCCATTTCTCAGGGAGTGATTATTGCACAGATCAAACGCTCATTTGGCCATTTGAAGGGTAAACATGACTTCAAAGGCAGGGAATCCCAGGATGGTTTGGGTTGGGAGGGACCTTAAAGTTCATCCCATTTCACCCCCTGCCCTGGGCAGGGACACTTCCCACTGTCCCAGGCTGCTCCAAGCCCCGTCCATCCCAACCTTGGACACTTCCAGGGATCCAGGGGCAGCCACAGCTTCTCTGGGCACCCTGTGCCAGGGCCTGCCCACCCTCCCAGCCAAGAATTTGTTCCTAATTCCTGTTATCTAATCTAACCCTGCAGTGTAAAGCCATTAGGACAAAGGTGAGTGGATTGGGAAAGGAGACATCAGGACAGGGTCAGTTAAAAAAAGCTTTCCTTACACGTTTTTATGCTTTCTTGAGCCTGCAGTACTGGAGTGATTCAGGGATTACATTATTCCCAGCTAGGCACAGTGGAGGACAGTTTACACAAGCAGCAAGCCCTGCCCTGTGCAGTGAATTGAAGAGCTGATCCCACTTTTGCCACCTTCTCTGTAATTCCTGTCCTGACACACATCACATCTCCGTGTGCACGTGGTTCTCCATCCCTCCAGTCAGAGGAGATCACGTTAATGCCAATGTTAAAACCAAATAAACACTGAAAAAAAATTAAAACAAAAATAACGTTTCCAAGGCTGTTCCATCCCCACCACCCACCACCATTTAAAACTAATTGGGGCTTTGTTATATTCCCTCACCCAGTGACAGATAAATACTAAACTCCACTGGTTAACAATAATCACCCTAATTATGCCAAGATGACATTTACAATACAGGCAATTGCTAATCCATTACCTCACTCTGCTGAATACTAGAACACTCAAATTAAAAGTTATTCACCCACAAAGAACAATGTTTTAGTAGCTGACACAGCTTAGTAAAGGAATTTATTAAGGTAATTTGCAGTTTTCCCATAAATAAAACATTCTAGTGTTCCCCCGTCCTTCCCCCTCCCTTCCCCAAAGTAATCTTTCGTGATAAATCTCTTTTTTTCCTCTCTCTTGTAGCACCCTTAAAAAATAATAATTGAAACTGTCAGGCAGAGTTACATGTTTAAATTTGCTCACCTGAAAGACAACAGAGAGCTGCCCATCCATCTCTTCTGGTCCTTTCTGGAGAACAGGGGTGATAGTTTGGGGTTTGTGATCTTGTGGGAGGTCACTGCAATAAAACCTTCACCAGTGTGGGGTTTCACTGAGATCTGACCATGGCTCTGAATGTGTCAGGGAGTTGTGCAAAAGTCTGCTGTGCCACACCAGGACTCCCAGCCCTCATCAGGGAGATGCTGAGGGAGGAAGCAAAAGGGCCTTGAGTCTCCCCAAGCACAGGCTGGAACTCAGAGGGGAAAATGCTGCAGCTCTGCCCATGTGCCACCCCAAACCAAAGGCAGACAGGAGCCCAAAAATCTGCCTGTGTACCCCAGCCTGCAGCGTGGGGAGCAGGGGGGCACCTGCAGCTCTGTTCCACTACCTGGAGACCTGTTTCTTTCAGTCATCTCTTCCTGACTCATCTCCCATCATTAAAGCACAAAAGGGGAAAATCTCCCTCAGTTCCATTACCTAGGAAGGGAGGAAGTCCTGCTGGCAAGTATGAATAGAGGGAGGAAAGGGTGAAACAGACACACACACAAAAAAAAATCAAAGCTAGGTTTCATCACACCCTGTGAGCAGCCCCGTGCCCCTAGTGCTGGCAAAATCCCTGCCAGCAAGCACATCCAGCTAAAGGATGCAGCAGGAAGGCGTTTTTGGGGGGGTTGATTTTTACTCTTATCACAGCAGCACTGCCCAAAGCTATTTTGCAATAAATCCGTGAGTCACGGCCGGCCAAGAATCCCTGCTACCACATCCCCACCGTGTGCTGACGTGAGGCAGCTCAGCCAGCATCCCTCGGGGGTCAGGGCCAGCCCAGGGGACCCGTGGGGGTCCCAGCCCCACCTGGGACCAGCCCAGGGGACACGTGGGGGTCCCAGCCCCACCTGGGACGAGCAGTGGGAGTGGGAGAGGCCAGGAGGTGCAGGCAGGGCCCTGCCTCATCCTGTAACAGTGTGTTTTTTTGGAGTGCAGCCAGGGCCCTTCCAGATCCCAGTCAGCCTCTCCAGCACAGAAACCGCTTGAGAACTGCTCAGGGGGCAGTTCCAGCTCACACAGCCACACATGGTACAAGGCTGGCTCAGCACAGAGGCACAAGGCTCCCAGCCCCAGATTAATTCCAACAAGTGTTTATTCCATGTGCTGAAGGTGAATCTGGAGCCAGAGAGGGGGAACATGTGGTTTTTTCTCAGTTATTTGGTGTCTCAGGTTTGTGGGTGGCACAGGGGGCAGGGCAGGGGACAAGTGAGCACAGGGAAGAGAGGAACAGGACACCAGGCCCCAGAGGCAGTGGGGAAACAGGGAAAGGGGATGCCATGGGGTGGGTGATGGACTTGCCAACCCCAGAGAGAAGATTGCACAGTGTCTGCAAGGGTCCATGGGGGAGAAGCCCTTTGTTACACCTGGGGTATCTTTAATCTTCACTTTTCCAGGGAAAGGCAGTTGGAAATTCCTTTAATGGCACGAGGGACTCCACAGGTGGAGATCCCGGTCCCTGGCTCGTGTGCCATGAAACACTCCTGTGCCATGAAACACTCACTCCTGTGCCATGAAACACTCACTCCTGTGCCATGAAACACTCACTCCTGTGCCGTGAAACACTCCTGTGCCGTGAAACACTCCTGTGCCGTGAAACACTCACTCCTGTGCCGTGAAACACTCCTGTGCCGTGAAACACTCACCCCTGTGCCATGAAACACTCACTCGTGTGCCGTGAAACACTCTCCTGACAGCGCGTTCCAGAGCGATGTGTCCCCCCCGCCCCGTGAGTGATGGCCCCGCGCCCGCTTTGTGCTCTGCTCCGCGGGGTGGGGATGTGTAAATCGCTCCATCCCAGTGATTTAGCCTCGGGTGCGGTTTGTGATTCAGAACGAAATTTCTGTCCCCGCTTCTCCCTCGTGCCCGCGCTGCAGCAACGACTGGTTGTAAACCATGAGGAAATGGCAGCAGCCGCTGTGGCAGAGGATGTGGCTGTCCCCGCTGTGTCCCCTCTGTGTCCCCTCTGTGTCCCCTCTGTGTCCCCTGCATCCCCGGGCCCTGTGCCAGCACAGGGGGGTGGGTTTGGTGTCAATCCCTGTCTGTCTCCGGGATAGAGAGATCCAAATCCCCGTCCCTCCCCGAGCAGGGAGCCGTGGCACAGTTTCCCTTGGGCTTAATAGGGAAGATGAGTGACATGTTAAAAGTGGCTTTAGGTTTTATGCAAAGCCAGTGATGCTTAAGACAGCTTGGGGATTTTAGGGTTTTCAGCAAGTTTTGTTGGGGAAAAAAGATTCCTTTGGAAGGTGTCTGTGGTCCGGTGTGAAATTTCGGTGGATCCAAGGTGATGGGAATGGGTGAGTTGAGCTTCACACCTCGTTGCCACTCTGGGGAGTTGAGTTTCTTCCCTCCTGCTTTGGGGAAGAAAATGTCAAAGTCAGGAGGAAGACACATTATTCTTTGTGGAAGGAATAAACATTAATATTAAAACTTCTGGGGATTTTTTTTTTCTTAAAGATTAGTTTTGCTTCTTGGCTGTACTCTGGTTTAGATCTGGAATTGCTCTGGAAATGCAAGTTTAGGCAAACACAGAGAAAAGGGGAAGTGTGGACTCCACCGTGCTGTTTTCCTCATGATTTGCAGAGCTCTTCTAGTGCTTCAGCATTCTCCTGGCTCTGCCCAATGTCCAGGACTTGATTGTTCCTGAAAATGTAAAGGTCAGGGGTACTGGAAAGGGATGAACCCCAAGGACTCAATCCCTGTTTGAGGCTTTGGCTCTCCTAACACAGACGTGGTGTGGGTGCTCCTCACAAATTCTTAAATCTACCTGCATCCATTTCACTGTTTCAAAGTGAAATAATTTTTTTGAGAAAAATCTGCATTTGCTGTTCCTTGCCTGTAACCAAGGGTGGGTTTGTGGATAGCCAAATAAAATTCTTGGTTCAAAGTGTTTCAGCAATGTGTTAAAGTTTATGGAGCGTTTAACAAACTTTTTTAGTGTGCAATAGTTTATAGTGCCAGCAAACAGCCAAGTGTCACATCAAAGTTGTAGTCTTTTCTCACTTAATGGCTCAATGTTTAGTGCTTTTTTTGGTTTATCTTGGGTGGCTTTGCAGCCCACAGCTCAGAATGGCTTTTTCTTTCCTTCTTTTCCTCCCCCAAAAACTCTAAAAGTCAGATTATGGATACTGATTTAAGGCCCACAATTCAAGCTAAATGCTTGGATTTATTTTTATCTTTAAAGAAAGAAAACCACCAAAGGCAAATAATCCCAGTGGCTTCAGTGGAGTTCTGCCTGGGCAGTTCCCTGCTGGGCTGGGAGAGCACACTTGGAATCTGCTCCCATCAGAGGCAGGGATAGTTTTGCCATCAACTCTTGCAAATCCTTCATGATTTTTTCTCTTCACCAGGAGCTGGGATGTGGCTGCAGCTGAGCCCGACCCCACTGGCACCAGTGGGGCTCCACCTTTGCTGCATTTTGCCCAGATTTTGGGAATTGCTTCTCTTCTGGAGTGGAAGAGGGCTTGAGGGAACTCTGTAAGGGCTTTCCTCTGCCCAGGTGCTGCAGGAGAGGAGTAAGGAGGGAATGTAGAGGAATCTGAGCCTCCAGAGCAGCTGCTGCCACTGGGAATGTCCTCCTGGAGCTGGGGGTTGTCACTTCTGCTAAACTTGAACCAAATAGGTGTAAAAACCCAGTAACAGTTTCTAGATAATGCATCATAAACCACCTGATTTGCTTTCTTGTGGATTTAATTATGATAATGCACATGCATCTAATCATCACACGAGATCTGTTCAGTACCAAAGGGGTTATATAATGTTATAAATAATGAAACCTGAGCTGTGGCAGGAGCATCCCTCATCGTGCCCTGGAAGGGGAAAGTCTCCTGTTCCCTGTGAGTGACATGGGGCTGGATTGTTGAGGTTCAGCCATTTCCAGGGGGCTGAGTTGTGGCAGGGGTGTGATTTTCATCAGTTCCAGTCTGGGTCGGCTTTGGGAATTTTCTCTGGAATGAAAGAACAGCGTAAAAATGTCTTATTAATGCTGATGGGATCTGGCATTGGCACACCCCGTGAATCGGTGCACGAGAGGCATGTAAACAAATTTCCAAACCAAAATAATCTGCCTGTGTATTATTAAAGAAAAAAAACCAAGAACAACAAGTCAATGTGCAGCAGCAGAACGAGAGGAAATGCCATTTTGAGTTTCTAACGACAAAGCTCCCGCACGTTCCTCCCGTGATTTATATAATTGCCCAATCGCTCTGATGGCTTGATGGAATTACAGCTCTGCATTTACACGATGGATAATCAATCAAAATAAACGGTGTTTACCCCTCTGCTGCAGCGTGTGTGTGAAACAGACACATCCGAGTGGGAATTGTCTCCAACACCGGCGTTCGTGGGGAGTTTCGGGTGTGATTTTGGGATCTGATATCTCTGCAAACCTGTCCTCACCTTGCAGGCTTCAAAATCCCTCTGCCTTCAGCAGGGGCTGTAGTAACTTGCTTTTTCTCTGGTGCGTGTAGGGACATTTCTGCCTAAATATGCAGTGGGCTTGTTTGTTTAAACATCACAGCAAATCAAACCGCAGCCAGCAGACAGAGCTGCCAGCACCTGAGCTCTCTGGCAGGGCTGGGTGAAGCTTTGCAGCCTGAAATTCTCCCTTTCTAGGCAGCCTTGGAGTTGGTCTTGGCTGATATTAAACGGGCTGTTCTCTGCCTCATTTGCTGCACAAGTTATTGGAGTTTTAGAGTCTGGCTTTAGAAGGAGAATTTCTTACCCTATTTACCAGCTGTGCTTGTTGTGGGATGTTGAAAACCCTTTTTTTCCTGCAGGATTTCTGGAGTAAAAAATCAAACCCAGTCTTTGCAGCCAGCGATAGCTGGGATGATGTACTGGGGGTTGGTGTTTGTATTTAAAGGGGTGGCTTTGGAGATGATGCTGTTTGTCACTGCAGAGAGCACAGTCCTGTCCTCCCAGTGGGTCTCTCCCTCTTCCCTGCCCCTGTTTTCAGTTTACCTGCCCCTGTTTTCAGTGCCTTTCCCTGATGCCAGGAATTTTGGGGAGGCTCTGGAGCATCCAGATAATGCACGGGGGGTTGGTATTTGTATTTAAAGAGGGTGGCTTTGCAGATGATGCTGTTTATCACTGCAGAGAGCACAGTCCTGTCTTCCTGGTGGGTCTTTCCCTCTTACCTGTTTTCAGTTTTCCCTGCCCCTGTTTTCAGTGCCTTTCCCCCGACGCCAGGGGTTTTTGGGGAGGCTCAGTGCAGGTTTAAACGTCTTTCCCAGCCCTGCAGAGCCGGATTGAGCGGCCCTTGGGTCCCTGCAGACCCTGCCAGAGCCCGAGGAGAGGAGGTGAAGTGAAATGAAATGGGGGGGCTGGGGCAGGGCTGCAGGCACAGCCCCCCCAGCACTCACCCCTTCCCCGCCGCAGCAGCCCCGGCCCCGGCTCGGGGCTGGGGGGGGAATTTTGGAATTTTGGCCTCTGTCCCCATCGCTGTCCCCGGAGGATCCTTCTCCTCTCCCTCCTCGCCTCGCTGTAACGGGATCACAGCTGCCGAGTAAATGTTAAGATAATGGTGTTATTACGGAGTAATTATCCTGCGAGTTATTGAATTAAAAGTGATGAGGCTGCCGAGCGGGGAGAGGCTGGGTGGGAGAACGGGAAGGTGCCGAACGAAAAAAAAGCCTAATAAATTTCCTCTCGTCGAGAGCCCCTCGCTTGCCGGGGACCGGGACTGAGAATGAATGAAAGGGAAGCTCAAAGAGCTAATAAATAAACCATTTCCCTGAGAATAGAGGGTATAATTAGAAACCGTGGCCCTGTGGTTTTGTGTCTGCCCTGGGGTGGAATCTGCTCAGCGCTGCGCGGTGGCGATAAAACGGAGACAATGTGGAGATGATGTCGCGCAGTTGTTAACTTTTGAGGAGGGAGATGCTTTGTTCCTCTCTTTTTCTAGGAAAAAATAATAATAATAATAATAAATAATTTAGGCTTTATGTTACAAAACTTCAATAGCTGACTATACCCTGGGGCCTCTCCATCAGCAACTCTGGCTGATCCTGCATTTTTCTTTCTGTATATTTTCTTGGAGGGGAGGGTGGTTTTTGCTGTAGACCTTAGAAAACTTTTTTTCATTTTTCTTTCCTTTTTTTTTGCTCTCAAGAGACACAAACCTGTTTGTTTGTTTGTTGGGGTTTTTTTTCCTATCCCAAGCTGAGATTTATCTACCAGCTGAACATCTCCCACTCCTCTCCAGCCACAGCGTTGATCCAGCTCTGCTGCCAGAGCTCCAGAGCGTTTGGACAACGCTCCCAGGGATGCCCAGGGGGAGAATTTTTGAGCTGTGCAGGGCCGGGGGCTGCACTGGGTGATCTCTGTGGGTCCCTTCCAGCTCAGGGGTTCTGTGGTTCCGCTCTGCATTTTTAGGACGCTGATAACGATGTGTAAAATGCACCAGGGATGGGTGAAAACCGTGACAGCATCGCCTGCAGGCATAGGGAACGGGAGAAAAGGGCTCGTTCCCCCGGTTCCCTTTGCTCCGGCCGGGCTCTAACAGCCCCAGGCGGGTTAAAAGAGGAATAAATCGCCGTGTCCGGGCTCTGGGTGCCGGTGAGCTCCAGAGCCGCGGGCCGGGGCTGCTCGGGGCCGGGGCTGCTCGGGGCCGGAGCCGCTCCTTTCGTTTTGGATTTTTTCGTTTGGATTTTCGTTTGGCGCTGATGTGCGAGCAGAGGAGACAATAACTGGTGATGAAATGCGGGGGAGGAGGGAGGAGCGAGCCTTGTGCTGCCTCCGAGCATCCTGGCTGGCTTCGGATGGAAAGGGGATGATGCTCTCGGTGGGGAATAGGACTGGTCCCCCCCCGCTCCCCGCCACGGGTGTTTGTGAAGATTAAGTAATTCTTCCTGAGAAGCTCTTTGGTAGGTGTTAGAGAAATGTGGAGTGTTTACCTTACTTTACAATTTAAAAAGCCCTAATAAAATACACAACAGGAGTGTTAACAATGAAACTATTTTGAGGATTATTAAGCTATTATAAAAAGAATGGAAGAAAATCTGCCTGGCATTATGTTCTGTGCCACTAGATATTTAAATTAATGCCTTCCTATAGCAGCTCCTTCAGAAATCTTTAAGGCACTTAATCATCTTCAGTGAATTAGATACTTGGTGGTGTTAAAAAGCTCTTCAGCATCCTCTGTTCGTGGAGCACGGGAGGAAACTGAGGCAGAATGATTTGGGCAGTTTGAGAAGGGTAAAGTGGGAATTTATTTACGGGGGTGGCGTGGTGTATAATGGAAAATGCCCTTGTCCAGCAGTGCTTCCACTGCCTGGGAGTGCTGGATCCTTCCCTCTCCCCACCTCGCCCTGCTGTTGGCACCAAGAATTCCCCATGGATTTGCCTTTGCCTGATGGCTGCTGTGGCAATATTTACAGCTCTGCCTCTGCCCATCTCCGGGAGGCCCATAAACCCTGATATAATGGTATTTCCTTGTAAAAGGCAATTTGTAAAGATCTGTCTGTGAGCTGCTGTCACCATATCCGTGGGATTTATTTCCAGTTTATTTACGCTTTGTGCTCATGTATATGCAGCTCCTCTTTCCCATCATAATCCAAAACTTGATTGTCCCTTGGATGTGACTGTCACTTGCAGCGTTGGCTGAGCAGGTCCCTGGGCTGCCTCTCTCATGCAGGTTGGTTTTTAATTTTATTTTCTGGTTTGAAGGGTAGGGAGGAATGTCTGTAGGCATTGCTTCAACCTTGGCCTTGGAATTTGCTTCAGGGAGCTGCAGCTGCCAGGCTCCTGTGAGCAGGAGCAGACCCCTGCCCCACAAAGGTTGTGTGTGAAATTCATGGCTCAGATTTAGGCTAATAAATGATTTCCTGACTTCGGTGGTGCACAAATTCTTTGGTTTAGGAGTGGCTGATTTAAGGGGTGATTTCTCCCTGGTCTCAGCAATCTGTTTGTGATGGGATTTGGGGTTTTCTTTTCTCTCTGTTCTTACAAGTCCTGAGTGTAGGAGGTCAATGAGCACCTGGAAGTACTCATTTAATAATAAGGTTATGGCATCCAGCAAAGGGCTGCAACGTTTAAATGACTTCAGCTGCCAAAATTCAGTGTGTGCTCAAGATTCCCACTCACTTTCACTCCTAATGATCCCCCCTAAGGGAGAGGCTCAGCTCTTCCCCGTGCTGGAAGCTCATGTCCATCCTGGATGGGAGTCAAAACTGTGCCTGGAAGGGGACAACAGGCTCTGCAGAGCTGCAGCTGAGCTGGGAGCAGCTCCAGCACCTTCAGCATCGAGGTGAAATCCCTCATCCACTGAGCAAACCTCAAAACAGACCCTGCACAGCCCCATCCTGGGCAGGATCAGAAGAGCTGCTGACCCCGGGGTGGTTTCTGCAAGGAGCAGCTCAGGGAAGGGACCTGAGCCAGTGAATTCCTCAGGTATGTGAGGAACACGCCGTAGATATTCTGAACAAACCAAAATCAAATGGGAGAACAGGTAGTGGAGCTCTTTGAAAGTTGTTCAAAGAGACTCTGTCAACGTGAAACTCCTATTTATGGTGGTTTTTTTTTTTTTTTCTGCCTCCTCTTTTATTTTGTTGATACAATCTTGGAAGTGGGAGGAGGATTTACAGAAATGCTTGTGTTTTTAACTGCTGCTTCAGACACCTTTTTTCCCTTGTAAATATTGTGTGAGAAGCCAAAAAAGAAAAACAACAGAGAGCAGACACAGAAAAGTCCTCAACTTTAGAGGACTGATTAGACCATTTCTCTAATCACTCCAGAACCCTGAAAATCAGCTTTGCTGTGGACTGTGTGGCAAATATGCCCCCACAGGTGCACCAAGGACAGACCTGTAAAACCCATCCCAACCTTTAAACCAGAGCAGTGACTCCTCCAAAAGTCTGCTGGGACAGAGCAGGGGCTCAGCACCTCCAGGAGGAATCTCCAGACCCCTTTTTGGTCCTTCAGGTGGATTCATCAGCCTCTGAGGGGGAAGGATCACCTTGGGGCATTGAAGGGCACATGAAACAGCCTCAAAATCAAGGGCAGAGGAGCCTCCAGCCTGTGCTGGCCCCATCAGGACATCCCCAAGGCAGAGCAGAGGGAAGGCAGCCAAGGCTTCAGGCAATAAAAGGGAGTTTTTTAGGAAGTTTTCTGCCGCTGGTTTCAGCAGGAGCAGCAGCACTGGGGTGGCGTGGGAGGTGCACAGACCTGGCACACAAAGCCAAGGGGAACTGAGGAAGGTGTGGATTTACTGAAATAAGCACCAGAAGCTCTGTGGATGATGGGTTTTTCCTCCTTCAGGTGCTCGTTGGTCATGTATGGGCTGAGCAGCCTCAGGAGAAGGTTATATTGAAGCAGACTTAGATTTTCCTGTAAATTAACAAGTGAAGGCAGAACCTGTGGGGTCCCTTGGCTTTTCCTTCCCTGCCTGGCTCACGGGAGCTCCGTATGTGCCTTGGCTGCTGGGTGATGCTCAAACAAGCTCAGGCTAAAGCCGTGCCAGCCCTGGGTTTGCAAGGAGCAGGGCTCTGAAATAACTGTTTTTCTTGGGGTTTTGGCTGAACCGTTTGCAGAGGTGCAAGAGAACAGGGCAGAGGGAATGGGCCAGCTGTGCTGCATGGCTGGGCTGTGGGTCTGTCCTGGCAGGGCCGTGGTGGGTCTGTCCTGGCAGGGCCGTGGTGGGTCTGTCCTGGCAGGGCCGTGGTGGGTCTGTCCTGGCAGGGCCGTGGT
>JBBMKD010000103.1:424768-435241 GCA_037834095.1 Argya squamiceps
GGGTCAGTGATCTGGGCTCATCCTGGGGAGCTGGGTTTTGGAGCTGGGCTCTTCCTATGGAGTTGGGTTCCCATCACAGAGCTGGGCTCACCCCATGGAGCTGGGCTCACCCCATGGAGCTGGGCTGTGGAGCTGGGCTGTGGAGCTGGGCTGTGGAGCTGGGCTCACCCCCTGGAGCTGGGCTGTGGAGCTGAGCTCAACCCATGGAGCTGGGCTGTGGAGCTGAGCTCAACCCATGGAGCTGGGCTGTGGAGCTGGGCTGTGGAGCTGGGCTCATCCCGTGGAGCTGGGCTGTGGAGCTGGGCTCTCCCCATGGAGCTGAGCTCAACCCATGGAGCTGGGCTGTGGAGCTGGGCTGTGGAGCTGGGCTCACCCCATGGAGCTGGGCTCTCTCCCCATGGAGCTGGGCTCACCCATGGAGCTGGGCTCTCCCCATGGAGAGGGGCTCCCACCCTGGAGCAGCCCTTGGGGCTGGGTGGGTGCCCAGCACCCCCCTGGGACCAGTGCCCCGTGTCCCCCGTGCGCCGCTGTCACCGCTGGGGCTCTGCTCGTCCCCTGTCCCCCTGGCTGCCCCTCAGAGCTGTCCCTTTGTGCCCCACAGGTGCTGACAAGGCTGGGGAGACGCTGCAGTTCCTGCTGAGCCGGAGCCTCTCCGGCTGGGGCCGAAGGCCTTTGCAGAGGATGAGGATCCTTCCCAGCCCTGGAATGTCTTCGCTGGTGTCCCTCGTGAACGTGCTCTCCGTGCTGCTGATGGACTGCCTCGCTGAAAGTGAGTGACTCTGCTGTCCCCCTGCTCCTTTTGTCACCCTTCTTTTGTCATCCTTTCTTGCCCTGATGCAGAAGCTTTTTGTTGTTTTTATTCTTGAACTGGAGTTTCTCACGCAGCTTCACAACAACAATCTGTATTTTTAACATTTATCTATTGTTTATATTTTTGTCCTCTGGGAGGAGAAATGTGATGGACGGTGATGTTTCACCATCCAGGTTGAAGAGATGGCAACCTGTGTAGCCAATCTCTTCAACCTCTGTACAAATGTATATAAATAATGGAGTCAGATAATTAAAATAGAAAAAAAGAACCAGAAGCCTTCCCTTAACCTGCTGTGTCTGCCTCACTCTGTCTAGGACGCCTATCAATGCTACAATCCTTCTCCTTTCATTGTTGAGGAAGTGAAGCTCAAGACCTGAATGTTTCATTTTCCAACATCCTGAACTTTCCACCGGTGCCTTCCTAACATTCCCAGCCCTGCCTGGGAGGGGGCACAGGGCAGCTGGGTCCTCACAGCCTGTTTGGAGTTTGGGGTTGCCCCCCCAAGGCTGCCAAAGAGCTGGAGAGAAGGGAGGGAGCTGCCAGAGCTTTCCTCCACCTTCCCCCTGCCCCATCCCCACCCAGCTCACCCGTGTTGTCCCCTCCTGCTCCTGCCTTTCAGGATCTGTCAGACACTGGTGGCCGTTGTCGTGTTACTTTCTGGGGCTGGATTCCAAACAGCATTTCGAGACAGAGTATTATGTTTCTCCTTCCCCTGAGTGAACCAGTTCCACTTCAACATGGTTTTTTTATCTTTGCTGCCTTTCAATTCCTGCTTTAAAAAATGAAAAGGGGAAGAGAATTTTAAAAAAAAAAAAGTGAAAATGTTCAGCTACTTGAATGTAATGTTCCTTTGACGTGAAGGCTGATCGCTTGGGATCAGTGGGGAATAGACTTTTCCAAGCTGATTGAATTATGATTCTTTTTTCCTCCCCAGCAAAGCTGCTTGAGGCTGGTGAGAGGGCTGCTCTGGTCAGCGTAGCCCTGGACAGCTTTTAATGTAATCACTTGGTTATCAGGGTTTATTGTGTGGTCCTGGGGATTGGATGGACCCACCACCTCTCCTTGCTGGGAGATGTTTTTGGGACGGGGCTTTCCTCCTCCCTGCAGCAGGCAGGTGGGATGTGTTTGCCCTTGTCTCTCCCCTGAGTTCATGCTTAATCCCTCTTTGCAGAGAAAACACCCGTGTGCAGAAAGATCATGTTTTCTTTTATTCTTTTTTTTGTTTCCTAAGCCTGGGGGGTGAGGTTCACTGCAGGGTGAAGTGATGTTGGCTGTGGGTCACTCTGCACCTCAGATGGTGCCACTGGTGTCCACAAGGACTCACCCAGAGCTTTGATCTGGGCTGGCAGCAGCAGTGCAGGGTCTGGCAGGGAACTGCCACCAGCCTTTTGCCCAAGGATGTGTTCAGGGTCCTGCTCTGGTGTTGGAGCTGATGCTCTTGGAGGGTCTTCATGAGCACCCAGAGCCTGTGGGTGCTGCTCTGTGGGCTCAGGGTGGCTTTGTTGGCTTGTGAGGGTGGGCACTGGGAATCTTCATTCCTGGCTCTTTGTGCAGGGGAGTCAGGAGAGGGGAATCAGTGGAAAATCTGGAGTCCAGGGTCTTGTTCTTGCCTCTGGTTTCCTGTAACAACACCTGGCAAAAATCCCTCAATTTGCAAAGCAAACTGCAGCTCTGCAGGCGTGGGTGGAGGGTTCAGGTGCAGCCCTGCAGCCCCTCTGTGTGAGCAGAGCCCTGATTCACCCCAGTGATACCTGAGTGAAAACTGGGATCCACTGGAATTCTGAGTGTACAGCGAGGTCTGTGCTCAGGGCTGGGAGTGGGCACAGCAGAATCAAAACTTCTCCAAATCGTGGCCTCAGGCTTCTCGTGGTTTTCACTTTCCTGGGAAGGAACAAACCTCTTGTCTGCCCCTCATCTTTGGGGTGAGGTTTGCTCAGAGATTCCAGCAGAGCTGGGAGATCCCCCTGTGCCCCCTGACTGCCACAGAGCCCTTTTTTGGGGGAGCTGTGCCCTCAGGAGGGGTTGGTGCTGCTCAGACACACAATGCACCAGTGCTGTGGCCTGAGCCCTGCTGAAATCTGTCACTGCTCTGCAGACTCCTTGCTGCTTGCAGCCAAGTTTCCCTCTCCTGTAGTTCTGCAGTGTCCTTGGATCCTGAACTGGGAGGGTTTTGTGGTTTTTTTCCCCTCTGGCTGCTGACAGATGTCCGTGCAGGAGCTTTGCAGGTTGCTGCTCTCCCCTGCTTGTGGTGCAGATGTTGGGCCAGGTGTTGTCTGTCCTTGGAGCCAGCACCTCCCTGCCCTGTGCCCTCAGGGCTGCTCCCTGCTGCTCTGGAGCTGTTCTCTGTGCCTGGGGAGGGTGAGTGGGCAGTGGGTTGATCATTCCTGGCTTTGGAGGGAAACTGAGTCCTGGGAGAGTCCATTCCAGCCGTGCTGCTCCCCGCTGAGCCTTGCAAACAGGGAAGAGCTCTGTGTGTGCCAGCTGCAGGGGCTGTGTGAGGAGCTGTCACTCTGCTCTGGCAGTGTCCCCTGCCATCAGATGGCCCTGGGCTCTGTCACATTCCTGTAATCCCCTGGCCAGCTTCCATTTGGCCACGGTGCTGACCCCATTTCCTGCCCTGATTCCCCCAGGCCCTGCAGCCCCCCAGCACTGCTGTCCCCCCTGGGATGGGAAGCCCAGGATGGAGGTGGGAAAACCCCTGGGAATTTTGGCTTTTGGAGGGCATCACCCTCCCAGCTCCACAGGGAGCAGATCCCAGTGAGCAGAGCCTGAGCTGGGACTTTCCTCCTCTCCCAGGGCAGCTCTGGAGGAGCTGTGGCCTCTGCAATCAAAGGACCATTAAAATACTTCCCTTGTTTCCGAGGCTAATTGATCTCAGCCAGTGATTTAAATCTTTCTGTGGCAGGAGCGTTCTATTTAAAGGAAACTGCCATTTAAATTAAAAACCCAAAGCACCACACCACTTTCTGCCTGCTGCTCCTCCTCGGGAAGCTGAAGAGAACAATAATTGAAAGGTGTGACACAGACATGTTCTTCCCCTTTTTCTCTGGCTGCCTGTGGACGTTTTCTTTGTTTCTTCCATATGGTCAAAGGCAGCCATGGGACTGGAAATTACTAATCCCGTGGTTATTTTCAGTGGTGTCACTAAATGGAAAGTATTGTCCTTTTCTTAGGGGTTCTGCTCTTTGTGTGAGCACCAGGAATTGCTGCAGGAATTTTGGGGAGGCCTCCCTGGGGCTGCACAGCCAAATGTGCCCCTTGGAGCAGGGAGGGGAAGAGGCAGCACAGACAGATGAGTCCAGGGGAGAGGAACAGTTCCCAAATTGCACCAAGCCTTGCTGCTTGTTCCCTGTTCACCCACCCAAGCCTGAGCCAGGAAGCCTCTGTGGGGAGCACCCAAAGCATCTCACTGTGTGAGGGCACAGATCCAGCCTGGTATGGCTGGGCAGGGGCTGCTGCTGCCCTTTGCTGTGCTGCTTTTGGCCAAGGGCACTGCTCAGATCCCCCTGCCCTCCTCTGCCACCCCCAGGAGCAACGGGCCTGCTCCAAGTGCTCCTCAGCTGCACATAAAAAGCCATTTACTGCATGGAAATGTGGCCATTTTTCCTGACTGGAATCAGCACGCTGGTTGTTTTCAAGTGGATTTTTCTCATTGATTAAACCTTTGTGTTTTACAATAGCACTTGGCTAATTGGCACTTTGCATACACAGAAGGCTGGTGCGTGGCTCTCTCCACCCCAGGAAAGATTTAAGGGCAGGGAACATTACTTATTACTTACATTTCCTTCCTTTTATAAATCACGGTATAGAACCCTTACCAGCACACTCTGAAGTATTACCATAAATAATTAAATCTAAATTGCAATTGACAAAATAAAAGAATAAAGCCCCTTTTATGATGCATTACCCCGGCTTTCTTCCCTTTTAATTGCCCTTGCTCCATCATTAATTTGCAGAATTATGCAGTAATTCATGGGAGGTGCATGGGAAGGGGGGCCCTCGTGCTCTGTGAGCATCCCTGGGGCTGGCAGAGGCAGCAGCCAGGTTTGCACCATGTGGGACTTCATGGAGGTGAAGGAAAATGTGTGATGGGATGGGAGTGGAGCTCCTCTAGGTCTGTGTTCAGGCTGTTTTGGGGGAGCTGGTGCCCTCTTAAAGGTGTGAGGCATGGAAGGTGTGTGCTCTGTGCCACCAGGGGCAGGAGCTGGGGCTTGGCAGCGTGGTTTGGCTCCCTGAGATGCAGATCCCAGCCACTCACAGGTGTAAGTGGTCACCTCCACCTGGTCCTGGTCCCTCCCACGCTCTCATCCCTGCAGGATCAGCCCCTGCTGCCCTCACAGCTCACAGCTCTGGGGGTCCAGGCTTTGATCTGCTCTTGCCCAAGGCTGCACTTGTCAGGTGAGAGGGGAGTAAAAAAATCAAGGAGGCTCCATCTCAGGGGTTGATAGGCATGTTAAGTCAACATCAGGGGGAAGGAAATCTGTCTGTGGTGGGGGAAAGCTGCTCCAGTTTGGGGTGTTGGAGATGGATCTGGGATGGGGCAGGAATGCTGCCCCAGGGGAGGGGAGGTGTGCTGGGGCTGAGCTGTCCCACAGTCTGGGTCACACACCCTGATTGTGGAGCCCCAAAAGCACAGGGAACCTGCAGGGGCTGAGGAGCCAGGGAGGTGCTGCAGAAAGGCTCTTCCCCCTTGGTGGAGGAGGAGCAGGATTGATGAATTTGAGGTGGGAGCACAGAGGAGGTCCCGTGGTCAATTGGAGGGTGGTGGAGTTGTCACTTGGAGCTGCACCTCGTCCCTGCAGTGAGTGGAGTGTGAGAGAGGAGACAGCAGCAAAGGCAGAGCCCTGCCCAGAGCCACCTGCTGCTCCTGTCCCTGTGCACCAGTTGCCTCTGTGGGCTGGGGACACCTCCCTGTCCTTGGTGCTGCCCTTTCCCTCAGTGCCTCCCCCGCCTGCCAGCTGTGATCTTGCTGAGGGTTCTGGGCTGGTTGTTGTCTCACTCAAGGACACTGAATTAAGCTTCTGTGTCACCTTGTTTAAGTGCCTAATTAAATTAAACCTTGCCTGACTGGATCAAGTGATGTATCTCTTTTCTTTTTTTTTTTTTTTTTCTTTTTTAAAGATAACTCAAATTGGAAAGTTTGTGTGTTCTGTAGGACCCAGAGAGGAAATAAATCATCTCTTGAAAGATCTTCCTTGGGGGAAGAGGGAGCTGTCACTTCCCAGGTCCCAGCTGTGCCCCACACTGTGAGTGCTCATTAAATTAATCTCTGCTGAGGAGCACCTGGGGACAGCAGCAGCCACGGTGGCTGGGACCCAGCCATGGGTGTCTCCTGCTGAAGGATCTTTTCCCAACCAGAGGCTCTTTCTGCTCAGCTTCATTAGATGGTTAAGTTGGGGGAAAAGAGCATCTGTTTGTTGTGTAAACAAGAGGCTTGTGTGAAAATGTCACCTGCAGAGGACTGGGATGGAGGAAATGTCTGTCTTCATACCTGGATGCCAGAACTGGGGCTGTTCCTCTGTGCCAGGCTTTGCCAAGAAGCCAAGACTTCTTTCTTTATGACTTTTCCCCTCTTGGTTTGTCCTTTCCACACCATCAGTTCTTGCACTGAAGGACGGGATCTTCCCAGAGTCGCTCCCACGCCCTGGGTCACATCAGCTTCTCTTTTCTCTCTGTGCTTGTGTCTTTTCAAGACCAACTCAGTGCAAATCTCCTGGGTCACTAAAGGGAATCCGTGAGGGATTCCTCCTTTTTGTGGCCTGGCAAGCCCAGTGCTATTCTTAGAAGGCAAGCAGAGTGTTTTTCAAGGACGCCCGACCAGAGGAATGTCGTTCCTCCATGCGTGGGCTGGAATCTGGGCTCGAGCTGGCCTGTGAGACACAATCTCCCAAGAACAGTTTTATTTACTCTGTGCCACTCTTCCCCTCCAGTCAAGGATGTTCTCTTGCAGCATAATTGGTCCCAGTTCCCACCTTAGGAAGCTGTGATGTTCTGTACGCTGCAGCTGCCTTTAATTTTTGGGGGATTGTTAAAGTTCATGAAAATAGTCACGTTTTACACCATCTGCTGTGTGCAAGGAGGCAACCAGGGTATGGGCTGCAGGCCAGGGAGCTGGGAGCATCCTCACTCTGTGACTGCACCTTCCCAACCCTCCTTTTACCTGCCTGGATTTGCTGTTTTTTGAGCAAGGACTTCTCTTGCCGTGTTGTTGTCCGGTCTGATCAGCCCCAGACGTGGTTTGGTTACACCAGCCCAGGTTCTCCTCCTGCACACCCTGAGCAGACACAGGGGCTTGGAACCAGCCTGGGTTCACACTCTGAGCACACACAGGGGCTTGGAACCAGCCTGGGTTCACACTCTGAGCACACACAGGGGCTTGGAACCAGCCTGGGTTCTCCTCCTGCACACCCTGAGCAGACACAGGGGCTTGGAACCACCCTGGATTCTCCTCCTGCACATCATGAGCAGACAAAGAGGGGTTTGGGATCCAGCCTGAGTTCACACCCTGAGCACATACGAGGGTTTGGGATCCAGCCTGGGTTCACACCCTGAGCAGACACGAGGGTTTGGGATCCACCTGGGTTCACACCCTGAGCAGACATGAGGGGTTTGGGATCCAGCCTGGGTTCTCCCCTGCCCACCCTGAGCTTTGGGAGCTGCCAGCCCCATCCCAGGGCCAGCCCAGAGCAGCAGCAGGAGGAGGGCACCCATCACAGCTCACCCAGACCCGAGCAGTGCCAGGAGAGAGCAGGATAAATATATTTTGTCTGTCTGCTGCTCTGCTGCTCTGGCTCTGAAAGGGGATACTGGGATGAATGATTTAAGGCGTTGGCAGGAGGGACTCTGGGCTGCCCTGCTCTCACAGAAGCCTTGCACAGAGAGAGCCCTGAGCGTGTCCTGGTGCTCAGACATGAAACGTTCCACGCGGGGCTCGTTTCATCTGCTGTCATTTCTGTTTCCTTTTGAGGCCGAGAGGAAAAGCAAAGCTTTAAAGAGGGGAGAAAAAAATAATAAAATAAATAAATAGAAGGAGCTGCAACTGGTTTAGCATTCTACAAAGTTTCTCCGAGTCCTCCAAATCTTTAATTGACTCAGGAGCATAAAATTGAGAAGGGGAGAGAGTGAGGGAGCGTGCGAGTGGCGCGAGTGATTTGAATAATTTATTGTCCTTTGAAGTTGCAAGAGAAATTTCAGCTGCCTTGGGGAGTAATTTCTCCCCATTCTGAAAGGGTTTCTCCTTATTTTAAACTCATTCAGAGGATGATAGTTTTGCATTTTCTGCATAATTAATGAGCATAGCTCCCCCCACTCTCACACAACCTCTAAAGAGTGGTGGAGTGATGAAACTTGGTGGGTTTTTTTAATTAATAAAGTCAAATTAATTTGACTGTGTCCTCATCCTCCCTCACCTCCGTTGGAATCCATGGATTTATTCATAAATTAGTCTGAGCATGCTGCTAGGAGTGCCAACACTTACAAATCTTTAGCCTGGACTTTGATTTGTTCAGATGAATTTCTGAAAAGATGGTGTGAGGTGGTTTTTTTTCAGTTCAGCTCTTAAAGATCACCTTGAGACTGGCTCCAGCAATCTCCCAGGGAGCCAGAAAGATCCTCCAGCTCTCATTTTTCTTTGTCTGTCTGTCTGGGGAGGATCTGCTTGATACTGAGGGGGGGTTGTGTGTTTTTTTCTGGATGAGTACTGTGATACACCCCTTTTCTTCCAAGATCTGCTAATGGTGATTAATTCCAGTAGCTGCCACTTGAGGCAATGAAAGGGAGAGGGATCTTTTTCCTGGTGCCTGGGATGGCTGCAGGACAGCTCCTGGTAAGAACCATCCCTGGAGAGGTGTCAAACTTGAACAGGGCCTGTCCTACTCCAGAAAAGCTCACCTTCCTCAGTTACTGGCTTTGACAGAAGGATTTAGGGTGTTGCTGCTGCTTTTCCATGTTTCCATTTCTCTCTCATTCACATCTTGCACTGTTTTTCTGGCTCACTGAGTCTCCAGTTGTCCCAAAGCTGAATTCATCTCATTCCCACTGCTGTCAGTTCTCAGCACTGTTGTTGAAGTCTCGTGGTGGTTTTTTTTGATTCTTTCGTGTTGATGTTCCCACTACAAATCTGAATGATGAGCAGTGTGGTTCAGAGACAGGAATTGTAATGACTCATGTGGTAAGAGTCGAAGTTCATCACTGTTAGAGGTTGTGCTCATCCATTAGTCATGGCTTTATTCAGCCTTGGTTTCTCCTTTTCAAGATCTCCACTCTCGAGCTCCCTCGACATCCCAGTTTCAATAAGCAGTGCAGGCTCATATATACTAATATATATAATAATAATATACTGTTTAGTCCCAGGTGTTTCAAGCTTGTACATCCAGAATCTCCTTTTGTTCTATGGAAAACGTGGGCTGAAGCCTCTCACCAGAGGTTGGATAGGAATGGTGAAGTGATCTTTTGAAAACACCCCGAATTCTGGGCTCCAGGAATTGCCCCTCACCCTCTTCCTGCAGACCAAAAGCCTCCTTCTCTTGCCTGAAGGAAAGAAGCACTGGGTGGAAGCAACACAGTTTTTATTTACAGAGTAAGGGAACAGAGCTTTATCAGACATATTTTATTTGCCTGGTGTGCCTTCCATCCCCAAAGATCCCCAGATGTGAGCTGGGCTGGGCTGGTGCATGCAGCACTGCAGGCCCTGCAGGGCTGCTGATGCAGGGCAGGATTTCCTGGGCAGGGAGTGGAGCTCATCTCCATCCTTGGAGCAGTTTGTTTCCCCCCTGCTGCTGACTCTGCTGTCACTTTGTGGTGGCACAGGGCCAGGGCTGGGCTGGATTGGGGTGGCATTTTCCCCTGGGAGCTCCTTAAGCCTTTGCTTCTTGCAGGATTGTCCCGTAGGAAATGTTTTCTCATGTTCTGGTATCCCCTGTGGCCTCTGGTTCTTTAGTGCCTCAAACAGAGCAGCAGTGGAAGTTGAGCAAAGAGCCAAACCCTTTTCAGCTGGGATTTTTCTGGGTAGGTGGTGGGTCAGGCTGCTCCAGGATGCCAATATCGATGACAGGGCTGGAGGAGAAGCTGTCACAGTGACATGGCAAGGGCAGGAAGAGCTCCCTGCCTCAGGCCTCTGCCTGCAAACAACCTGGGATTGCTGTCACTGATGGACAAGGGGCTCTCGTTAAGTTGCCAGGGCAGCA
Source organism: Argya squamiceps (assembly GCA_037834095.1). Classification (NCBI taxonomy): domain Eukaryota; kingdom Metazoa; phylum Chordata; class Aves; order Passeriformes; family Leiothrichidae; genus Argya; species Argya squamiceps. Next base: position 434,765 of record JBBMKD010000103.1, read on the forward strand.
TCTTGTGTGTCTGGCTCTGCTCTGGGTTGTTGTGCCTTGTTATGGGGCTTGTTGGGCAGATGTGGGATGAGAGGCTGTTCCAGCTGATGGGAAATGCTCGTGTACCCCCAGGGTCCTGCCTGGCTGTGGTGCTGTGCCCCTGTGCTGCTGGAGCTCCCTGCCTGACCCTGGGCTGCCCTCCTCCAGCACAGCAGTGCTCATCTCCTGCAGCTTCCTCCTTGTAGTGCTGGGAGGTGCAGGAGGAGCCTGAGGTCCCCCTGCATTCCCACCTCTTGGGAAAGATGGGACAGGAAAAGCTCACAAATGTGATTGCCTGGCAAGAGATACTGAGAATATAAAACCTGTGAATGGAATAGAAATGAAAGCTCTGAGATGTGATCATGGCAGGCAGGGAGACCGGGATTGTAACAAACAGTGGGACACTGAGGGACCCAAGGGTGCAGCCCCACCCCACCCTGCCAAGGTATCAGGGAAAAG
>JBBMKD010000103.1:453732-484595 GCA_037834095.1 Argya squamiceps
CCATCCCAAGCCAGTCTGGGATTTAGTGACTGTTCCATCCCAAGCCAATCTGGGATTTAGTGACTGTTCCATCCCAAACCAGTCTGGGATTTAGTGACTGTTCCATCCCAAACCAGTCTGGGATTTAGTGACTGTTCCATCTCAAACCAGTCTGGGATTTAGTGACTGTTCCATCCCAAACCAGTCTGGGATTTAGTGACTCTTCCATCCCAAACCAGTCTGGGATTTAGTGACTGTTCCCTCTGCAGCTGGGCCAGGCTGAGGGAGCAGCAGGGCAGGACAGACAGCCAGATTCCCCCTGGGGATGGAGCCATCAGGATAACAGCCGTGCTGCTGGAGGACAGGGGCTGTTAGGAGCTGAATTTTTATCAATACATGAGTTAGTGGCAAACACACAAACGAGCTCATTAAAAGGAACAAGTGAAATGTCAGACAAGGAGCTCGGCGAGATCAGGTTCCGGGCCCAGATTTGGTTCTCATTTGTGTTAAATCTGAACGTTTGGCTGCCAATAAAAACACAAACAGTCCTCTGAGACCATGGTCATTATATTCCCATCATCCCAGGAACCCATTTGGAATGTGGGTCTTCACTCTAATCAAGGCAGGGGTGATACATCATTAACCACCGTGGCTTTTCTCTGTTGGATGTTTCTGCTTCCCCTTTTCCCTCTCCAGATGGAATTTCCAAGCAGTTGGAAATCTTTTAATGCTTGGGGGTTTGGGCTGAGTGCATAGTTCTGTTGTCAGCCAGAGGAGAATGGGAAGGAGCTCTGTCTGGGCTCCTGCTTCCCTTAGACATGGTGAACATCTCAGCCTTAGAGATCCAGGTTGGACAAGAGTTTAAGTGGCCTTGGAGAATGGATATTTCTGTTTATCTTGGGACATTTACAGCAGAAGGCAAAGCCAATGTCCTCTGCTCAGCTGCCATCTAGGGGGGACACGGGAGGCAGCCTTCAGCCACCTTCCTCAGCACTCAAACACTAAAACCTTTTGTGTCTTGTGTGTGTCTTCTGTTTTCTAAATAACTGGCTATAACAAGCTTTTCTTTTCTTTTTTTTTTTTTCACTTTTTATTTAACATTCAGAGACCTTTGGTAAGTTTGCTCAATTAAAAAAAAATTAAAATCCAACCAAAAAAACCCCAAACCTGCTAATGTGCAGATTTGTAACCCTTGCCCTTTAAACTAATTCCTTTGTAACAGCTTCTTGAGAGGCATGCTCTGCATTTCTTCTACTAACTCTTTCCGTAGGGATGTTCTGCCCTCTAAATTAATTTCTGCAGGGGTATTGCAGGCTACAAAAAAAAAAAAAGAATAGTAATAATAATTCTAATTAATTTATCTGTATAAAGAGATAACAGCTAAATATGAACCTCCTAACATTGGATAGATTTTTTTTTTTTTGGTATCTTAGCAACAGTTGTCCTGGAATTCCCCAATTCCACAATAGCTTGTGCCCTGGAACTGTGATAATTGTGTTCACACCTGCAGGAGGTCTTGGAGTTTCACATCTAACAGGGTTAGTGGCATTTTGAGGAGGGAGAATTGGGGGGCGCAGCTTCCCCCAAAGTGAAGCTGTGAATGACAGGACAATGTGGGGAAGGGCTGAGGAAGGTCAGAGCCCCAGGAGCTGTCCCCAGAGCTGCTGTCCCCATCCCTGCAGGGCCAGGTCCCCTTGGTGGGCTGTGAGGGTGCAGGAGCCAGCCCTGCAGAGCTGCAGAGACCCCTGAGGAGTGTCTGCCTTCCCTGGAGCAGCTCAGAGCACACACATGTTCCCACACGTGGCCTGACAGAAGGTGGGGATGTGGTTTTTTGTCATTGCCATGGTGATGGTGACTTGTCCTCCTCTCCTCCTCCCCAGGCTCAGGGAACCAGGGGAAGGGCTGGTGGGAGAGCAGAGCCCATCCTCAGGGACATGAGGGGGGCACCTGCACAGGGAATTCTGCCTGGCATCATCTTGGCCCTTCATAATCCAGAGGCCAGGCCTTTAAGCTGCCTTTTGCCTCTGCTGCTAAAGCCCAGGCTGGCCATCTGGGCTCAGGCAGCCTCAAAATTTGCCCTAAATAGGCAGATCTGAAGATCCAGGGAGAGGCTGTGCAAGGCACTGTGAAAAGTCTGCACATCAGAATAGCATCTGAGAATCTCAGAACCAGCTTTTCACTCCAAAATCAGCATCCCAGTGTGAGCTTTTCCTCCTGTAGTCCTCCTGCAGAGCTTCTGCCCTCGCTGTGCACGTGCCCATGCCCTGTATAGGACACCAGGCCAGGTATTGACTGCAGGTGCCTCCCCTGCACCCCCACGACCCCCTGTCAAACCCTCCAGGACCTGTCAGAGTCCCTCAGAATAATTAATGGAGTGTTCATCCTCCTCCAGCCCCCTCCTGCTGCCCCTGTGTTGGACATGGAGCTGGTTAGATGTGAAACTCCAACAGTGAAAATCTCCCATCTGTGCCTGTGGTGCTGCTGGGGCTTGTTTGACTCAAATTCTGGTGTGGGGCACGGTCCCAGGTCCCAAATCTGCCCCAGTTAGAGCTGGGGAGCCCGGGGTGGCACTGCCTGCTCCCCCAGAGCCCTGTCCCCAAGCCAGGCTGTCCCCAGAGCTGCTGGCAGCCCCTTCCCAGGGCCAGTGCTGGTGCTCAGGGGAGCAGGGAGTGACAAACCTGCAGTGACACCAGAGGTGACTCTAATTCTGTGTCTGGGCTTGCACAGCTCTAACTTCCAGCCTGTTTCTGCTGTCAATTAGAGTGAACTTTTGCAGGAAAACTGCCAGGCTTAGCCAAGGCCAGAGAAGCTTTTGAGCCACGGGTGATGTTGGGATCTCTTCCCCTCCTCTACCCTCTTCCCATTAGCCTTGCTCCATATTGGTGCCACAGATGGCAGATTTTCACTCCAATTTTGAGACAGAAGGACGTATCAGAGGCTGGTTTTTATTTCCACTGAACTGATCTATAACCTTTTGCTGCTTTCTCTCTCCCTCTCTCTCTCTCTCTTGCTTTTTAAACCTTCCTGCCACCTCCTGGGTGGGGGTCTGCCCAAGCCCATGCTCCCCCACCTCTTCCAAGTGCTGCCTCTCCAACCTTTGTCCTGAGAGCTAACAACCTGCTTCATTAACCTTAGCTAGTTCCTAACCCTAACTAGATGCTAACTTTTCTCTAGCTAATAACCTAACCTCATAACTAGAAGCTGAGTCTAACTAGAGTCTAATCCCTAACACTATAATGCCTCTGTTCCCTGAGCTCCTTTGAAAAAATAAAGGTGAACTCTAATTAGTATCTCTGTATTTTTACCCTCTGTCCTGAGAATGGAGGATTGAACCGCAGCAGGAGGATGAGCAGGGCTGAAGGAGAAGGAGGGAAGGGTTTTTTTGGTGATTAAGGCAGAAGATTGGCACGGAGGAGGCTTTTTGACTCCTGTTCCTGCCTCTGCCACAGTCTTCCCTCCGTGACCTTGGGCAAGTTGCTTCACCTCTACCTCAGTTTCCCCGTGTGTAAAGCAGGGCCATAACTCTGCTGTTCCTCCCCCGGGGAGAGGAGAGGGTGAGAGGCTGATATTTTGTCATTTAATGTGCTCCACAGCCCTGGCTGGGAGTGCTGCAGTGGCAGCAGTGTCACCATTGCAGAGGAGCTCGTGCATCTCTTCCCTAGGGAGAGGCAATTCCTGGCACTGCGGGATCTGCCCTGTTCTCAGGATTGGGGTAAAAAAAACCCCACCAACTAAACCCCCTTCTTTGATAAGCTTTGAATGCCACCGTGAGCAAAAGGACCTGCCGTGTTTTCAAAGGAAGATGGTTTTGGTTGCAGCCTCAGGAGGTCAGATGGGGGGACAGGGGTTTGACCCCCGACTGTCACTCCCTCCCACCTGGGAGCCCTGCCCGAGGCTGGGCACTGACACACAGCAGGAGGGGCTTGGAATAAAACAACCCAAGGGAGAGGCAGGAAAGAGCAGCAGGGCTCTTCTCCCCACACAGCCCCTCCTGGCTGGTGTCAGGGCAGCTCCAGAGCCACGCAGGAGGTACCAGGCAGCCCTGGCACCTCTCCATGCCCAGACCTGCCCCTGTGCAGAGCCCTGAGGGATGGCCAGAGGTCCTGAGCAGGACAAGCACTGAACTCCTCACACATCTGTGCCAAGAGCTGAAGTTTGGAGCTGGGGATTTGCTGGCCAAGGTGGGATCAAACCTGCAGATTAATGTGGTGCAGTGTGTCCCTGTCCCTGCCTGGGCTGGCCCAGCCCTGATGCCAACCCTGTCCCCGGGAGTGGGGAAGGTAAATGCAGGGTCATTGTGTTCAGTCAGGAGCAAACAGTGATGTTTAGCTCAGAGCCTGAGGGGTTTCTTTACATTCCCACAACAAAATGGAGCCAGCCTTGAGCCTTCTGAAGCCAAGAGCCACAGAGGCTCTGCAAACAGCACTGGGCTGCCTAAAAGGACACCCCACCTAAAGTACCCCAAGCCCTCCTCGGTGTCCTGGAATTTAAGATGAGCTAGACCAAGAAGTTTCCTACTGGGAACTGTCTTCCTTGACTCAGGTCCTTTTCCCACGGGCAGTGCAGGTGTTTGGGGTTTTGCAGTCATTTCACTCATTTTCTTTGTTTTCTTTGCAGAAGGTACACCGATCCGAGGTAAGACACCCCCAGCTCACTCACTCACCCACTCTCCAAACACTTCTCTCCACACAGATCCCGTTTCATTGCCCCGTGCTCAATACAGATTCATGTTGTTGTTATGTTTTTCTTGTCCTGCTTCACCTCTGGATATTTCTTTTTTTTATACCTGTCTTTATTTTATCTATGGTTATAATGTCCTTTTTTGTTTGCTGGGTGCACTTGGTAACACTGATACTGTTATTCTAATAACGTCTCTGGCTGCGCTGCCTCGGATTTATGGCAGAGTTTTAAGAGCTAATCTCTCCAGGACTATGAAGGACTGAAGTTTATCTCGAGCATTAAATGCTATCAAGGCTTGGTAAATACTTAGGACTTTCTCTTGATTGGTGCAAAGTGCTCCCGAGCTGCTGATGGTGATGAGAGTTTTGCAGTCCTTTGCTCAGGCAGATCTTCAGCACTTGCCATCTCAGCGTCCTCATTTGTTTGGCTCCAGAGCCTCTTTCCACTCCCTCCCCACTCTCTTACCCGTAGGTTTCTCTGGGAAAGACCCATGGTAAGTAGCTTCTGCACTGTCTCTTTAATGGAGTCAAAAATTGACCTCAGGCTGAAAGGCAGGAGGAGTTGGGTGTGCACCCCTTGGAAGACCCTGCTTTGGTTTTTATCTCCACTGGCACATTTAAAATTCTGTAATTCTCTGCCGGTAAAAGCAACAGGAGGTGCTGTGGGTGAGATTTACGTTTTCACACATCGTCTCTGTTGGCTCCTGACAAGTGCTGAACACTCCTCACCCTCTCTGCAGCCTCATTTCTGCCACTGCCTTGACCAGCAGGGGTGGGGAGTGGGCAGGGAGGGAGGGGTGAGTCCCTATTCCCCAGGGAAAGCTGCTCACTGCAGTCCTTGCTTCCCTTCCTGCTCTGGAGAGGGGCTTCATCTCCCCTGGGTGCTCTCAAACCAGTGATGCTCATGAGCAGCACAGAAAATGGCTCTGGAACCAGTGGAAACAACCCACAGATTTGTCCAAATTAACAGAAATTTCTGGGAAAACTCACCAGCCAGCTTTCCACACAAGTGGAGCTCTCCAAGAGCAGAGCTGGAGCTGTAATTCCATGTGAAATATGCTCAGCTGGGTGCTCAGTGGGAAGCTCCAGCCACTTTGGGTTTTAACTCTTGTTGTGCTGAAATACCCGCAGATCCTTTTGGAACGGATTTTGTTTGGTTTACTGGCCTGGGTGGGGTGTTTTTGGGGGGTTTAATTCCCTCTGTTCTGCCTTTGGGAGCTCCCAGGCACAGGGGATGCCGTGGGGAATTGCACTCACACCCCAGCCCTGTCCCAAATCCTCTCCCAGCCCCACGTCCCCCCACCAGCATCGTTCCCACCCACGCACACGAGGAGGAACGTGCGCTCTGTGTCCTCTGTGAGCACACGGCTTTTTCCTGCCTGAAAAGGCTGTCTCTGCAACCAACAATGATCTCATTTGCACTCCTCTCACTTAAGATTTTATCAATACTATTACACTGAGCTGGAATTGTTTGGTTTTCGTATTTAGGTGGGTTTTTTTTTTTCCAGAGATGGGAGTTAAGAATCTTACCACATGTGAGCTCTGTCCATATCTGTAGTATAATCATGTACTCCTAATACATAAAACATTCGAGAGCCTGTTGAATTATTTATGTAGTATGTATTTTAACTGGAGTTTTGCAGGGATGAAGCCTTCTGAGGTAAATGAGGCAATTTTCTTCCATGTAGTTCCATGCTGCATCTCTCTGCATATTTGCTGACAGGAATCTTTAGTTTGGGCTCTGGGTATATTCTTGCAGCCTGCAATAATATACAAGTTTAAGAAAAACCTTAATCCTTTCGGCCCAGATGATGTAAACCATGCAGGCAATTTTGAAGTTCCAATACAGTATTTACAGGGTTTTCCCTGGGGAATATTTACTATCACTAAGGTGCTTTTCACGGGGGCTCTTATCTCCCGGAGGCTTCCTGAGGAGCAGGTATTGGGCACAAAACAAAGGCAGCAGTGATAGAAATTCCCCAGGCAGTGGGTGACAAAGCCTTTCACTTTTATGGTCACTGCTTCAAATTGAGCAAGGGAAAGTCAACTGCCTGCTGATGGATTTCTGGGGATCACGGTAATACGGATTATTGAGGCTGATTTCGGGAGTTCTGGTGCAGAACGCCTGCATTGCAGAAGCCACAAAACTCGGCGCTTTTGCTTGATGAGTTCAGGACAAAGAGCAACACCGCGTACCGAGGCGGGGGCTGGATTAAATGTTCTCCTCACGCCGCGCCCGTGTGCAGCCCCAGCCCCGAGCGCCGCCGGCTCCGCGGGGGCTCCGAGCGCCCGTCCCCGCGTTCCTGAGCCCGGGGCGGGGAACCGGCGGAACCCGGGGGCTGCTGCCCTGCCCGCAGAGCCAGCAGAGCGGTGACCATGTGTCTGTGCTGCCGTCTCTTCTCCCCTCACAGGTGGGCTGCAGATCGAGAGCAGCGAGGAGACGGACCAGGGCAAGTACGAGTGCGTGGCCAGCAACAGCGCCGGGGTGCGCTACTCGTCCCCCGCTAACCTTTACGTGAGAGGTAGGGAGCTCACAACAGCGGCTCACTGGTACTCACCCTCCTCCCGGAGCCCCCCGGCCCGGCCCACCCTTAGGGCATCCCCAACACACCACCCCGGGAGGGTGAACCCCTAAAATCTCAAAGCCCGCCGGGGAGTGAATCCCTGTGGCTTAGAGAGGCCACAATTCCCCTTTTTTCCCAAAGCATCCCTGCTCTCTGCCAGCGGAGAGGTTCCACTGCTGCTGCTGTGGGTGGGAGAGGAGGGGAGGACCCTCTCAGCCCCCCGGCACGGAGCTCTGTGTCCCCTCATCCCCCCCCCAAAACTGCAGCAGCATCGTCACTGCTGCCCTCAGCCCCAGCTGCTTTTCCCTCTGCCGGCAGTAATTTGTCCCCGGTTCCTTGGGCACAGAGCTGGGGACACCAGCAGCCATCCCCTGCCTCAGGGACAGCCCCGTCACCCCGCAGCAGGGGACAGGTGACAGGGGATGGGTTCCCCCCTCATGTCTCCCACCCCCCGGGCCAACAGCCTCTCCACTTCCTCTTATTTTAATCTCTCTGACCTGTAATATTTTGTGTGTAGCTTTGGTTTAACGTCTTTCCACAGCAAAAGCCCTTTTGGTAATAATGAGAGAGCAGGGCTGGTCCTTCTCGATCTAAAAAAAAAAAAAAAAAAAAGGGAAAAATACTGTTGGGAGGAAAAAAAGAAAAGTTACATCCCAGCAAACTGTTCCCATTTCCATCCCATCGACAGAGGAGGCGCCTCCCACCTACACTCACGTTAATCTGCAGTCCAATGCAGAGCCATGCTCCTGTGTGCACTCCTTTCTCTCTCTCTTTCTCTCTCTCTCGTGTCTCACGCTCACTAAATCACATGCACATGGAGAGAAGGCTTTTAATAATTTAATGTTTCCAAGCTAAATTTTTAAATAGCCTTTTGTGGCCAGCTGGAAAATTGCGTTTGAAATTTGCCCCGTCGCCTGGGCCCCGAAATTCCGCTTTTGGGAACGTAAATCTGGATCTGGATACTTAATTCAGGGCTGAATCCATTGCAGACAGCTTAGCTGGAATGGTTGGAGTTCTTCTGAAAAAAAAAAAAAAAAAAAAAAAAAACTAAAAACTGAAAAGAAACAGGAAAAAATGTGGGGATTTTTCATTATTGTTTTGTTTATAAATTTCCTCTACTTTTCTGGCCACTCGGAAACTGCCCAGGAGACAAAGGTTGTAAGAGGGTGTTGTCTCCACACCTGGATGAGGGGGCTGCAGGTGATATTCCTGTTCCTATAGCCCGGTTAGCCCGTGTGCAGCTGGGGCTGCCTGCAAACCAGCACTGGCAGAGTGCAGAGAGCAGCGTGTGCCAGCTCGGCCTGTGGTTTGGGTGTTTTTCATGCTGTTTAATTCCTTGTTTCTTGTGTGTTAATATCGTGGAAAGGTAACGAAATTTCTGAAATGGATTTGCTTTTGGTGGGAGGGAGAGTTCATGCTCATTTTTCTTCCCGTTTTTTTTTTTTTCTTATTTTTTTTGTTTTAAAAGAGTCTCGAGCACTCTTGTGTTTCCAATTGACTTGTTTCTCCCATAACATGCTTGTCTCTATAGACCACCTGGGATAGGAGTTGTAAGTTTGAACATTGCAAGGAAATGGTTTGGTTTGGTTTTTGCTTTTCTTTTCCTTCTTCTAATTATTTCTTTTTTTCTCTTTTTTTTTTTTTCCTTATTCAGTCCCATGGTTGGAGGCAGAGTGAGCAGGGCTGGGTTGGGGCTGGGGGGACCTGGCCGGGGCTGCTCTGCTCCCCTTCTCCAAGGAGCACAAGGACTGCAGGGAGGGAGAATCCTGCCTGGGCTCAGCACCCCTCAGGGGGCTGATTCTGAGCCAGGATTGCTCCCAGCCCGGCCTCCCTGCGGAGCTTGGTTGGGCTTAGAGGGATGGGAGGGGGAGCGTTAGGAAGGCAGGAAAGAGGGTCGTTACTATCTTCTTTTTTTTTTTTTTTTCCTTTCTTTTTATTTTGGTTAAGAGAAAAAAAAATCAATCAATTTGCAGCTGACAGCCTTGAGAAGGCCTTTTTTTACTCTCTCTGTGTTTCCCCTATTTTTCTCTTCTCCTCATGTCATTGTGTTCCGCATCAAACCCCCTTAACATCCCTCAGAGCTACGAGAAGGTTGGTGTGGTTTTTTTCTTTTTTACTTTCTTTACCCACATTTTTACATTCGTAAGAGAAAAAAAAAAAAAAAAAAAGAAATGAAAAAAAAAATTTAAAAAATGAAAAAGAGAAAAAGCAAGAAATCTTTAAGATGAGCGAGACCCGCGTGTTCCCGGGTCTCACGGAGATGAGTTGAGTTGCATTGTGGGCCTCTCTATGCATCCTTTGGTAATGTTGCTGAGTTCTTGCACTTTTTTGTCGTCATGGTTACCTTGCCGTTTGGACATTGGGCCTGATGCATGATAGGAGAATGTAACAATCTTCTTTGCATGCCACTTTTTAAATTAATTATGAATTCTTTTTTTTTTTCGAGATATATAAATATGTATCGTTTCTTTTCGTTACACGATTCTGGTTTCTTTGAAGTGGATTTACTCTTACTTTCCAAATCTTTTTGGTTCCGTTGGGTTTTTTGCTTTCTCTTGATTTCCTGTTTCTGTTTTGATTGGTTATGCTGTGCTGTAGTTTATTCCAAACGCATTGTGAGAAGCCAGTGTTCCTGCCCACCCGGTGGTAACTGAACTCCTCAATCCCTCCAGGAGGAAAGGAGTCACACAGCTCTAACGCCTGTCCATGGAAGCCCTGCTATTTGGGACGAGCCTTTGTTTCGGGGGAGGGAGGGATCTGGGAAGTGGAAAAGATGGTGAGAACCCAGGGGGTCATTCCAAGAGTCAGAGCAGAACCCTGGGTCACGTTATTGCTTATTTATTTCTTGAGGTGTGGCTCTTGTCCCGCCTCCTGCACACAAAGAAAAAGCCCCGACCCTGCTCCGAGGGCCTCCCCAGCCATGGGAGCTCACTGGTCACTGCCCAGTTCCCTCCAGTAACACCAGGAGCAGGGGCTGCCAGCCCAGCCCAGCCTGCTGTTCCCAAACCCCACGAGTGGCCGGGCAGTGCCCGAGCTCCAGGCGGTGCCCCAGCCCAGGCAGAGCCCGGCACAATCCCCTGCAGGAGCTGACACCTCCTTCTGGATGTGCTGGCAGGGAAGGGCAGCCGGGCAGCCGCCTCCTGGCTCTGCCCCTCCCCGTTACCCCGCTCCCTTTCCCGCTGATTTATCCTTTGCTGCCTCTGCTGCAGGCGCCTCCAAACCCATTCAGGGCAGAGCCTCCCTCCTAAAGCAGCGTGGGAGGAGAAGTGCAGCTGTGCAGGCACTGCAGCAGCGCTGGGGCACATCTGGCAGCTGCAGCTATCGCAAAACGGCCACCAGCAATTCGGCCAGTGACATTGGAGCTGAAAAAAAATGCCTCTTTTCCCTCTTCTCACGTCCCTGTTTATCCCCCAGAAGCTCCTGTTGCCTCCCATGTGTGCACCCCCAGGTGGGTGAGGCACATGGGAGAGTGCACAGGGGGTGTGCAAGTGTGTCAGTGGTACCAGTGGTGCTTGGTGCTTTCCCTGTGCAGAGCTGAATGCCAGCCCTTCCCCTGGGAATGCTTTTCCCTCTGCCCCTCAGTCCTCACCTCAAATCAGCTACCAAAGGAGTGGCTTTCCTAAGGGCACAGGTATTAAAGCTGTGTGATTTTTTTTTTTTGAGAAATCCAGTGCAGTATTGACACAGTTATCTGTCTCTCTCTTTCTCTCTCACTCTCTCTTTCTCTCTGTCTGTCCTTCTCTTTTTTTTCTTAAAATGCTGAGATTTCAGTGCTCGGACCCTCAGTGCTGGTATTCTCCCCTCCCCTTCTGAGTCTCCCCCCTCCCTGTAGGAACCAGGGTACCACTCCCAAATGCTGCTCTCTTGACAATTCTCTGGGAAGAGACCAGCTCTGGCTCTTCTGACTTGGATGCTAACAATAGCCAAAAAACATTCCCCCAGTCCCAAGGCTCTTTTTAAAGGAAAAAAAAAAAAAAAAAGAAAAGAAAAAAATGCTCTTTCTATTAAAAAAAAAATGACTAGCATTTGAAACGAGGTTTTCCCATCTCACCTCCCTCCTGCCTAGGACTAAAAGGTAATAATCACTCCTAATTACAGGATTTTCCTTCATGACTAGGAGTTCGAGTTGCAGGATTTAGGCGCAATTAAAAAGGGATTTATACACCATTATTTTTTATTTGTTTATTTTCTCTTTTATAAAGTATTTCTAACGTGGCCAAACTGCACTGCTGCTGCTAAGAATCTCTTGTGATCTGAGAAGGCTTGAGGATTAAATTCTTCCTTGAGAGCCAATAAAAATAATAATAATGATAATGATACCAACAACAATAAACTAAAGCTAAATGGGATGAAATCATGATAGGCTGGAATGACACTGGGTGAGGAAATTGAGACTTGATACCTGGCTAGAAGAGGTTGTGTGGTTTGCTGAAGTTGCTGTCTCTGAGCAACCTGGTCTAGTGGAAGGTGTCCTGTGAGAATAGGATGGGCTTTAAGGTCCTTCCAACCCAAACCATGGTCTTGAAATTATTGGTGAAGGGTTTGCCTCGTCTGTTTTTGTAGGTCAGATCATGAATAACAGAGAGCTACCAGGGGGTGCCCAGGGTCAGAGGCAGAAGCACCTTTCTGGAGGCCACAAAAGCAGGCCAGGAGCAGGTGAGGGGATCTCTGCCTCCAGCCCAGGTGGGAGGCACTTCAGGCTGAGCCACCTGCCCAGGTGAAAAGACAGATGCAGTTCTAGGGGAGAGTCAGCACCTCGGTGGGAATCCTGTTTTTTTATGGGAGCCATACAGCTCACCTGGCTTTCTAAAGTCTCCTTGGATGCTTCTCTGTATCCCCAGGGACACAAATGCCATCAAACCTGTGGCCCCTAGTGATTGCAGGAAAGGATGGATTAAAAACCCTGCAAAAACCAAGAGCTGTTCTGCCCATGGTGGTGTTTGAGAGGCTGCCCCACCCCTGGCAGTGTCCAGGGCCAGGCTGGACAGGGCTGGCAGTGCCCTGGGACAGTGGGAGGGGTCCCTGCCCAAGGCAGGGCTGGCTCTGGATGGGCTTTAAGGTCCCTTCCAGCCCAAAGTGGTGGTTTTGTCTGTAATCTGAGGGCTCAGCCATTACCCCAGCGAGGGGACGTGTCCCCCCGCCAGCCAGGAGCTGTGTCCCCCCCTCAGCCAGGACCTGTGTCCCCCTTCATCCAGGACCTGTGTCCCCCCCTCAGCCAGGACCGGTGTCCCACCCTCTGCCAGGACCTGTGTCCCCCCAGCCAGGACCTGTGTCCCCCCAGCCAGGACCTGTGTCCCCCCAGCCAGGACCTGTGGCCAGAGCTGTTTTTCCCCCTGGAAATGAAGCACTTTGCAGCTCTCCTCTTTAATTCGGGAGGCTGCTCTCCTCTAATCTGGGAGGAATCCACCTGGATTGCTCAGGTTTGATCCCAAAATGCAGCTGCTGGCTGGGCTGGAGCCCTGGTGCTGTGTCAGGACCTCGTGTCCCTGTGCTCCTCCTTGTCCCCAGGGTTAGGAGGGAGGATCTGTGCTTCAGATCCCCCCAGTGTGCAGAGCTGCTGCTGCTGCCACAGACATTGTCGTGGTTGAATTTAGCAGAATTAACAATTTTTCCCCTTTTTTTCACCCAGTGGGGCCCTGTTGGGAGGTACAAAAGGGAGTTGGGATGCTGCAGGGATAATCCTTCCTGCTCTCTGCTCCAGCTTCTTGTGGCTCTGCTCTTTCCCAGCCCAGGGAGCTGTGAATGGCTCAGCAGGCATTTAAAGCAGCCCAGTGCCTGCCTTTGCTGTGTGTCACCACCAGCACAAGCTTTGTCACCCCGAGCCAGGTTCTGCAGCCCAGGTCCTGCTGAGAACATTCCCAGCAGCTCCCAAGGCTCTCTGGAAAACCTCAGCTCGTTGAGAGACCAAAGTTGAAACCAGGCCAGGGCAAAAACATGTAAGAGCTGAACTAGTGGAAATCAATTAAAATAAAACCCACAGAAAGGGGCAGGGATAGTGTGCCGAGCACCTCAGGAAATAAAGCTTCAAAATAGATTAAAATGTGACTAATTTAAGCAATAATTTAGCCTGTAGCCTGGGTTAAGTTTGGCACATGAGTAATTTGACCACCAGACCAGAGCTGCTGGTCGGTTCCAGGTGGAGCCATTGCTGAGCTTTTCCCTCTCAGTCCCCATTTAGAGGTTGAAGGAAATAACTCCACGTGCACTAGAGATTTAACAAATAGCCACAAGGTCAAAACAGTCACTGGTATTTTAAACTGTAGGAATTTTAATACCTTTTTAGACTAGATTGATAAATTCTTTAATGGAGAAGGAGGGAGGCAGAACCACCACTGGGTTGTACAGCTGCCTCTGCAGTGCCCAGTTCCCAGGTGCCAAAACTGAGGGATGGAGAGTTCTGGGATGATTTTTGAGGGTTATTTTAGCACTTCTGTGGGTGGGGGAGCGCCCTGTCCATGTTTGGGGTGTCCTCAGCTCTGAAATTCTAGTTCCAAACCAAACAAAGCAAACAAAAACTTCACTGTGTTTCTGCAGAAGGATTTCTCAAGGGTATCAGGAAATGGAAATGGATACAAAAAGCCACCCCCCCCCCAAAAAAAAACAACCAAAACCAAAAAAAACAAAAAAAAAATCCAAACTGTGTATATATCTATGTATATACATGACTATCTCTCTATAGAGGGCACTTTGCAGGAACACTGTGCTGTACTGATCTCGAAATCTCTGCCTGCCTGTGTCTCTTACACCTTTTGCATCGCTGTTCTCTTTGTTTTAGGGGAAAAAATTAGATTACACCTTGTCAAATTAAAATAACAAAAAACTAAAACAGTCGAGTCTGTGTTTAAAATTACAGAGCTGCTTGAGAAACAATTGGATTCTGATTATTTTCTGTTCAATCCTGTAAAAAAAAAACAACAGAAAAAGAAAATTGCAAAAGACCAGAGATGTTCAGCCAGCCTGTCGCTCAGCTAATGTGGTTTTTTTAAGCGAAAAGTAACAATTATTGGGAAGGTAATGGATTTCCTCCAGACCAAATCCAAGCCTTGGTCTCGTTCTTTATTTATCTACCTATTTCCGCATTGATTTTATTTTCTGTGAAGGAAATGAGGAAGGAGATGGGCAGGAGGAGGGGAAGCTTCTCATCCTGTGGAGGGGCAGAGGTCGGAAATCCAAACCCCAACGAGGTCTCGCCCCAGGGGATGAGGCTGGAATTGGGAGGGGCCAGGGAGGAGGCAGAGGCGGCTGCACGGACACGCAGGGCCAGGGACACACCACCTTTGGGAGGGGAGGACAGGTGTAATCTAAGCTTCACTAATAATGTAGAGGCTGCACATTATTTTGGCACCCTTTCCCCTACCCCTCCTCATTTTGGAGCAAGACGGAATGACTCCTGTCTCCCCAAAATGGCCAATAATGTCCGCCTTCTCACCTCATTTGGAGCAGCAGCTTGCTGAGTGTCAAAATGTTTAATACCATTTGGTTTTGTTTGGTGCTTTCAACCAGTCACTTCACTTTCTTTCGTTTCCCTTTTTCGATTGGTTTCTTCTTTAAGGTATAAGATGCGTTTCTCTTTGAGTTGGTTTAATGTGAATCGGGGTTTGAAGTGACATGTTCTTGTCCAGGACATTCTCCTTTCCCCACCTCGCTCCCTCCTCCAACATTTTTTCTCTCTGAGATAATCTGGAAGGGGCTTTAAAAGAGCAGCTGGTGGGGTTCCTCAGCACAAACTGGTGGGTCCTCAGGTTTCTCTCATGAGCAGCATCATGGGAACACTTTTTAAGGAAGGATTCTGGTGTTGCAAAAGTCAACCCTGGATCTCCCAGTGTCTCTCCCCCATCAGGTCTGGAAATCTTGCAAAAACACTTCTCACCTTGTGGACCCTGAGTGGTGGTGGGGAACCTGAGCCTGTGCTGATTGGGACCAAAAAAAGCCAAAAATGCCACTCACAGAACACAAACTGGGTCAACCTCTGCCTCCGTGAGCAGCAACAAAACCAATTGGCTTCCCAAGGGTGTGAAAAGTTATGGATCTGTTCTGCTTCTAAAAAAACAGCACAATTTGGGGTGCAGATTTGCAGTGTGAAATGCTTATCCAACAATTAAACAGACTCATAACTAACTGCACTTAAGAAATTTTCCTGTGCCTCTGAAATGGCTTCTCTGCACTGAAATAATTTAATTGCATCCCAAACATCCAGCTCCAGTCCTGGAATCTGGTTCTATCTGTAACAAGCTGTATCCTTGTTTGAAAAAAAAAAGCTCCTGAGAGTTTTTTGGCCATGGACAATGTCTGTTTGTGTGTGCCTGCTTGTGTGTGTCTGTGGGGAGCTGTTGCACATGGAGCATGCACATCCGTGTACGCATGCAGGGTCTGGCAAAGCTGTCCTGGAAACCAAACACCCCTGGAACTCAGGGAAGGTCCTTCTTGTACCAGAAACTGGGGAAAAGTGTCTATAAAGCAGAGCCCTGACTGCCCCATCCCAAGGTTTCCTTTCCAGAGAGGGAGTTTTGTTCTTCCTGATCCTTTGAAAGTGTTGGATAGCAAAAATGGAACGAATCTCTTCACCCGATTTTTTTTTTTTTTTCTTGTAAAATTCCCCTCCTTCAGCTGCCGTGGAGCTGGACCCAGAGCTGAAATTGCTCTTGATTCCATCTCCAGCTTCCTTTCCACCACGGCTCTCCTCCTCCTGGGCCTTGACCTAAAGGCTGACCCAGAGATTCTCAGCTTGACAAATTCCCTGTCTCCAGCCAAATGCAAATGTTGTAGCAATTGAAATAAACGGCAGCCTGATGGCCTCTGGGTAGCCAGAGATGAACCCTGTGCCCACTGTGGTTGTCACAGCCCTGAGCCATCACAGGGCTGTATCCAGGGGACTCTCTGAGGTCCCCAACATTTACCTGGAGTTCTTTTCCCATCCCAGATCAGTGTGTGGGTGTTGGTATATCTGTGCACACAGGAGAGTCCAGGGTTTTTTTTTAAACCAGGATGCACCAAGGAAGTGCTGCTGCCTGTTTTGGGTTGGTGTCAGCCCTAATCCAAATTCTCCGTCCTTGTGGAATGGGTGGTGCTGAGGGCTGGCACCCAGAGGTGCTGGCTGTTTCCCCTGGAGGGTGACAAATGCCATGAAAGCAGCCCAGAGAAAGGATCCCTGAGACCCCAGGGCTGAGCTGCACCCCTGGGAGCTGTCAGGAGGAGGGCAGGGCTGCTCTGCACTTTTTTGGGAACACGCTCTGAGCAGCCCCTGAGCTTGTGTTTTGTGAGTGGATTTCTCCTTCCCTGCCCAAAACCACAGCCAGGAACAGTCGGTTCCCTTCAGACTCCGATTCTCAGCACTCCGCCCTACATCAGATGATGCTTTTCAGTTATTAAATTCTGGTTTGTTCTTTCTTTTTTTTTTTTCTTTTCTTTGTTTTCTTTTTTTTCTTTTTTCTTTTTTCTTTTTTTTCCCTTTCTCTTTCAGTTGGGTTTCATTTCTTTGCGATTAGCTTCGGTTTGGATTAATTGTCTTGTTCTGTTCCCATGACAACTCAGTGTTTGCATCCCACCTGCCGTTGTTTGTTGCTGTTGATGCTGTTTGCTGACCGGATCTTGTCCGGATGTGTCTCCCCCATTCCTCCTCACCTTTCCCACCTTGCCTCCCCTCTCCAGAAAGTCACCAGCCCCCCCTCCCCACCCCTCAGAAGAGTCATCCCCACCCCCAGATCTGTCTGCATGTTGACCCCACTTGTTTCTTTCCGAGTTCTCTCCATCTTGTCTCAGACTGTGACAGGTGTGGTTTCCACCTGGCTCCATTTTCTGCAGTGTGGTACCTCTGGAAGCAGTGGGAAGCAGGATGGAGTAGGGGACAGGGGTGTACCCTCGTGGCTAGGGCTGGGTGCTCTCCATAGTGGCAGGAGGGAGCAAGGAGAGGTGGAACAAACACCGTGGTACCTCCCCTACACCTTTCTGCAGGTAGAAAATCATCTTCCAGTGTCAGTGGCCAGGTGAGTTTGCAGCCCCTCCCTCCCCATCCCCACCCTTGTCCCAGCTGAGGGCATGTTCCCCTTTCTCTCTGCAAATCCGTGCATGCAGGAATTCCCCTCTGCCACCTCTCAGCTCCTGCTGCCACCAATCTTCTCTTCCTCAACTCCCAGTGCTGCTTCCTGGTGCTGGATCCCACAGAAAAGGGTCTGGCAGCCCGATGGGGAGAGCAGAGCTCGCTGTGACAATGTCCCTTGTCACCCTGCAGGACGATGCAAGGGTTGCAGGTGGCTTTTGTTTGCCAAAGCCCCGTTAAACAGCAAACAGCCTCTTTCTCTCCTGGCAGTGCCTTTCCCCTTGGAAAAGATCCACAAAGCTGGAAGGTAAATCCTGGCAAGCCCCAAGACAGTTCCAGGGGACATCTGGAGGCACTGGGAGGGACAGTGGCAGGCTCAGCTCAGCTCTGCTGTTCTTTGCTTTGGCATGAGGCAACGCCACCAGGAATGGAGAGGTTGTGCCGAGGTTACCTGGGAACAGACAGCAGGAACAGGGAGTTCTCAGCCCCCCAGACCCTCCTGCCCCTTTGCCCACCCTGCCTGTGGCAGTTCCTGCATGGCTGTCCCTGAAGCTGGAGGAATCCTGCACTCCTGCTGCAGTTCCTGCATTTTCCCCGGGTCCTGTATCCTTTTGTCTTTCTTGTGGGATGAGACCCTGCCCTCAGCCCCCTCTCTGGGCCCTCTCTGACCCACACACGTTCTCCTTTGTCCTTTCCCCTGCCTCCCCCCCTAAGGAAGGGCCCCCACCATCCCTCCAGCCAGCCCAGGTAGCTCAGAAAATGGAGCCAAGGAAACCACAGCCTCCCCCCTTTGCGTCCATGTTCTTCCTGTGTAAGGTCTGGAAGCTGCATCCACCTCTCTGCTAAGGAGATGCACAGAACATGTCACTGTTTTCTCAACGTTAAAAGTTTCATTACCTTGTTTTTCTTATTAATTCTATTCTATTTATTATTCCGCCAGGGCTGAGATGTGACAATGTGAGCCACCACATTGAGTCACATCAGCTAGAAAAAGTATGCAGCATTAAAGTGGGTTTCCCCCTCCCCTCCCTCTCTCTCTCTCTTCTTTCTCCCTTCCCCTCTTGTTCTCCTTCTCCTGGTCTTCCTTCCTTTCTCTGTCGCTCACTTTCTATCCAGTATCCATGTGGGCATTTGCTGCCGCCCAGAAATTATATTTCTCTGCATTTTCCTCTCTCCTTCTCTCTTTCTCTCTCTCTCTCTCTCTCTCTCTTTTTTACCTATTTTGCATGATGTTTGTGACTCTGAGAGCTGCATCTATCGATGGAACCGTGTCAGATCTTAAAGAGGCTTCGTTAGGGTTTCTATACCCGAAAACCACAAAAATTTCATTAGAGTTTCTCATCTTTTCCACACTCTCTCTCGCTCCAGGGGGGCTGCGTTCCCCTGGACGCTTCTCACACGCAGACACCAACTAAATTCTGTCCCACTCCGGGGACTCCCTCTCCTCCCTCGTTTATCCTTTGGCCTTTCACCTCTCGAGTGGAGCGTCTGGAATGTGGGGATGCGAAACTTCTCTCTTTGTTGAATTCTCTGGGTCCAACAAGGCAAAACGTTGAGAAGTTTCCATCTCCATCCCAAGCTTCTCCTGGCCCCCCACCCCACCTGTGCAGCAGCCCCTGGGTGGGAGAGGGCCCCTCTCCGGAGGGGACCCCGCTGGGTGGTGGTGGCTGTCCCTGGGGACAAGGGGACCCGGGCTCAGACCCCACTGGGAAGGGAGGAGCAGGTGCCCGGGGTGTGGAGCGGGGAGCTGGGGGCCCCAGCAGCCGCGGAGGAGAAGTTTGGGCGCTCGCCATGCCAGCTCTTGCCAGTAAAGATGAGAAATTGCTAATAAATTTTTGTGTATTTATCTGTGCTGTGATGGGTCTAATCTTGATCAATGGAACCCTGTTGCTATGAAATATCGCTTTTATGTCTATATTCTATATATTGTTTGTGAAGTACGAATTTATTTGGAGTTTATTTATTTTATTTTATTTGGATTTTTGGTTTTTGATTTTTTTTAAATTTCTTTGGTTTTTTCGTTTCGTTTTTTAATGAAGGAAGAAAATAAACGATGACAAACCCCATCTGTATTTAAATTATCTTTTATTCTTTTTTCTTTTTCTCCTTTCTTTTCCTTTTTTTTTTTTTTGTTTTGTTTCATTTCGTTTTTTCTTTTTTTCCTCTTCTTTTTTTTTCTCTTTTTTTTATTTTTTTTGTTCGTTCATTTGTTTTGGTTCGGTTTTTTCCGTTTTGTTTTTTTGTTACCTCTGTGCGTCTCGTCCACAGTTCGCCGTGTGGCCCCTCGCTTCTCCATCCTCCCTGTCAGCCATGAAATCATGCCCGGGGGCAACGTCAACATCACCTGCGTGGCCGTGGGGTCTCCCATGCCCTACGTGAAGTGGATGCAGGGAGCAGAGGACCTGACGCCCGAGGATGACATGCCCGTGGGCAGGAACGTGCTGGAGCTCACGGACGTCAAGGACTCGGCCAACTACACCTGCGTGGCCATGTCCAGCCTGGGGGTCATCGAGGCCGTGGCCCAGATCACGGTGAAATGTAAGGGATGGGGAGCAAGGGTGTGGCTGCACGTGTGGGAAGGGGGCACAGCCAGAGCTGAGTGTCCCAGCATGAGTGCAGGGGGTGCCTGGGCATGTGTCCCGCTCGTGCATGGGAGCGGTGGTGGCATCTGTCACCAGAGTGGGAATGGCCTGTGGTTTGTGCCTGTCATGCCTGTGTCTGCATGGGGAGAGCCTGTGGCTGCCTGACCTGCACAGGGGACACGGTCCTGCATGTCCTGGTGCTCCTGCATGAGTGGGGTGTTTGTGTGTGCATGGCCAGGGACACAGTTCTGCATGTTCTGGTGCTCCTGCATGAGTGGGGTGTTTGTGTGTGCATGGCCAGGGACACGGTCCTGCATGTCCTGGTGCTCCTGCATGAGTGGGGGGGGGGGTGTGTGTGTGCATGGACAAGGATAGTTCTGCATGACTGGGATGTGTGTGCATGGGTAGGGACACAGTCCTGCATGTCCTGATGCTCCTGCATGACTGGGATTTATGTGTGTACATGGATAGGGACACAGTTCTGCATGACTGGGATGCGTGTGCATGGATAGGGACACAGTCCTGCATGTTCTGGTGCTCCTGCATGACTGGGATTTATGTGTGTGCATGGATAGGGACATAGTTCTGCATGTCCAGGTGCTCCTGCACAAATGGGGTGTGTGTGCATGGACAAGGGACACAGTCTTGCATGTCCAGGTGCTCCTGCATGACTGAGATGTGTGTGTGCATGGGTAGGGACAGTTCTGCATGTCCAGGTGCTCCTGCATGACTGGGATGTGTGTATGCATGGCCAGGGACACCGTGGCAGTGTGGTGGGCACCTGGCTGCAGCAGTGTCAGTCCCTGTCCTTACCTGTGTGAGCACGAGTGGCAGGACAGGCTTGTGCACCATGAGTGCCCCGTGCTGGGATCTGTGCATGTGTCCTGGGGGATCCCACACACAGGGAAACCCACAGTGGAGGGGAAGGTGGTGGCTGGAGACCTCCCCTCGCTTTAGGACACCTGAGCTGGTTGTTATGAAGAAAACTGTGACTCAAATCCCTGCATGCTGTGTCTGTCCTGACAAATGAGGCTGGCTGGGCACTGTGCAAGGAGCCTTGGATGGCTTGGAGCCTGCATGCCATCCTGTTCCAAGGCCTGAGATTCAGCCAAGGCCCTGAGGATCTCTGGCATGTGCAGACTTGCAGTAGAGCTTAGTTCCAGCATCTTAGTGGCCGTTGTTGCCTCAGCAAGATGGGGAATAAGCCCAGCTTCCAGCTAGTGATTCCCAAGAGGAGCACGGGTGCCATCTTCAATCTATTCTGTCCTCAGCAGGGGAGTATTAAACCCAAGCAGGAACCCCTGAGGTTGGGTGAGTGTAGAGCTCTGTGTGAGCTGCTGTCTGCTCCAAGGACTGCTGCTGCCCATGAGGGGTCTGGGAGAGCTGGGGTGGGAAAGGATCAGCGAGTGGGGAGAGATAAAACACTTGGGACAAAGGGAGGGATAAGGAAAACCAATCCTGTTCTATCGGGATCTGTCTGAGGAAAGTCTGACAGGAGAAATGAGTAGGGACTGAAAAATCTTGGCATGAGACCCATTCTGAGCTTCTACACAGGCAGTGGGGCTCTCATGCCAGCAGAAGGACACCTGGGGCTGGACTCAGGTCCTCTTTATTTTCCTGAGTATTTCCTTCCTTCCCTTTTTTCCTTGTCTTGCCCTCCCAATCTGAAAAGCTGCTGCGTAGGGCAGATTGCTTCTGCTTCCAGCTCTCCCATCTCCTCGCGTGGGGAATCTCACCCTGCTGGTACCTTCTGTCTGTTGTAATTTTGTTTGGATCCTGTTCCCTGCTCTGTTCCTGTGTTTGAGCACCTGCAGCTCTCCCGGGCAGAAGGTGAAAGGAGAAGTTTGAGCTTTACTGTGATCAGGTCTAGAGAAGTTTGGCTTCAAGGCCAGGCTGGATGGGGCTTGGAGCCACCTGGGCCAGTGGAAGGTGTCCCTGCCCATGGCAGGGGTGGCACTGAATGGGCTTTAAGGCCCCTTTCAACCCAAACCATTCTGGGATTCCATGATAAGAAGAGGTTGGAAAGGGAGGTTGAAAAGGGTCTAAAGTGTGCAGTGAGGGGAGCACACAGAGCCTGAGAGCAGGTGAAGTTAGAGCACGTACCAGGTGCAGCTGGAGTGTTGAGCAGCTGCAGCTGCAGTCCCCAGCAAGCTCCTGGGGGCTCCCTGGCTGAGGGAGAGGGGAGATGGGGATGAACACGGCTTTGTGGCTGGAGGGGAAGCCCTCCCAGCATTTCAGGGGATTTGTTGTGGACAGCAGAGCCCGGCCTGTGCCATTCCTTGCCTGTGGAATGCTCAGCAGAACCGTGCAGGAGATGTGAGCACGTGCTGGGAAGTCGCTGCTCTCCCTCCCTGCCCCGGCAGCAGCGGATGTGCAGCTGAAGCCTGTGCTAATGATTCCAGATGTTTAGCTGAACACTTTGCCTTTGATGGAGCACTTTAAGGACGATAATAGAGTGGATAAGTAGGTTCATCATATTGCAGCAGCACTTTTCCTGAGCTGCCGGGGTTGGTGCTGTGCCTCCAGCTCCTGCAGCCCTAACCAGACCAATTAGGCACTATTTCAGCACCTCTTTTTTTTTTTTAAATGCCTGTTCTTCCTGATTCTCAGCACTCCCCAAGGCTCCTGGGACGCCAGTGGTGACAGAGACAACAGCAACGAGTATCACCATCACCTGGGACTCTGGAAACCCAGACCCCGTGTCCTACTATGTCATTGAGTACAAGTCTAAGAGCCAGGACGGGCCGTACCAGATCAAGGAGGACATCACCACCACACGCTACAGCATCGGGGGGCTCAGCCCCAACTCCGAGTACGAGATCTGGGTCTCTGCAGTCAACAGCATCGGGCAGGGCCCTCCCAGTGAGTCTGTGGTCACCAGGACTGGGGAGCAAGCCCCTGCCAGCGCCCCCCGCAACGTGCAGGGCCGCATGCTGAGCAGCACCACCATGATCATCCAGTGGGAGGAACCCGTGGAGCCCAACGGGCAGATCAGAGGGTACAGAGTTTATTACACCATGGAGCCCGACCAGCCCGTCAGCAACTGGCAGAAGCACAACGTGGATGACAGCCTGCTGACCACCGTGGGCAGCCTGCTGGAGGATGAGACCTACACCGTGAGAGTGCTGGCCTTCACCTCCGTGGGGGACGGGCCCCTGTCCGACCCCATCCAGGTTAAGACGCAGCAGGGAGGTGAGCACCCATGTCACTGTGGGAAGGAGAGCTGCTGGTTGGATCTGGAGATATTTAAATGTGATGTTGGGAAGGGGTTATTTACTCAGAGGGTGGGGAGGCCCTGGCACAGGGTGCCCACAAGCAGCTGTGGCTGTCCCTGGATCCCTGCCAGAGCCCACGGCCAGGCTGAATGGGGCTTGGAGCAGCCTGGGACAGTGGAAGGTGTCCCTGCCCGTGGAACTGCTCTCTTCTAACCTGAACCATTCTAAATGTCTATAACAGATGTGAAACTCCCCAGGCAGTGGTGACACTTTAATTCTCCCTAAAGTCCCCAGGAACTGCTTTGTCAAAGATGGGTGGGGAAGGGGCCTTATGTGTTGAGGTGCAAACACAAGGTGTTTTATCATGGGCTGTCACCCAGCACGTTTTTGGCGTGGAGTATGGGAGGAAACCCTCTGTCCTCAATGGGCTGCTCATGGGCTTCCTACTTCCAGAATCCTATAATACTGGGATTGATGGGAAGGGTTGTATTCTGCACTGCTGAGAAAGAGGCATTTGATCCACTGGGATTCTTCCATCTCCAGCAACTCTGGACACACTGGAGTCCTGCAGTGGGATGTAAACTCCACAGCTTTGGAGGCAGGACCCGCCCACACTGCAGCATGGCATTTTGCTGCTGACGTGCTCTTCCCACACAGGCTTTGAAGAAAACAGGGCAAAAGCCTCCTAATTAGCCAAGTTAATGTGGTTTCTCCTGTTTCTCCTCTTGCCTCCCCTGCCCCGTTGGCTCCCTCTCAGTTCCTGGGCAGCCGATGAACTTCCGAGCAGAAGCCAAGACCGAGACCAGCATTGTGCTGTCATGGAGCCCCCCACGCCAGGAGATCATAGTGAAGTACGAGCTCCTGTACAAGGAAGGAGACCACAGCAAGGAGGTGAGGCCAAAGTTGGAGCAGCCTTGGGGCAAGGAGCTCCCCGCGGCCTGCGCTGTGGGAAGCGAGGGGAGCAGGGCCAGCATCTCTGGGCAGGCCTCACCTCTGCTGCCTGTTGTCTTTTGGGTTTATTTTTCTCTTCTTTCCCCACCCCTTCGCCCATCCCAGGTGCTGAAGAACTTCGAGCCCACGACCTCGTTCACGGTGGAAGGCCTGAAGCCCAACACTGAGTATGTCTTCCGGCTGGCCGCCCGCTCGGCCCTGGGGCTGGGGGCCTTCACCCCGGAGGTCCGAGAGCGCACCTTGCAGTCTAGTAGGTGTCTCTCCTTTCCCACCCTTCTCTGAGGGACCCCCAGGCAGGGAGCCAGAGATGGTGGGCACGGGGCCACGGAGCTGGGGGGTTGGCATTGCCCTCTGGGGAGTTGTGAGGGGACAACCTTTGGGACCTGCTCCCCCTCTTCCCATTGCAGGCAGCTGAGGTGTGAGCCAGGAGCCCAGGCAGGGAGCCAGAGATGGGGTACAGAGCTGGGGGTTGGCATTTCCCTCCAGGGAGTTGGGAGGGACAATTTTTGGGACCTGTTCCCTTCTCCTTTTCCCTGGTGCAGGCAGCTGAGGTGTGAGCCAGGAGCCCAGGCAGGGAGCCAGAGATGGTGGGCATGGGGTGGGTATGGAGCTGGGGGTTGGTGTTTCCCTCCAGGGAGTTTGGGGAGGGACAATTTTTGGGACCTGCTCCCTTCTCCTTTCCCCCGGGGCAGGCAGCTGAGGTGTGAGCCAGGAGCAGAGCTGGGCTTTGGGTGGGGTGGGAGCTGTCAGGGCTCCGTGGTGGCCACACTGGCCGTGTGCTGAGCATGCTCAGGGATGGCAGCCACAGCCACACAGACCAGCAGCTGGCAAGGAAGGGGCACAAAGTGGAGCAGGGAGATGGTGGGGAAGCAGGAGAGAGAGGAGAGGGGAAGGTGATTGTTCACAGGCCCAACATTCCCCAGCCTGTGGGGAAGCAGTCCCCGTGCTCTTTTCCCATGAGCAGCTCCACAGCCATGGAGAGAGGGAGGCCTGGAGCTCTGGAAATGGTCCCGTTTGGGCTCCAGCAGAGCGGGAGAGAGGAGCCCTGTGGAGGCTGGGAGGGGGATATTGATGATACCAGGATGGAGCCTGTGCAACCAAAACATGCTGGTTTTAGTTTAATGGATTGTCTCCTTTCGCTGTTGCCCTGGGGACAATAACCCTGGATGGCAATATTTCAACCTGGGCTTTTCACAGATCTTTGCTTTTAAATGAGGTGTTTTTTCACTGCATGAGTGGCTGTGGCAGCTGTTCTTTGTGTTTTCTGTCTCCTCTCATCTCTACTAAATCACTCCGCTGCAGTTTGGAGTAGCCGGGAGCAGAACTAACTCAGAAGTGGCTCTGGTCACCAGTGTGAGGAGGGACAGCCCTGCTCCCACCCCTCAGAGTCCCTAACGAGGGGGAGCAGCAGGCTCTCAGCTGGGCTTTTTAATTGTCACATCCTGCTGTCTCTCCCTTTCCCTGTCTCCTTCTCTTTCTGTCCCCTGAGGAGTGGGAAGAAAGGGGAGTCTGTTTCTGCATAGACAGAGTTCCTTACTGGGGCTTTCTCAGGCCTCCACTCCATTCAAAAGGTTTTTTGGTTTTTCTTTCCTTCAAATGTTTCTCCCCTTTTTTTCTTCTTTTCTTTTTTCCTCCATACTCTCTCTACGTTTCATAGGAAAATCCTTTCCTGACTCTGCTGCTGGTTCTGATCCCAGTGTGGTGCTGTCAGAGGGAACATCTCTGTGGGGTGGGGGAAATGAACTGAAAGGACCTGAAAAATAAGTGTTAAACTTACACTCTGCTTCTGTTTTCCAAGGGGTTCCTCTCCTTGAGACCTGTGGGGATGGGAGGCAAGGCTGCTCTGGGATTTGTGCTCTCTGGTTCACTAAAACAAGCTGGAGGAGGGGTGTGGGAGCTGGTGGCAGTAGGGCTTAGTGAAAATTTGTCCCTTAAGGGTGAGGAGAAGGGGATCTGGGAAAAGGGAAGGCTTTGGGGCTTTTTCTAACTTGGCATCTGCCCAGAACACGGACGGGTTTCTCTCTCTGTAGCTCAGCTTTCATAGGGAGAGCCTCATTAATTTAACGCTCTTAAGAACATCAGCTGGGAGCTGTCAGTGTCCTGTAACACGGTGAAACATTTTTTCCTGGCTGGCTGTTGGAGGAACGAGTCAATTCTCCCTGCTCCGGGTGACATCCTGCGGCTCACAGACCTTCTGGCTCGGGACAGGCTTTTTGTGTCTTCCCTCCTCAGCTCCTTTTCCGTTCAGCTCCTCCTTGGCCTGCTCCATGCCTCTTCTTTCTTCTCTCTTCTGCTCTCTGCTTGCCTGCCTGCATGCCCTGCACCCAATGAGCCAGCTCCCTGCTGTCCCTGTCCCTGCCTGGGCGATGTCACACCACGATGGCATCTTGTCTCTGGAATGACAAAGCCTCTCCCTGGTCCTCCCCTCCAGCTCCTGCTGTCCCCTCCCAGCACCCACCCGCATGTGGCAGCCCCTCCCTGCACCTCCCTGCCAGGGTGGCTCCTCCTGAGCATCATAACCAAAGTAAAAATCCATTAAACTAAAGGTAAAGTATCTTTTTCTTCTTGAAGTGGCTGGGTTTTAACTCTTCAAGTACCAGAGACATAGCTTGTAAAATCTGACAGACTCCCCCGTGGCTGGGAGAAGCTGGTTTGCCCCTTTTGTGGTTAGCCACGACCTTCCCAGGCTCCCTGGCAACTCTCCCACTCGGAAATTGCAGAGGGTAAAGCGTGGTCAGCAGGCAGGGGTGGCAGGGTGGGTGCTGTGAGGCTGCATGTGCAGGTGTAGAGGAACAACGGGGCTTTCTCACCCCCTGTTCCTGCCCAAGAAAGGATTTCCCCCACGTAGCTCTGCTCTCCCTCCTATCCCCCTCCTGTCCCCCTCCTCACAGTACATGGAAGTGAATGAAAATACCCAAAGTCTGTGGTACCTAAAGGGTTAAAAAACATGATATTGTTGCAAGGTCAGTAAGGGTCATTCTTGTGGCTTGGACAGTCAACTTTAAAGCATGTAAAAGGTGCAGCTCAGGTGAGTACTGGCTGGTCTCAAGCAGATTCACAAATACAGTCCACCCTGTGGCTGCAGGCTCACCCCTGGTGGCTCTGCAGACACTCCCCGATGTCCTGGAGCCCTGGGAGGGTGGGGAGGGGTCCCAAAATGCTGCTGAAAAACAACCAGCAGTGCCCTCCTGTCTGGGGGCTCTGCCTGTGCCTGGCTCCCTGCCCAGGCAGCTGAGCTGAGGGTTGGTGGCACTGGGCTCCTGCCACAGCTCCTGGTGCTGTCCCCAGCATCCCCAGGGTGACACAGGTTGGGCTGGATTGTGAAGGAAAACAGTGCCATGAGCTCCCAGAGGCGTGTCCAGCGTGGCCAGCCAGCAGCCCTGGCTGTTATCCTCCGCTGCTGCAGTCCAGGGGTGACGGGGAGGGGGCCAGGCAGGACCTGGGCCTTCTCCCCCTCCTCACCCACACCCCCCACCCTGCCTTTTGGAGCAGAGAAAGTGCAAAACCATCCCCAAAGGAGGCCTCACCCCAGGGCCTGTCAGTAGGTCCCTGTGCTGGAGCGTAGAGGGTGAGTGAGCGAGCGTGGCAGCGCAGGCAGTGAGCCCAGGGCCAGCTGCAGCTGAGCTCTGCCTCCTGGGGCTTTCAGAATGAGGTGCAGGATGAAGGGTAGGTCAGGTCAGACCCTCTCTGCAGTGGGTTTCTCAGCTGTGCTGGCTTTGGCTGGAACTTTAAGCAGGAAAGGTGGATTTTAACGTGCCCAGCCTCTGATGAGGACAAAAAAAAAAAAGATGGGAAGGGCACGATGGCAGCAATGGGAGAGGGCTGAGTCTGTCCCTCCATACCCTGAAACCATCTGTGGGCTGGTTCTGGGGTGTGGGATGAGCACCTCTGTCCTGGAGAGGTGCTGCAGCAATCACAGCAGATGGAGAGAGCCAGAGGGAAGGAGATCTGTCACTGGGAATGTGCTGTCCTGCTCCTGGTGCTGACAGTTTAGCAAAAGAAAACAGATTGGGTCCAAAATTGCCATTTCTGCAATAGCTGGGGTTCTGCTGGTGGGGGAGGGCTCGGGGGGGCTCATCACGAGCAGAGTGGCATTTTTAAAGCCAGTCATGTGCAGAAACCCACCAGGAGCTTGGTCTGGCCTCGTAGCTCAGTTCCTCTTGTTCTCTTGTAAGAAAGTCTTATAAGTTAGCAGTTGAAGCGTGGAAGGTAGGTAAACAGACTGGGAATGTTCTGGAAGGAGTCACTTTTTATATCAGTATTATTTTATTATTATGATTTCCTTTCTGGTGTTTTTTTTTTTGTTCTGTTTTGTTTCAAATTATTGGCTTGATTTACATTTTATTTTCCAGTTTGTTCTTTTTAGTTTGGTTCATTTGACATCTTCTGTGTTGTTTTGCGTGGCCAGCCATGGCCAGGGCTTGTCAGCCTCCTCACTGGGAGTGCTGGGGAGAAGGGGGTCATTCTGCCAGGTTAAAGACAGCAAGAGTGCATAAAAATAGAAGGAGAACACCCAAAATGTCCTACTGGGCAGGGTGCTCAGGCAGCAGTGCAAGGATTATCTCTGCCCTTTTTGAAAAGCCGTTTTCCCTCTGTCTCCTGGAGGCTCCTGGAAAGTGTGTGGCTCTCACTCCAGTGCCAACTGGGCTAAGTGTGACTGGATTTAGCAGAGTCCTCAAGGCAAAACTGGGCCTAAACATCTGGGTTTGATTCAAAGATGGGAGTAAGAGGCTTGAAAACAATCATTCCTCTCTAAAAGAGTTTTTTTGTTGATTAAAAAGCATCAGAGGAATGAGGAGCAGTGACCAGCACTGATCTACTGCTTCTTGCAGGTGATACTTGGAGGGGCTTGTGAGTTCAGCCCAGTTCCCTGCCCTGTCTGCAGAGAGTTAAAAGCTCTTTATTGCAGTTGGGTGACATTGGATTTATTGATTTGCCTCGAAAATGTGTCACACTGTGCTCCCCTGGGCTGATCAGCTGTCCTTAGTGACTGGCAGAGTTGTGATCTGGTCCCTGGCAGTGTTCAGGGCCTGAGAGGAGCACCCTGCGTGGTGGAAGGTGTCCCTGCCCAGAGCAGGGGATGGAAGGTGAGGAGCTTTAAGGGAGAGATGTGGGTTCCACCCTCCCCACCCCCTGGTCACCCTTGGACAGGCGTCTGCTGCCACCCTGAGAAGGTGCCACAGTTCCCAAGGTTTTCTGCTGCGATGTTCAGAAACACCCTGGTGTAGTTCAGGCAGAAAGTGCAGTGGGAATTAGACCTGCTGCTGCTTTGGAAAATCCCCTGGATACCTGAATACCTCACCAAACCCACTGCCTCCCTCCTTCTGCAAGTGTTTTCTCAAAACCTTCCTCTTCAAACACAGCTGCTTGGCAGTGTCCTGGGCATTCCCACTGTGGGATTTGGCCTCCTCCAGTCTGGGGACGACTAATCACTTCCATCTGGAGGTACAGACTCTTAAATTTAAGCCTCCTGGCAAAAGATTTGCTTTTCTTACATAATTTTCACAGATCCCTTCAAAGAAATTCAAGATCCCAGAGACTGAGGTTGGAAAGAAGTGCCTTCCCAGCCAGAGCAGGATTTGCCAGGCTGCTGTAAAACAGGGAGCCAAAGGAAAGGGCTTTTATAGGGTGCAGCTGGGTTTGTAGCTGGTGCCAGCTTAGTGGAAGCAGCAGGACCCCTCTTGGCTGGCCCGCTTTGCTGGTTTAGTCCTTTGCTTTACACCATTTCAGTTTTGATGCCCCATTTAATTTCCGTTGGCTTTTTTTTTCTTTTTTAAAAAAAAACCCTCTTCATTTCGGAAAAAAAAAAAAAAGACAACAACAACAACAACAAAAAGAAGCTCTCTTCTCTTTTAATTTTATCTTCCTAAACCAAACTTCCGTACGTTTTATTTTAGATTTTTTCGTTGTCATTTTTTTTTTCCTTTTTTTTTTTCTTTTATCTTTCCCATCTTTTGTTTGTTTTTTTTTTCCTCCCCCCTTCTCCCCCCCTTCTTTTCCCTCTCCCTCTCCCGCTCCTGAATTTTCCCCCCCTCGTAGAACCGTCTGCCCCCCCTCAAGATGTAAAATGTGTCAGCACCCGCTCCACCGCCATTCTGGTAAGTTGGCGGCCGCCTCCGGCCGAGAGCCAGAACGGCGTCCTGGCCGGCTACAGCGTCCACTATCGAGCGCTGGACTCGGAGGACACGGAGCTAAAGGAGGTGAATGATATCCCCCCAACCACCAGTCAGATCCTGCTGGAGTCCCTGGACAAGTGGACCGAGTACCGCGTCACCGTGGTGGCTCACACGGAGGTGGGGCCGGGCCCGGAGAGCTCGCCGGTCATCGTCCGCACGGATGAGGATGGTGAGTGAGCTGCTCTTGGGGAGGGGGATTCTGGGGGGTTTCTGTCCTTGGAGGGGGTGGTTTATGTGCTGGGAGGACACAGTGAGGTCCTTCCCGTGGTTCTGGAGTGGTGCCAGGCAGGGGGATGCAAGGTCTGAGTTTGTGCAGCATCCGCTGTGCCATCCACCCCTGGGTGAGCCGGCTGAGCACTGGGGTCTCTGGGGTTCTCTGCCCTTCCTCAGAGCATTTCACTGGGGTCCTCTGTCCTGCCTCAGAGCATCTCACTGGGGGTCTCTGCCCTGCCTCAGAGCATCTCATCTCTGGGGTTCTCTGCCCTGCCTCAGAGCATCTCACTGGGGTCCTCTGCCCTGCCTCAGAGCATCTCACTGGGGTCTCTGGGGTCCTCTGCCCTGCCTCAGAGCATTTCACTGGGGTCCTCTGCCCTGCCTCAGAGCATCTCACTGGGGTCTCTGGGGTCCTCTGCCCTGCCTCAGAGCATCTCACTGGGGTTCTCTGCCCTGCCTCAGAGCACT
>JBBMKD010000103.1:484695-506007 GCA_037834095.1 Argya squamiceps
TGGGGTCTCTGGGGGTCTCTGCCCTTCCTCAGAGCATTTCACTGGGGTCCTCTGCCCTGCCTCAGAGCATCTCACTGGGGTCTCTGAGGTCCTCTGCCCTGCCTCAGAGCATCTCACTGGGGTGTCTGGGGGTCTCTGCCCTGCCTCAGAGCATCTCACTGGGGTCTCTGGGTTCTCTGCCCTGCCTCAGAGCACTTCCTGGATTTATGGTGCCTTAATTAATATCTCTCAACTCTCAGAGTCTCAACTGCACCACTCTCCTATAGATTGGAGCCTTGCCCCACGTTGGGCGCCAGTTATAGATTGGTGTCTCCATGGGGATGTTTACTGGCCAAAGCAACTCCCCAGACCAATCTAAAGCAGTCCAATTAGCTGGTTGAAGCGTGGTTAAGGCTTGGAAGGAAGAAGCAGGCTCTAGCATGGGTGGAGAAGGGTTTATTTTTGTGGCAGAGCCACGTGCTAGAGCAGTCTGACTGGGCCTCTGTGTCCCCTTTTCCCAGCTCGCAGCCTGGGTGGGGAACACTCTGGGCCAGTCGGGGAAAGGGGTGTGTCCAGGACAGGGGGAAACCAGGTGTGATCAGGGCTAGGGGTATTTTGGAATGGAACCAACCAAAGTCCAGACAAATAACAAAATACAAATACAAATTCAAAAATCTAAATCACGCACCGCAACATTCCCCCCTGAAAAGATGCTGTCACTGAGTCACCAAGATGTTCTCACAGCCCAGGCACCAAAACCTTTGCTCTGAGGAAGCCTTTGCTGCCAGAGCTTGGTTTCCTGGAATCATTGTATATCCTGAGCTGGAAGGGACTCACAAGGATCAGCCAAGTCCAGGTCCTGGCCATGCATGGGACAGCCCCAAGTTTTAAAATATTAAAGAGTTCTTCCCACACATTCCTTGTTACTACATTCCTTGTTACTACCTCCTCCCTAAGCCAGAGTTTTTGTCGGTTATAGAAAGGAGGAATCTGTTAAAGTTTCAAATCTTGAGTGACAACAGTTCTGTGGCCTCACTCAGACGCTTTAATTTTCCTTTAATTCCTACAGTAAAATAAAACCAGGGAAAAGCATGAAATGGGTGTATGAAGGGAGAGGAGAACCCTCACTGTGAGGGTAGGACCTCAAATAATAAAGGTCAAGTAAAATAACATATAGAAATCCTGAATTTTTCAGGTTTTCTTCATCTATTCCAAATAAAAATAATTTTTAAAAAGCAACAGGTTTGTCCCCAGTGTTGGTCCTGTTTCCCTGAGCTTCTGCCCACATCCAAATGCAACACAGAGTACCCTCCTCAGAAAGTGTGATTTCCTGGTACATGCCCTCTATGATCAGTAGTAGTAGTAGTAGTAGTAATATTTCCAAAGATTCAGCCCAGGGCTCAGATCAGTGTGTGACATCCCCCAAGGACACCCCCTGTGACAAGAGGTGGGACACTCAGGTTCCTCCAGGGCTCAGATCAGTATGTGATGTCCCCCGAGGACACTCCCAGTGACAATAACCCTTGCGTGCCCGCAGTGACAAGAAGTGGGACAATCAGGTGGCTCAGATCAGTGTGTGCCTGTCCCCTGAGGACACTCCCAGTGACAATAACCCTTTCAGTGGCAGGAGGTGGGACACTGGGTACCCTCCAGGGCTCAGATCAGTGTGTGACATCCCCCGAGGACACTCCCAGTGACAATAACCCTTGCGTACACGCAGTGACAAGAAGTGGGACAATCAGGTCGCTCGGATCAGTGTGTGCCTGTCCCCGAGGACACTCCCAGTGACAATAACCCTTTCCTGCCCGCAGTGCCCAGCGCCCCGCCGCGGAAGGTGGAGGTGGAGGTGCTCAACTCAACGGCCATCCAGGTGTTCTGGCGCTCGCCGGTGCCGAGCCGCCAGCACGGCCAGATCCGCGGCTACCAGGTGCACTACGTGCGCATGGAGAACGGCGAGGCCAGGGGGCTGCCCCACATCAAGGACATCATGCTGGCCGATGCTCAGGTAAAGCCTCACCTGGCCGAGCCCCCCGAGGGGCTGGGAGGGGTTTGGGGGGGTCCTGGTGCACACCCCGGGCAGTGTTACTCTGCAGAAAGCCCGCGGGGAGTTGTGGCTGTGTCTCTTTGTGCAGTTCCTTTGTGCTCCCAGACAATCTGGTTGTGGAGGAGTAGGAACTGCTGTCCCAGCACTGAGATAAATACCCTTCCATCCATCCTGGCTGTGTCTGGGAAATCTTTTAATTCAGGCCGAGGCCACAGTGGAATCTACTAATTTCTCCCACTCTACTTCTTCCCTCATGCTTGCCTGGTAACTTCTGACCTTGTGTGGCTGCTTGTTCAGGGACTCCTTCCTCATGCTGTGTCTCTGTCTTTCCCTTCTTTCCCCTCTTGTATTCTCACGTGCCAAACCTCTCTTGTTCTCTGCCCAGTGGGAAACAGATGACACTGCTGAATACGTAAGTAAAAACATAAAAATCCTCCCATGCTGGTTCTGCCTCTTCCCTTCTCCCACTTCCTGTTGTGGTGTGATATTTTCCTTTTCCTTTTTTTGCCTTTTTTTTTTTTTTTTTGCAATGCCAGTGTGCCTGTTTTAGAGCCTGTTTTTGGTGTTCCCATGCACTGTCCCCTCCCTGTCACTGCTCTGTGACCCTCTGTGACCGTGTCGTTCATCAGCACGCAGCAATCCCACAGGGTTTTCCCTTTGGCTCTGAAGGAAGGATGGCTCTGCTGCTCCTCCGTGGGGAGGCAGATGGAATATTGCATTTGGGACTGCTTTGAACATATGAGAATCCTAAAATAGTTTGGATTGGAAGGGACCTTAAAGGCCATCTTGTTCCACTCCCAGCCGGGGGCAGGGACACCTTCCACCAGACCAGGAGCTCAGATGGGCTCCTTTGCAGCACCTCTGTGTCTGGAAAAGATACCTGGGGAGCATTGGGAATGCAGAATCCATGAGTCCTGAGCTATCAGGGCATGAGCAAAAGCTTTGTACTTTTAAAGGGCCAAGATTCTTAGAAACTCATTGATGCAAAGCACTGAATCATTATTGGTGCTTTTTACCTTTGAAGTACCTTAAAATCAGCTTGGCTGTTTGGCATTTGCTATTTCTGCTGAAATGATAAATGTTTTCCAAAATCCTACAGCTGCCCAGCAGTAGGAGAAAGCATTTTCTCCTTGGAATGACAGGGTCCTAAGACAACACACGGCTAAACTGGTTGTGTTTGTGTCTCCTGGGGATTGCCAAGAGCCCTGCACAAGTGAAGGGCCTCCCTTTGAGGGATGGAGAATGAGTCTCATAGGAGGCAAAGCCCTTGCCTAAAATCTTAACACAACTCAGTGGCAGGTGTGAGAGCAGAACAGGTTTCTTGACTTGCAGAAGCCAGACCTGTCCCTGCAGCTGACAGCCTCCAAAGTCACTGATCAAAATCCCACTGTTCCAAAGTTCTGCTGTTCCACTCCCAGCTCATCATCGGGGAAATTGCTTCTTCAGGACTAACAAATCCTTCCCAAGTGCTGCCCTGAGATTTAATATTGAAAGCACAAAGGGGTGAGGAGAAGGGGGAAGCCATAAAACATGCACAACATTCCCATCTCCCTCCTTTCTGCGGCCTTGGGGAAAACCCTGCTGCATGTGCTGTCATCCTGTTTGATTTAGCACGGGTGTTCCTTTTCCAACACAGCCCTTTGAAAGGCTGGATCCCTCCTGGGGAAGGGCTGTTCTTGAGGCCACTGTTCCAACAAAAGCTCCTGGGAGCCAGGTGTGGGGAGGCTGATAGAGGATGGGGAAGGAGGGGGTGGGATTTAGCAGGGAGCTTTAGCGTGAGCGGAATGTGTCGTCTTGCACTTTGCATTCAAGCAATCCCTTTAATATTATGAAGGCATTAAAAATATCTCTAAGGAGAGAAGAGAGGGGTAATGGTGAAAAAAAAAAATGTAATCTCCCTGAAACCTCTGAGCCTCCTCTGAGGCCGCACAGTGGAGAGGAAAGCTTTGAAGGGAGCGACAGCATTTGGATGCTGAAGTGGTTTTTGTGAAGACAGGGAACGTGTGAGAGGCAGATGTGGGGGAGGATGCCTTGCACAAGGCCCTGCAGAGCCAGGCTGTGTTTGCAGAGCTGGGGGAGCCTCGCCAGGGGAACGGGGCTCTCCCCCTCTGCCAATCCCACAGAAGCCCCAGAGTGTCTCGTGCTCTCTTGGATTCGGTGTTCCTGCATGCTGGAAAAGGGATGAGCCTCCTGCAAGGAGGAGAGGGCTGCTCTTGGGTGTGGGGCTGAATACTGACACGATTTCCCTTTGGCATGTGGCAAACAGGAAATGATCATTGCTGGGCTCCAGCCGGAGACTGCCTATTCCATCACCGTGGCTGCCTACACCATGAAGGGAGATGGAGCTCGCAGCAAACCCAAAGTGGTCACTACCAAGGGTGCAGGTGAGAGCCTTTTATTCCCCCCTTTCCTAAAGCCAAGGAGCTGCTCCAGACTCACCTTCTTTCATCCCACACCATTCTTGAAGGATGGACTTTGCAGCAAGAGCCATGCTGCCCCAAAGGGAAAATCAGATTTAGCAAGGCAGAAACCCCTTCATTCCTCACATGCAGCCCTCACCAAATGTCACAGTTTTCTGTCCAGTGCTTCAGAAAGCCCAGGCACACCCAGAAACACAACAGAGGATGAATTTGTCACCTGGAATCTCTTGGGCTGTAAATTCCAGTGTACCAGAAGGGAAGTGACTCTCCCTGGTCTGACCCCACGCAGGTACACTGGGGACAGGAGAGTCTGCTGTCAGGGTGGTGACTTGCAGAGACCTGCAGAGCAGCAGGCAGACAGTGCTGCTTGTCCTGCCCACTCTTCTCTTCTGGTACCACCCTGACAGCATCCCCTGTGTTCAGGACTGGTGGAGGGAGAAACTCTGACAGTATTGACCTTTTCTGCCTCCCATTTCTGGGACTTGGGTTCTGCCTGCACGTACCAGCCAAAGCCTTTTCCCTCCCTCACCCTCTTCTCCTTCCCCTCCAGTTCTGCCCATGTTTCTCCTCACTGACTCCCTGGTTCTCTGTTTTCCTTCTTCCTGAGGCTCTCCACCCTTTCTGTTTTCCCCTCCTGGAGCCTTTCTCTCTGCCTGGCTCCCTTGTCACTCTCCCTTGTCACACTCCCTCATCTCTTCCCATTAGGATTTGCAGTGCAGGTGATCAGTCACAGAGGGATGTTTTCTCCAGCACAGCAGCTATTACCCAAAACTCAATTTCCCCCAACT
Source organism: Argya squamiceps (assembly GCA_037834095.1). Taxonomy (NCBI): domain Eukaryota; kingdom Metazoa; phylum Chordata; class Aves; order Passeriformes; family Leiothrichidae; genus Argya; species Argya squamiceps. Next base: position 489,927 of record JBBMKD010000103.1, read on the forward strand.
TGAAATAGGTATTAAAAAAAAAAAAACTCTTTCAAATGGCTCTGTAACATTCTTACCTTCTTTGCAGAGTCAATACACCTTCTGAGAGGAGAGATTTCTTTCTTTATCGTTCAGGGCTAGGGGCTGAATTTAAATACAGTAATACATCTAATTTTCTCCTTTACTGTCCAAACCAATTACAAAATAAAACACTTCCCCCCTCTCTGCACTTTCTTCTCACCTTTATTCCAAACAATATTTGTTGTGCAGATGTAATACTTTCAAGCTCAGCTGATTACAGTAACATTTGTGATAAAAACTGAAACACAAAGGTAATGGCACTCTTTTTCTCTTTAATGTGTTCCTCAGGCATTCCCCAGGGAGGAGGCTGGCTCTCCCAGCCGTTCTTTGGCAGTTTGGGAGGAATTCAGCATTTGTTTCAGAGACAGCCCGAGGTGTCAGGCAGAGGTTCCCCAGTGTGACCCTTTCAGGATCCCTGGCACAGCAGATCCTGCCCTGCTCCCTCAGCCACACTCCAGCCCTCACTGCTTGGTCAGGCTCGTGCTGTGGGAGTGGGCTGAGATCTCTTCCAGCTCCATTTTCTCTCCTCCTGTCCAACCAGGAGAAATACCAAGGCGGAGAGAAGGAAATTGGATCTCTAATAGTGGAGCTGAGTGTCAATGACGCGTGAGCTGCTGGAATTAATGCTCTGCTTTCTCTGGCTCTGGCAGTCTCTGGGCCTGCACGTGTCATTTAACTGTGGCTGTGGGCTGGCTTAGCAGTCAGGCAGTGCCAGGGCTCATTAGGCAGAGACATGGCACTGCTGAGCTCCCCAGATCCCCCACGTGTGGGGGAGCTCACTGACAGCTAAGGAGGAGCTCACTGAAAATGCACCAGCACTGGGAGTTTCCTTCCTCCAGAGGAGAGGAGCAGCACAGAGCCAGCAGCAGCTCTCCCTGCCCTCTGCCTCACACACAGTTTGGGCTCTGGTTCCTCTGCCTGTGCTTCCTTCTGTAGCCAAGTGGGCGATGAGCTGCCTGCCAGCCCTGTGAGCTGGCCCCGTGCCTGCTGCTCAGGACCTGGGGCTGCCCAGACTTCCTTCCATCCTTCACTGCTTTACCCTCAGCTGCTCTGGACCTCCCCAGCCTGGGCCAATCTGTTCCAGTCTCTTTCTGCATGAGCTGGGCTGTGTAATGGAGAGAGGGAGGGAGGTTGGGACTTTGGGGACTCCAGGTTTGTTTCTCCATGCCCTGGGAAGCAATTGGGACAGGAGGCTGGGAGTCAGGACTCCTGAGTCTGTTCTTCCCAGCAGTGGGAGGGTGAGTGACCCAGGGATAGGGGAGGAGCTGTGCACATCTTTCCATCCTGAACAAAGGGAAGGAAGCAAATTTAGGAGTGTGTCAGCACCTCAGAGCTGACACGCTGGCAGTGCTCTTCATTTCCCAAACTGTTTAGGGCCCATCCACCTGTACAGGGTGGCAGCAGTTTGGGTTACATGAAGCAGAGCTGGGACATTGCTGCTCCTCATTTCCCAAACTGTTCAGGGCTCATCCAGCTGTACAGGGTGGCAGCAGTTTGGGTCATGTGGAACAGAGCTGGAACATTGCTGCTGACCTGAGGAACCTGTTGCTGCAGCTGAGGAGTCCCTGCAGCTCCTCTCCCCTGCCCCAGCCCTGGCTGAAGGCATCTCTCTTCTCTCCCAGTCCCAGGAAAGCCCATCCTGTCTGTGCACCAGACAGAGGAGAACACTCTGCTGGTGAAGTGGGAGCCCCCTCTGGGTGCTGAGGGCCAGGTCTTGGGCTACCGGCTGCAGTTTGGCCGCAAGGACGTCGACCCTCTGGCCACGCTGGAGTTCTCGGCGCTGGACGACAAGTACGTCGCCCCCAGCATCCACAAGGGCGCCACGTACGTCTTCAAGCTGGCCGTGAAGAGCCGGGCTGGCTTCGGGGAGGAAGCCGTGCAGGAACTCACCACCCCCGAAGACATCCCCAAGGGTTACCCCCAGATCCTGGAGGCCAGCAACGTGACGGCCGTGTCGGTGCAGTTCGGCTGGCTGCCCCCCGTGCTGGCCGAGCGCAACGGGGCCATCGTCAAGTACACCGTGGCCTACCGGGAGGCCGGTTCTCCCGGGAACCTGCTGGAAAAAGAGCTGCCCCCCTCCCCAGAGAACTCCTACACCCTCAACGGCCTCAAACCCAACACCGCCTATGATGTTAAAATCCGTGCTCACACCAGTAAAGGCCCCGGGCCCTACAGCCCGACCGTCCAGTATCGGACGTTCCAGCTGGACCAAGGTAGGACTTACCGGTTTCTCCTCCCTCTCTCCCCCTTGTGTCCGGGGCTGGTGCCGGGAGGCAAGAGAGCTGGAGAGGTCAGGCCAGGCTCAGCCGGGCTCGTGAGTAAATGCAAAGCACTCTGGTGTCACACTCAGTCCCTCCGCTCCTCTCTGCCTTGGGGCCAGGTAAGTCCCTTTTACCACTTTCTTCTAAGTTAAGTCCGGACACCTTCTGTCGCTGGCACCCAAAGCGGGGGGCCAGTCGCTGCACAGGTGGGAAGAGTGTTTTTCTTCAGCTTTTGCAAACAGCCAAAAGAAAAGAGCAAAAATTTTTTTAAAAAAAGCAAACCTAGAAGCTGTGACCTGGGATGGGTTTTTTTTTCCTCACCTGAGCATGCTCAGCCAGGCAGCACCTCGTTCCTGCAGCAGCCACCCAGGCCCAAAGTGTGGGGGCAAAGCCACGTGCCCCGCTGGGGTTAGGCACGGGGACAGGGAGCACTGGGAGATGGACCTTGGCAAAACTCCAGCACAGTGGAGGAGGGAGCAATCCCTTCTGTTCCTGCAGCCGCAGCCAGAGCCAGCCTGGCAGGCCCCTCTTCCAGCACTTGACATTCTCTTCCTTCTCTTTCCTGCTCTTCCTTCCCTCTGCTGCCTTTTTCTTCTCCTTTCTCCCCTTCCTCCTCACTTTTTTCTCTGCAGTTTTACCCAAAAACTTCAAGGTGAAGATGGCGACGAAGACGTCTGTCCTTCTGAGCTGGGAGTTCCCTGAGAATTACAACTCTCCTACCCCATACAAGGCAAGTGCAGGAGTTTTTTCCCGTGTTTGCCCCAGCTCTGCAGGGCTGGGTGTTCCCTGCAAACCAAAGGGATGGGGAGGAAGGAGCTGGAGCAGGAGCAGCCTTGCTGAGGGAACAACCTCCTCCCTCCCACAGATCCAGTACAACGGGGTGCACGTCGACGTGGATGGAAGAACCACCAAGAAACTCATCACCCACCTGAGGCCCCGAACCTTCTACAACTTTGTGCTGATGAACCAGGGCAACAGCATGGGGGGGCTGCAGCAGAACGTTGCAGCCTGGACTGCTGCTGACATGCTGTCCAAGAAGCCAGAGGTGACCCACAAGCCTGATGCTGATGGCAACGTGGTGGTGATTCTCCCTGACGTGAAGAGCTCTGTGCCTGTCCAGTAGGTTTCTGTTTAACTGCAGGGTTGGGGTGCTCAGTTCATGGTTTGGGGGTCAGCTCTGATGGCTGGAGACCACCACAAACCCTCAGGGGCAGTACCAGGAGGGTGATCCCTGCATTTCTAGCCTTCCTGACTGTTGCCTTTTGGAGGCACTTGCACAACTAACAGGGAAAGCCAAAGCACAAGGAGAAATGGGGCTGCCACTGAATCCAGCTCTTTCCAGGAACTGTGCTGAATGAAAAATAAGGGGCTTGAGCCAGTGGGGCAGTTTGGGCAAACTCACATCAGTGTGTGCTCCCTTCTTCCATGGCTAATTCCTTCTGTTTCCTCTTATCATCCCCAACAATTAGAGCTTTCTACATTGTGGTGGTGCCTCTGAGGAAGTCCCGAGGAGGGCAGTTCCTCAACCCCCTGGGCAGCCCTGAGGAGATGGACCTGGAGGAGGTGAGTGTGGCTGAAACTGGACTCAGCTTAGGGGAGGAAGAGAACAGCTGGGATGGGATGGAGACCTGAGGACTGGGAGGGGGATTTGGGGCTCCTGTGCTCCTCATTCAGGGCAGCCGAGGAGCAGCCAGGGAAGGGGAGAGAACAGCTGGGATGGGATTGGATGGAGACCTGAGGGCTGGGAGGGGGAATTTGGGGCTCCTGTGCTCCTCACTCAGGACAGCCGAGGAGCAGGCAGGGAGGGGAGAAAACAGCTGGGATGGGATGGAGACCTGAGGGCTGGGAGGGGGATTTGGGATTCCTGTGCTCCTCATTCAGGAGCAGCCAGTCTGGGAGGGCTGGTTTGGCTTTCCTGGCTGCTCCTTTCCCGGCTCTCAGGGTGGTTCCTCTCTCTGCCTCCCCCAGCTGGTGCAGGACATCGCCAGGCTGCGGCGGCGGAGCCTGCGGCACTCCCGGCAGCTGGAATTCCCCCGGCCCTACATCGCCGCCCGCTTCCGCTCGCTGCCCTCGCACTTCGTGCTGGGGGACATGAAACACTACGACAACTTCGAGAACAGAGCCCTGGAGCCGGGGCAGAGATACGTGCTCTTCATCCTGGCCGTGCTGCAGGAGCCCGAGGCTGTGAGTGCTGCCGGCATCCCCCCGGCCCTCTCCCATCCCTCCTGGCATCCCTGGGGGGTTTTTCCCTTCCAGCTGTGGAGCTTTTGGATGTGGCTCTTGTGCTCGATGAGCTGCTTGTGCTTGTGCCTGCCTTTGTCTCTTCCGAGGACACGAGCAGCTGTGCCTGTCCCAGTCCTCGTGGGCAGGACTTGTGCACTTGTGGCTCCAGAATGGGGAGGAACACTGAATTATCCCCTCAGGAGTGCACAAAGAGTTCAGAGAGCCCCGGGTCAAACCCCTTTTTGAACAATAATTTCCTTTAAAGGCTGTTCTTTAACTCCTCAGAGCAATGACCGCAGACATTCTGCTCCAAGGGCATGTCACACTCTGGGCATTGCTGAGTTCCTCTCCAAGCACAGAGGGGAGCATTTTTTTAATGGAAAACTACAAGTTCTCTCTACCAATTCAGCATCTCTGCTGTTTTCACTGGGGCTGGACTTGGCTTTATGAAAACAACTGTTTTAATATTTACCTGCCTCCTCCCTCACACACAATGGGAAACAGCCTAATACTTTGTTGTTTTTAAATCCCCCCATGGAATTGTAGCAGGGAGCTATTGGAAATTAAGGGTTTTCAGAGGTTTTTTCCCCCAATAAATATTTGGTTGTGTATTTGATATTAAAGGATTAGGCTGACACGCTCCTGAATGGGTTTCTCAATCGGATTACTGCAGCTTGAGGTAATTTCTGCTTTAGAACAAGGTGCTGCAGACTCACTCCCCGTGGCCTGGATCCACAGCAGCTCCTGAGTGTGGAGCAGCATTCCAGCCTGCTCAGAGCTGATGGAGTTCAAGGACCCAGAGCCCCTGTTCTTGTCCTGTCCCCAGCTGCTCTCCCAAACCAGGCCACGGCAGTTCTCTGTGCTGTTCAGTTTCTGGAGTTTGTAGGATGGGAATTCATCCTGAGTCAGGACTCTGAAGGGTTTGAATGTGCCTCTGATCGTCCTCAAGAACTCAGCTCAGTGCAGAGGCAGCAGAGGACACACACACTGGTTTACCACTTTATATTTATTTGTCAGGGTTGGTTTTTTTCAGTCACCAGACCAAGCGTTAATTCTTGTTTTAATCCCTTCCCTCTTGCTCTCTAATCCCATCTGACTGTCAAAACCCAGATGTTTACATGAGAGCTCGGGGAAAGTGTTTGTGTGTTTGTGGCAGTGCTGAGGGCTCAGGGCTGTGGTGGAACAGAAGCAGCTGGACCTCTAAAAGGACCTTCCTGGCCGTGAGAAGGGGTGACCACAGGCACAGGGCAGGCTGCAGCTTCACATGGGTGTCATCTTTCCATGCTCTGCCTCTCTGGAGCACTGGAAGTGGAAGATGCCCCTCATGTGGGTGCTCAGGAGCAGGGCATTTTCTCTAGGCTGAAGGGGAGAGAACAGGGCATTTTCTCTAAGCTGAAGGGGGGGAGAACAGGGCATTTTCTCTAGGCTGAAGGGGAGGAGAACAGGGCATTTTCTCTAGGCTGAAGGGGAGGAGAACAGGGCATTTTCTCTAGGTTGAAGAGGAGAGAACAGGGCATTTTCTCTAAGCTGAAGGGGAGGAGAACAGGGCATTTTCTCTAGGCTGAAGAGGAGAGAACAGGGCATTTTCTCTAGGCTGAAGAGGAGAGAACAGGGCATTTTCTCTAAGCTGAAGAGGAGAGAACAGGGCATTTTCTCTAGGCTGAAGAGGGCATTTTCCCTGTTGCCATTTGGGTTGTACTACACAGAGCTCACCCCCTGTCCAGCAGCTCCTCCTGTGTGCTTGCCCCACTCTTCATCCCATCTCTGAGCTGTGTCCCACCTGTTTGTTCCCTGTCTTCCAGACCTATGCTGCCAGCCCCTTCTCTGACCCCATCCAGCTGGACAACCCTGACCCCCAGCCCATCATTGATGGTGAGGAGGGGCTCATCTGGGTCATCGGGCCCGTGCTGGCCGTGGTCTTCATCATCTGCATCGTCATTGCCATCCTGCTCTACAAAAAGTAAGCCTGGGCTGGGTCTGAGTGTCCCCAAGGTTCCCTAAAGGGGATTTCTGTCCTGGGCAGCTGAGGGGAAGCCCTTCCTCAAGCCCTGAGGCACAAATTCTGGAATGGGAGAGTCTGCCCAGCACAAGGGGGGATTAGCAGGGAGCTTGGAGGGATTTGCTGCTGCAGGTTCTGCCCCAGGGCTCTCCCAGGAAAGCTGTGCTCGTCCCACAGGCACTGCCTTGGTGTGCAGTGAGTGTGTCAGGACTCCAGCATTGCTGCTCACAGCCCCAGGCACCCCTCTCCATGCTCCCTGTGGGCAGGGAAGGCACCTCTGAGCTCTGGGGCAGCAGAGACCCCCTCTGCTCTCAGACTGCTTTTCTGCTGGAGCTGGGCGACAGGAGCAGGGTGTGAATCTTCAGGAGAGAGAAGAGAAAACCCCTGGAAGTGTCTCCTTTTCCCTTGGCTTTCTGAGCAGCTCTCAGTGGATGAGAACTGAGGGTCCCCTGAGCACACACAGGGCAAGGGAAAGGCACAGGAGGGGATGCAGGGGTTGAGCAAAATAAATAAAGGTGGCAGTGGCCAGCAGAGGCTCCTTAGCTGGGACAGCTCATTCCCAGGGTGAGGGGAGCTCTCCCAGCCCTGCTCCATCTCTCACCTGCCCAGGAGTGTGGCCTCTGCACCCCAGCATGTGAGGCTGCTCTGGGGCAGAGGCTCAGGGCTCCTGCTTGGTGGTGTTCCTCTGGCTGGGTGATCTTTGCTGCTCCCACCTCTGCTGCCAGGGTTAGAGCTGAGCAAATGCTTCCCCTTCCCTCTGCAAGTCCTTTCTAACGTGAACATTTGTCTTGTCTTCTCTCCACTTGCTGCTTTCCTGGACAGCAAACCAGACAGGTAAGAGCACCAGATTTGTCGTTTATTCAGGTTCTTGCTGTGTGTTAAGCAGTGTTTGCTGTGTGGTGTTGGGATTTTTTTTTTGGTGCAGTTCCCACCTCTAGATCTGTCCTCACAGAAACCCTCACAGAAACTTCACAGAAACAGTGTCAGGCTATGCTTGAATTGGGGCAGAAAATGCAAAGCCAGCCCATTTGTCCATTCCTAAATAAAAGGGCCGTTTTCTCAGGTTGAGCAGCAGTGGCAGTAAATGGCTCACAAAGTGCTGGTTAATGGAGCAGAGAAACTCTCATTTGTGTGGCAGGCAGAGGTGAAAGTGGGTTTCTCATGTCTGGCTGCTCCACACGGGCTGTCCCTGAGCCACTGGCAGATTCTCACAGCTGAGCTGTCCTTGTCCCGTGGCAGAAGCTGCTCTTCCCCCTCAGCCAAGGAATTCTGAGAGAGTGTTTATGGCTGCAGAAATGAGACTTTTCCCCAGCCATTTCCGAGACTGGAAGAGCTTTCAGTGGAAGTAACTGATGGGTTCAGTCCATGAAGTGTTCACAGCAGTTTCAGAACTGCGGCAGAAATAAACCTCTCCCAAACTGCAAAGTGGTGTCATTCCAAAATGCTGCCCCATGCAGTGCTGGCAGGGCTCAGACCACTTCTTCTGGCTATTAGTGACATCAAGAGACAGCTAAAAACATCCTGAATAACCTCCTCTCTCTGCCTAAGTAATTGCCATTGCTGCTGCAGGCAAATTATTGGAGGCTTCTGTGCAGCCCAAGCAGGAGAGGTGAGGAGCTCCTCAGCCCCTCTCTGGAAGAGCTGGGACCCCTTTGCAAGCCTTGGGGTGAGGGCCACACTCTCTGCTCCCTGGAGAAGTTCAGCTCCCAGCACTGTTTCTTTGCAGGAAGTTATCACATCTTTAGGTCAGCACCAGGGCTTTGCTTCTAAATTCTCCTCAAGGAGAATGAGCCAGGTCAGCAAAGACTTTTTCAAGTCTTTGCCTGAGCTAACCTAACCCATTTGGAGGAAAATATATTAGGAAGCACTTCCATGTGCAGCTCAGCTGGTGGGTTGGAGCAGGCTCTGGCTGCTGGCAGGGAGAGGTGGATCTCAGCAGGCACAGCTGTGCTGGGAGAGGATGTGTCTACACTGTTTGTTGAACCCAGATTTTTTAGGGTTCTGCAGTTCAGAAAAGATTGAAAACTGCTGCTCTGACTTCTCTGTCTGCAGCAGGGCAGCTCTGAGAGCTCCTGAACCAGCCAACAGCAATATCAGAGCTTGACATCCAAGGTCACAGCCAGGAGGTTCTGTACTTTTCCAAACGATTCTGCTGGCTCTGGTTCTCTCAGGCTGGAAATGGCTTGGCCAGAGTTGGAACATTTTTGCTCTGCAGAGTTCAGTGGAGGCTGCTCTGAGCAGGGAAGGTGAGCTGTGAGTTCACACCACCTCAGCTGCTCCTGGCTGCCCGTCTGTGCTGCTGCTGGAGGTGGGGGGGAACTTCCAGACTTACCTGAAAGCTGCTCAGGGGCTCCCAGGCCATTGTCAACCCCTACAACACAGCACTGGCAAGCCTTCCAAACCTCATCCCTTTTCTGATGTGTTTTTTGTACTTAAACCCTTGGCTGCACCTTTGATTTTCGGTGGCAGCTTTGCTCGTGCCTGAACATGAGTAGCTGAGGAGTAGCAGAGACCACCACAAGGCCCAGAAGCTAAACTGCTTTTTCTCTCTGCTCTCTTTTGTGTCATTCTGGGTTTGTTGTGAAGCAAAAGGAAAGATTCAGAGCCAAGGACCAAGTGCCTCCTGAACAATGCCGAAATCGCCCCCCACCACCCCAAGGACCCCGTGGAAATGAGGAGAATCAACTTCCAGACTCCAGGTAACAGCTGCTGGCCAGCCTGTCCTGCTGGAAAGGCAGGAATGGAGCACCTGCCCCTTCCCTGAGCCCTGGCTGCCTGCCTGGAGCTGCTGAGGCACTGCCTGGAGAGGCAGTGCTGCCCCTGGGCACAGCCCAGGACCCCCAGCCTGGTCTGTGCCAAGAAATGCTGAAAGAAGCCTTTGCTGGGATCCTCAAGGACCTTGCACAGGCTGTGCCCAGTGCTGGCAAGGCAGAAGAAGGGTTTTCCTGGATTCCCAGATAAATTCTGGGCTTGAGTGCAAGCACCATGGCTGTGCCAGACACACCAGAGCAGCAGGGCTGCCCCGTGCCCCAGCTGGGAGCTCCTGAGGTGGGGAGATGGAGCGTGGCAGCTGCCCAGCCCCCAGTGCTCCAGCCACACGTGGAACTGGTGATTTCTGGTGCCAAACCACCCCTGCTGGGAGCCAGGCCTGCCCCTGGGCCCTGCAGGGAGGAAGGAGCTGCGTGCCTGGGGCAGGTGAGGCAGCATCTCCTGCCTTGGTGCAGATCCTTCCATGGAATCCCAGACTGGTTTGGGTTGGGAGCACCTTAAATCCCACCCAGTTCCACCTCCTGCTTTGATGCAGATGCTGCCATGGAATCCCAAGCTGGTTTGGGTTGGGAGCACCTTAAATCCCACCCAGTTCCACCTCCTGCTTTGATGCAGATGCTGCCATGGAATCCCAGGCTGGTTTGGGTTGGGAGCACCTTAAACCCCACCCAGTTCCACCTTCTGGCCTGGTGCAGATCCCTCCATGGAATCCCAGGCTGGTTTGGGTTGAGAACACCTTAAACCCCACCCAGTTCCACCTCCTGCTTTGATGCAGATGCTGCCATGGAATCCCAGGCTGGTTTGGGTTGGGAGCACCTGAAATCCCACCCAGTTCCACCCCCTGCTGTGGGCAGGGCACCTTCCCCTAGCCCAGGCTGCTCCAAAGCTTTGTCCAGCCTGGCCTTGGGCACTGCCAGGGCTGGGCCAGCCTGTCCCTGCAGTCAGAGGCTCTGTGCACCCTCCCTGCTGCACACACGTGTCCCCATGTCCATGCATGTCCCAGCTGCTGCATGGCACCTCTGCAGCCACCACGTCCTCACACACACAAGGACACGCTGACCCCGTGCCTGTCCACGCCTCTGCCTCCAAGTTCCTGGTGCTTGAGGATTTGGAAGGGAATTTATTGTGCTTTTTTGGGGGCTGGCTGTTGTTTTCAGTTTGTTTGTGGTTTGTTTTTTTGTTTGGTTTTTTTTTTTTTTTTTTGCTGTTTTGTGCTCGTTGGTAATGTTTCTGTAGCTCTTGTTTCCCCTCCCCATCCCAGTCCTGTCCTTAGCCTTGTCCAGTTTCCTTAGGGTGGGGCTGGCAGAGGGATTTGTGGGGAAGCACAAGGCAGAGCTGAGCTGAGGGGCTCTCACCAAAATGAGTTAGGATGCTCCTGCTGGGATCAGCCCAAGCTTAGGAGGATGGCAGTGGGTTCACTCCAGCATACAGTCCAGCACAGGTAGGTCCCTAAATCAGCTCTTAGTTCTGCTTTTGCAGGACAGTCTGAAGGTGTTTGAGATATTTTGGGTGCTCCCAGCTGCAGCTCAGCAGCAGTTTGCCCTTCCCTGGGTGCCTTTGGGAGAGTCCTGTGGGTGCTCCAGGTGGAGGGAGGTGGGAGACCCAGGAGAAGGAGCTGCACTCCCTCTGATGAAAAGACTGTGCTGAGATAAAAATAAAAGGTTGTGGCCTTGCAGCTTGGTCTTGGTGCCAAGAGGCAGCTGGAAGTGCTGGTTCATGTGTTTCCCTGAGTGTCCCACAGGACAGCAGAGTCAGCTGGGGGTGCTCCCATCAGCTAATGGGATCCATGGAAGGGGGGAGTCAGTCTCCTGTTGACCCCACTGTTCTGGTCATGCTGGACTTTTAAATTCTGGTTCTGAGAGGTTTGTGAAGGGCAGCTGAGACACCAAAACCTGCATTCAGGCTCTGCAGATCCCAAAAAGACACTGCCTGTGTCCTGTCTGGCCCTTTCCTGTCCAAGTTTATCTGGCCAGAGTTGACCAACCTGGTGTTATTCCTGCTCTATAATTTGTGAAGCACTAAAAGGTTTTAAAGGATTTGGGGGAGTTGATGACTTGTCTCCCACAGAATTTTGGAAACATTGGGTGAAAATGGAAATGGATGGAAAAATGAAAATGGAAATGGGTGGAAAAATGAGCTTGGGGTGTGTTGGCAGTGATGGAGAGGTTGTGCTGCAGTTTGCAGGGGAAGAGTGCACAGGTGCTCTCTGAGTTAAAGGCATTTGAATTCAATATATTGTGGTTCAGAAGGGGCCTGCAGACTCTTCTGCAGACAGGTGAACCCAGGCAGAACCTCCATCGTGTCCCCAGCAGTGAAACAGAGGAGGGACATGGGAATGGGAATGTGCAGTGAAAGAGAGGGGAAAGCAAAGCACATCTTAGATATCCTGTCCTGATCAGCACAAAAAAATACCTTTCTTTTCCTCTTTAGATTTATGTTGGTTTTTGTTTGTTTTTTTTTTAATTAGCATGAAATTTTTACAAAAGTGTATCTTTTATTTATTTATTTTTTACTGTTTTCTGCAGATTCTGGTCTGAGCAGCCCTCTCAGTGACCCTGAGTTTGACTTGGAAAGTTAGTTCCTGTGTGTTTTTGTTCCTGTTGGTTTCATTTTTCCCTCCCCCCCCCATTATTATTTTCCTCTTCTGTCACTTTCCTTTCCAATTCTTGTTCCGTTCCTGTTACTATATTTTGGTTTTCTGCCGACCTCTCCGTGTTCCTGCGGTGTTTGCCCATCCCATCCCCTTTTTCTGTGCCATCTGTTTGTCTGAACTGCGCTTCCAGTTTTACAGTTTCCCTTTGGAGGCCTCAGGAGGAGCTGGGGGCAGCCCCAGCCTGGGGTTCCCTGTCCCCCCTGGGTGTCCCCAGGGCTGCCTTTCCCCCCTGTGGGAGATGTTCCCTGGCTGGTGCTTGGCTCAGTGTCCTCAGTGTCCCCTGTACTCGTGCCCTGCTGTCACTGGGGGGGTTGTGCTTTGATGTTTGCAACACAGGGAAAGAGAAATTGGAGCTGCAGCTGCCCCTTCTGAAAGAGCCTCCCAGGCACATTTTCTTTCAGATGGAGAAACTGCCCAGCTGTGGCAGGTGCCTGCTCCTTGGCACTGAGTTTTTCCAGCAGCACAGAGAACCAGAGGCCACCCCAGGATCTCAGAGGAGGTGAAATTCTCCTCCAGCCAGGGTGATTTTGCAGGATAAATGGGCTCTGGCCCACGGAGCAGATGCTGGGGTGACGTTCCTGGCGACTTGGCTGCTGCACAGAGAATCAAGTCTTTTGTGATAAGATTAGAGAGATTCAAGTGATTGAAATGTTAGATGAGACTGGCTCGAAAAGATTTCATCCCATTAGGAGCCAAGATCCCAGCCTTGCTGGGTGGTTTGGATTTTTATTTTTTTTTCCTAATGCTGGGCAGGGAAGGATTGTGAGGTTTCAGCTGACAAATGTGAAGAGTCACAGATGCTGCTCGTGCTCGGAGACAAGAGGACTGGGATATTTCCCTGAATAGTTCAATCCAAATACTGGTCTCTTTGGTATGGGATATGTCACAATTTGTAACAGAGGGGTTGTGGGTATTTTCCTGGCTGAACTCAGCCCCAGAATGAGTTCCTGAATGAAAGGAGAGCTGAGCAGCTGAGCCGAGGCAGTGCTGCTCCCACCTCGTTTCACAGCACACTCCTGGATCCTACTGGAAACCCCCTGCACTTGGCATTTGGACCAGGGGAGTGTTTATTGCTGCAGAGGTTCTTTTATTTCCAAAGAGCCCTAGAAATCGATCCCACAAGGAGTTTCTGTCCTTAACAGCAGCAGAACAAGTTCCTGTGTGCTCCCAGCCATGTTCTGTGCAGGGAGGGTGGGAGGGGAAGCAGAGTGACCCCCAGGAAAGGGCAGAGCTGCTGGTCACACTCTGGGTTTTTTCCTGGAGCTTTAATGAAGAGGGAAAGTTGTGAAATTCCTTCAAGGGGAGGGTGACTCCTCATTCCAGACTGGCACAGTGGGCCTTTCCCAGGCAGCCCACTGGCTCAGAGGTTGTTGCACATGTTGCTCCAAGACTTCTGAGGCAAGGAGGATCTGGGGTTTTTCTGGCTTGTTATTCCTGGGGTTTCAGATTCTTTATTTTCTCCTTTTAACCTACATGTCCATCGAGTGTTGGTGGTGTTAAACTGGTTTGGTCTGATCTGGAGCATCTCAGCCAGGGTGGCCTCCCCATCCCACACTGAGAGAGGAGCAGCTCCTCCCAACACCCCAGTGAGGTGCTGGGGTGGACAGCAGGAGAAATAATCCTCCATCAGGTGGAGAAATAATCCTCCTGCAGCTGTCATGGGCCAGGACAACAAGAGACTATGGGAGAAAATGGGAGTTTTTCCTCCATGAGCTGAGAGAGGTATCCTGCCCTGATCCCAGCAGGCTGGAATGGAGCCAGCACAGCCCCCAGGATAGTTCAGGGTTATTTTTGTGAGCTTTTTTTGGTGTATTTCCACTCTCCTTCTATTTTCAGCCATATTTCCTTGTGCTGAAAATAGATGTGTGGTGAGCTTAGGAGAAACCTGTCCAGGTATGGCAGACTCATCCCGTGCCCAGGCCTGGGGGAAGCAGCCCCTCTCCCAAACCACTGTAAAACTGAGGATGTCATGCTTGCTTTGCCATCTCTGTGCTGAGTTTTCAGAGTATCTGACCACGCTGCTGCCACGCCGCTGCTTTGTCACCCGCCAACACCCACGGGGCTCGAAATTCTCCCTGGCTTCCATCTCTTCTCCACTCCTGTCCTTCTCACTGCCCAGGGCTTCTCGGGATGCTGCTCTGCAGGCCTCTGGAGGGGCTGGCAGACAGCATGGGAAGCCTCTGGAAAGACATGATCTGATGCAGATGAGCAAAGCACAGAGAGCTTTTCCTCCTGGGGTTGTAGTGTAGCCACCGAGGGCAGGGCAGGGTCCCCTGCTCTTCCCAGAGCTCCAGCTGCCCCTTCCAGAGCAGGATGTGCAAACCCCAGGCTGAGCACTGAGGCTGCTCACCCCGGTGGTGGCTGAGATGTTGGACCAGTCTGACCCAGTGGGGCTTCCCAGAATGGCTCCAGTGAGTTCTCTGGAGCTCTGGCTGCCTCAGCACCAGCACACCAAAGTGCTGGGGGGGGATTGCAGGGGCAGCAGCTGAACCAGCTCAGGAGCAGCAGCTGAACCAGCTCAGGGGCAGCAGCAAATTGTTCCAATCCCCCTCCTGAGGAGGATCTGCTCCCTGCCCATCCCAAAAGGTGATGACATTCCCAGCACAGCCTGGATGGGAGCAGTACAGCTCAACCCACGAGGATGGGAAGGAAGTGGGGAGGGCTGTGCTGCAGAGGGAACATCACCCAGCAGCCAGGAGTGGGAACAGGAGCCAGCTGGTGCTTCCAGGCCTGGCTGCACTCTGGGGATGGTGCAGGGCAGAGCTCAGTGTCCATCAGCACACCGAGAACTTCCAGGGCCGATGTTGTTGTGCAAAAGGCAACAGAGAATCCCTGAGGTCGGAAAAAGGCCTTAAAGATCATCCAGTGCAGTTCCTGAAAAGCCTCCCCTGCTTCCCCCCATCTGCATATTCCCATCTCCTGCCCACATCTCCATGGTTGGCTGGATCCTGCCCTCGCCTCCCTTTCTGTTGGAGCTGGTTCCTGGTCCCGGCGGGTGCTGTGCCATTTGCTGCGTGGGTTCCTCTGGCAGCCTTTGCTCATTCCAAGTCCACTTTGGAATCGCTAACACGCATCTGCTCTTCGGATTTTCCTTTTTGTTTTGCTCTGATTTCCATTGAAAACGGGGCCATCACGGGAACACTCTCATTTTGCTGTTATTTTTTTTTATTATTATTTCCTTGATTTTTATTTTTTTACTTCCAAGGACACAATTTCGAGCCCTGAATTCTTCTCTTCTAACCTCCCTACTTTCATTGCAGATCTTACATTGTAATTTATTTTCTTTTCTTGTTCCCTCTTTCTTATAAAATGCGCAACGGTTGTGAATTTTAGTTATTATTAATTGAGATTCTTTTCCTGCTGTCTTGTCTTTTAGGTATGCTCAGCCACCCACCCATCCCCGTTTCCGAGCTGGCTGAACACACAGAGCATCTCAAAGCTAATGATAACCTGAAATTATCCCAAGAGTATGAGGTATGAGCAAGAGTGAGTGCTGTGCATGGGTTTGCAGAGCCAGGAATTAGGGAATTCAGACAGCCCTTCATCCAAATGAACAGCTTTTCTAAAGAGCTGGTTAGCTGAAATTTAAAAGCTATTTATGTATTGGAAATTAAGTACGTGCTGAGCACTTTGCTGGGTTCAGTTCTAGTTCATAAAAAGAATGAGGCTGGTCCATGAGCTGCTCTTGTGGGGTCAGCAGAGGCTGAGCTCCCTCGGAGAAGGGGGTGCAGTCCTGGAGGGTGACTGCTGGGTGGGGTGGGAGCTGTCCTTGGGGTACCCCAAGAACGTGTCCTGCTGCTGGACACAGAGACCAAGGGAAGGGCTGGGACACCCGGTTTGTACAGCTGAGCTGGAGTGAGATGAGCAGGGAGTCCTCCAGAGCTGATGCCATCAGCAGCCACAGAGCTAAAGATGGGAAAATGGGATGATTTGTGCTTCCTTGTCATGTCTGAGGGGTTTGTGCGTATTTTCCCTATCCTGGTAGTGTTTGGTGATCCGATCTCAGACTGGTTTGGGTTGGAAGCACCTTAAATCCCACCCAGTGCCACCCCTGCCATGGCAGGGACACCTCCCACTGTCCCAGGCTGCTCCAAGCCCTGTCCAGCCTGGCCTTGG
>JBBMKD010000103.1:530089-544613 GCA_037834095.1 Argya squamiceps
AAGGGGAAAAGGGGAAAAGGGGAAAAGGGGAAAGGGGAAAAGGGGAAAGGGGAAAAGGGGAAAGGGGAAAAGGGGAAAAGGGAAAAAGGGGAAAGGGAAAAAGAGAAAAGGGGAAAGGGGAAAAGAAAAAGGGAAAAGGGAAAAGGGGAAAAGAAAAAGGGAAAAGGAAAAGGGGAAAAGAAAAAGGGAAAAGGGAAAAGGAAAAGGGGAAAAGGAAAAGGGGAAAAGGAAAAGGGAAAAGGGAAAAGGGGAAAAGAAAAAGGGAAAAGGATATCAGTGGGAAGCTTCAGCAGAACAGGCTGATCCCAGGAGAGGCTGATCCCTCCTCCCAGCCTGGCAGGTCCCAGGTGTGGTACCAGAGGTGTTGTCACTCCTGTGTCACCTCTGTGTCACAGCAGCTCCCTCTGCCCTCACCCCAAGCCCCAGCCTGAGTATTTCAGGAGAAACTCTTCACATCTTGGTACAACAACCAAACCTTCCCAGCTCTGGGCTGGTTTTTGCTCAGCTGTATCCAGGTGCGAGTCAGGAGAGGAAAAACCAACAGAAAAAAATGAATTTCAAGAGACTTTGTCTCACCCCACTCCAGCCCTGCCATGGCAGGGACACCTCCCACTGTCCCAGGCTGCTCCCAGCCCTGTCCAGCCTGGCCTGGGGCATTTCAGGGATCCAGGGACAGCCACAAATGTGGTCACCCTGTGCCAGGGCCTGTCACTGCTGCTGCTCATCAGGTCCATGAAACACCTGCAGGTGTTTCACCACTCAGCTCTGAGCACAAACACCTGAACCCCAGCCAGGAACAAACCCCAGGACATCTCTCACTCCTGAGAAAAACTGCAGGGAGATTCATTGGGACAAAATGGACCAAGCCCTTGATTTGGGAGTATCACAGAAGGGAGAAAAACAGCAGCATTTAACAAGGAGCCAATTGTCTGTAAGGTGAATTAGTGAAAAATGTGATGATAAATTGCTGCTGTAACCCAGGCCCACCTCCGAGCACAGGGATCTCACACAGTTGTGCTCAGGCAGATTTTTCACTTCGTGCTGACAAAAAATCTCACACTAATCACCCAAGCCAGGCCACAAAGCCCCTGGATTGCAGAGTTAATTCCATGTCACAGCCAAAACCCAGATTAATCACCCACATCTCCAGCTCCAGGTGACTCTGAGCTGCTCAGGTAACAGAGAGAGGAACCTGAGCTCTGAGCAGAGCCACGAGGAAACCAGACTTGCATCAGAGCCCTTCTCCCACCTCGTGGCTCCTCCACAGAGAAAACTGCCCAGAGACCCTTCTGCACCTCCAATCAACCCAGATTTCATCTCTTCAGTCAGGCAGATGAATCCCTGCTCCTCTCCAGGCAGCAGCATCTTGGCCTGGATCATGGGTAACTGACCATTCACTCCTAATCAAAGACAATTTGCTGCATTTTCCAGAGATGGCTCTGTTAAATGAAGCAGATGAGCAGTGGATCTGGCCATTTCTTTATTTTTAAACCCTGATCTGGGGCACAGGGGAGGGCCTCACTCCTGTTTCAGGGACAGGCTGGCTGCGAGCTCGTTTGCTGGGGGACATTAGCAGCTGGCATCTGAAATGGCAAGGCTGGGGTGGAGAGGTGAGCCAAAGTGAACTGTGCTGAGACAGAGCCAAAATCCTGTTTGTTCCACAGGAAAAGTGGTGGAGCTGTGGTCGCTGTGTAATTCCAAACAGTGTTTGCACAGTGACCTTTACATTCCCCCTCTTTGGAAACCACAAATTTAATTGTTTTGCTTCTCTCATGCAGAATAAATAACTCCCAGTGATTTTCTATTGGTGAGCAAGTAACCCAAGGACTTCTCTTCTTCTGCTATCAAAGCTGCCAAATAATTCTGTGTCAACAGCTCCAGCTCATTTGAGGCTCAGGATTGTGCCAAAAATGCCCTTTTTTGTGTGTGCCTGTGCCAGCACAGTTGTTCATGGGACAAGGAACAAGAGATGACCTGGAAATCAGAACCCACAGGGGCTCCTCAGGAATCTTTCCCTGGAGTCTCAGGAAATTTGTTCACTCTCATCCTGCAATAACTGCAGAGGAATTTATCAAAAAGCTCCAGATGGGAAATTTAAGGTGTTTAAATGAAGTTTCTGGGAGATGCTGTTTGAGGAGGTTCAACGACCTCCTGCTGCACAAAAGACTTTAAACTTAGAAATGAAGAGACTTGAAACCCCCCAAAAAGTGTCATTCTGAAATGCTCAACAGCCTTTAATTCATTTTGAACCTAGAGGCAGAGAAAAAAAATAGGCAAAAAATACATCACAGCCTTAATCTAGGGGGAGAAAGGAAAAAAAAAATCAATATTTTTATAACACATAATCAGACACTTACAAATATATTTCACTGGAGGAAGGGGTAGGAATGTGCATTTCCTATTTCCTTTTCAGTAGGCTGATGCCCAGAGGCCATCACTACCCTGAACCTGCACAAATCTCATTCCTAAACCAAAAAGAGGGATCTAAAAATCAACAAAAAAGAAAGAGAAAACCCTTGCACCAAGGAAGGGCATTCCACAGTTCCAGGTTCATGTTTCAACATAACTCAGCATCTGAATAGGGGGTGAGGAAACACACTTCTGTTTTTACAATATAAATAGTATTTGGGGAAGGGACTACACATGGATACAGCAATGGTGCTATTGCAGGACTCGAGCATGCAGAGGAAATTCCCCATCGCTCACAACCACTCCTCCCATCCCACCCTCCCCTCCCACCTCCAAAAAAAAAATAATCCTCTGCTGGTTCAATTTCTCTTTGAATTGTTTTAAATATTTCTCTCATGGCCTGGCAACATTCTTAAGTCTTTTATACAGCAAAGTTTTCTATTTAATCACATCTCAACCGACAGGAGACAGCTCTGTAGGAGGAACGACCGAGGCTCGGGAGAACCTTGCCAATTTTTTAAACTTTTATTAGTCTCAGTTTGGTTTTATTCGTGGAGACATCTACTGAAAAATGTCAAAAACTCAGAAATAAAAAAAAAAACCAAAAAACCAAAAGCAGAACCCTTTTTCCAAGGCCTTCCAACCACCACATGCACACGGAAAGGACCCGGAGCAGGGGCAGGGGAAAGGATGGCAACTCCAATCCTCAAGGGAGAACAAAACCAAAGGGAAAAAAAAAATTAAATCGCTTTATTCTATCTCCACTCTTTCACTAGGACAGTTTAATACCCACGGAGTCTCTTAAGATGCTAATCTACCATCTGCTAGCCCACAAATCCTTCCCACTTATTCCCTTAAAGATCCAGCCAGAGCGTTGCTTAACAGCCTCTCCCCGGAACAAAGACCACCTTGCAAAGGGGCTTAAAAAATAATAATAAAAACAAGAATATTGTCTCTCTCCATCCAGTAATTTCGGGGAATTAAGTGGAGAAGATTGCAGTGCAGCATTCCAGGTGGTCTGGCTGGCCCGTGGAGGGAGGGGAGGGCCCGGGTGCCCTCTCCCCCCTGCACCTGAACCTTCCCAGCTCGGAGCAGCACTGCCTCCTTCTCTCCCTCTGAACTGAGGTCCTCCAAAGAGGGTGGAAGACTTTGCAGTGCCTTCAGCAGGGTTTGGATCAGGCTCTTTTCCCAGCACTGCTCCACAGCAGCTCCTCAGCCAGGGGGGATTTCCAGGCGTCCAGGTGGGAGCTGCTCACTCAACACTTCAGGGCTGGGGTTTGCCTTTAATGCTCCTTCACTCCTCGTGATCTGAGTCCAGTCAAAGGCAGGGCTTGCACTCCTCTTCCCCGGGAGTCACTCACAGGCTCAGTCTTTACTTAAGGAAAGGATGTCACGACAATCAGATGTTTGGGGCATTTCTTCTTTAATAGGATAAAAGGAAAAAAAACCATACAAACACCTCCCAAGCTTCTGTCATGGAATGATTCTCACACTTGTAAGGAGCACAACCCAAAAAAAAAAAAAAGGAGAAAAAAGAGACAAAGGAAAGAGAATTTTCCTGGGGGAGAAGTGCTGCTGGGAGCAGGGCAGCCCTCAGAGCTCTCAGCACAGCAGGACTGAGAGGGGCAGCTCACAGGGAAGGAACACAAACAGCAACAGAACACCTGCCAAGCCAGGGTGGCACACTGCAACTCAAAGCCATGCTGACCCTGAACTAGAAAAGCAACTTGTGATGGCAAAGATGGGGAAGGAAGATGACAGGAATGACCCAAACCTGGCCATTTCTCCCCTAAGGCCCTCCCTGGTGAGGTGCCAACGTCCATCCCAGGGCCTGCAGAGAGCCAAGGGCAGAAACATCCCAGCTGTGAACATTGCTTCCCCCACCTTCCCCAGCTTACAAAGGTAGTGTTTCTTTACAAAAGAAGACCCCAGAACATTCCAGGACATTTGCTCTTGCTCTCCCTCTCCCCGCTGTAACGTCAGTCATGATTCATTTGGGGGTGAGGGGGGAGGATTTCATTTATTTTCTGTTTTAAAGCCATAATCTAGAAAAATGTTTTGAGGAAACTTTCGTTTTCCTATTTTTGCTTGCTTTTTTTTTTTTAATAATGCTCATTCATAGAAAACTTCACAAAGGTGGTGTCTATGTACAGAAAACACGATTCCAAAGGCTGCTTCAGTAGTCAATGTAATAGCACCTTGAAAGACAAAAGTTTGACAGGTTTGAAAAAGTCCATTTTGTTAAATTTTAACCCCATCCTCATAAAAAAAAGAACCAGTCACAAAGCTCCATCTGTAGAAACTCTTCCAAAGTCTCCGTGTGAAAAAGCTGAAGGGTTTCCAAGCTCCCCAGCTCTTGGTCAGCAAACTCCTGGCAAGGTCGAGGTAGCAGCCAGACAGGGATTTCCTGCAGTCCAAACCAAGAGGAGATGAAAGAAATTCACAGCAGGCTATTGCACAGGGCTGGTCTTCCATTCCACAGTTTCCTATTGATTTTTTTCCACCAACTCAAAAAGGGTTAATTGAATATTTCAAATGAATCCTGGTTAAAACATGTTGCTCTGAGTCCCAGGCTGGTACTGTGTCTGCAGCAGGCTCTCCATAAAGGCCAAGTAATCTGGGCTTTGTCCATATTCTTCAGGATTTCTGGGATTCCCCAGGCGGGGACGCTTGGCTGCTCTCACTTCATCCCCCGAAAATACATCTTCCTGAGGGGCCCCAGTGCTGAGGGACTGCAGGAGACACAAAACAACCATCAGGGGCACAGGAGGAACACGGGGGAGAGCCACAGTCCCCCCTGGGCTGGGAACAATCTGGGCATTCTCCAGCCCCACCACCTGCCTGAATGAAATGGCCTTAAAAGGGTAAAGCAAACACCCAGCAGGTCTGGAAGCAAAACAAAGCCATGAAATAAATCCCTCATCTTTTCTAGGCTCAGTAATTCCACTGTATGCACTTAAAGACAGCCTGATCTTGTAGATTAAGAGATTTATAGGTAAGAGGCACAGTCTAAATCTCCAGTTTGGTGAGAAAAGGGGGTTTGGTCCCAGGGTGATAATCAGTTCTCCAGAAATCTCTGAGCTGCAGCCCAGCTCACCTCACACTTGGACAGGATGACTCCACAGAAATGAATTCATGTGGTGGAAAATGATCTGAACATAATCTTTTAACCAGAGAAAATAAAACTCGGAGCTGAACACGTGCAAGGGAAAATCATTTCTGTGCCTCTCAAGCATTCATGGCCAGGATTTCTTCCACTCTGTGTATTTTGGGAATGACAAGCAGTTTTACAGCCTCAGGAACTGGAGGCTGCATTCACCTAATGTCTAAAAAATACATGAAGAGAATGTGAGGGGGCTCTGCAAGCTGCAGCTGGTTTATTGTTTGCTATTTTGGTACCCACCAGGCGAGACTTGACTCTCTTGGGAAGCTCTTCCTCCAAAGTATAAATATCCCCACGCTTCACCATCAGCTGAGAGCCATCTTCAAACTCCACCTGCAGGGAGGCAGGAGATGAACTCAGAGCAGCCTCTGCATCTGCACAGCCCATCCCCAGCCTGTGCCACCCCTGGGCCCTCCAGGAACACCCAGGGGCCATTTCCCATGGACTTCTCCAGGGCTGCTGTGGGATGAGCACTCCCCAGCTCTGGTGAGGATGCTGAGCCCAAAAAAGTGCTGCTTTCAGGGCTGTTCAGGCACCTCTGTCTTATCCAAGTGGATTCATTCAGTGCTCCACGGATCCCAAAATATCTGTACTCCAGCTGGCCCAGCACCTCACATTGCTACTGATTTTTGATTCATATCCTGAAAAAAGCAGCTTTGCACTTACGATAAAAGCAGCCCTGCATTCAGGCCAGCATGGTAATAAGAATTTCTTTCATCTTAAACAAAGCGTTTTCACAGGTCACACGGAAACAACTGCAGCTACTAAAAGTACATTTGTATTTCAACCAGCAGAAATAGTCAGCCAGGTACAAAAAAACTCCTCCCATGAAACCCTTTTTGCTAAGCACTGATTATATCATGAATTATGCATCAGATGTTCCAGGGATGTTTATTCATGGAAACGTGCACAGCAAAATGTTAAAACTATTAAAAGTTTTTAAGGGATTTTTATTTCCTTTGCCCAAGACTTTAATACACTTTTCTGTATAAGGCAGAAGGACACAGAGCACAGTTTAATGGAGGTGTCGAGTTCAGGCTGGACAAACTCAGAGGGAATAACTCCTGTGTGCTCCCAAAGCCTCCCCCTGCTCTGCCCAGCTCCAGCAGCCCATCCCTGGTGCAGGATCAGCCCTCAGGGCTGGCTGGGATCCCCCTGCCACACTCACCTGGTAGATCTGGCTGATCTGGGCTGCAATGAACTTGGCCTTGTAGACAATCCCATCCGTCCACTGCAGCTGCACCAGCTCCCCCTCAGGAGGGGGCCCCAGCTGGAGGCAGTCCCTGCTCTGAGGACAGAGAGAGAAGGGTCAGAGACACAATTCCAGCAGGGCTCAGGAGCCAGAGGTGTGCTAAAATCACATAACACTGCAGTGAGCAATGAGATACATTTCTGCACTTGTGATTAATTGTGGGCATCTCAAAGAGAACCAGCCTGAGAGACCAGCAATCAACTCTGGCAGCTCCTTCTGCTGACAGCCCCCAGCTCGTGGACATTTCTCATTACAAATCCCACAACATCACATCTCCTGGATCTCAAAAACAAGCAGAGCAACTCAGTGAATCAGTGGCACAATCAGGGAGGCAATGCATGAGCTGACAAATCAGCCTCTTCTAGACATTCCCTCTATTAAGTGAATTCCCTGTTTTGAACCAGAAGTGCTCACGGACAATCTGCTTCCCCCATGAATCACACTTGTCAGTTGAAAAATAAGCTTATTCAACCACAAAACAAATAGGATGAAACTTAGAACAAACACTGCTTTCTGTGAAGTCATCTGCATTCAGCAAGATCACATCTTTGTAAAGCAACCAAAAACCAAATGAGATAATGTCAGAAACAAGATCCGTCACGAAGAGCGGGATGAGATTTCCTAGGCAAGCAGCAACTTAAAAATTAAAATGAAAAAACAAAGTTTTGCTTTGCTGTTCCACCCCAAGGCACAGAGGAGCTTGTGCTGCCTGTGACACAGGAGTGACCCCCAGCTGCCTTACAATGATGCTCTCGGGGTAGACGTTGTCACTGTAGGAGCCATCATCAAAGTTCACTTCGTAGAAGGTCTGTGTGCTGGTGCCGATGACCCTGCAGCGATAGTAGAGCCCGTTCCTGTTCTTGGTGATCACTGCCTGCCCCAGGGCCACCTCCCTCCTGAATGGGACCTGTGGGGGACACAGCAGGATCAGTGCCAGCCACAGCTGCAAAGGCTGTGCCCAAAATTCCACAGACTCATGGAATGGTTTGGGTGGGAAGGACCTTAAACCTCATCCCATCCCACCCCTACCATGGCAGGGACACCTTTCCCTGTCCCAAGCTGCTCTAAGCCCCAGTGTCCAGCCTGGCCTTGGGCACTGCCAGGGATCCAGGGGCAGCCACAGCTGCAAAGGCTGTGCCCAAAGTTCCATGGAACCATGGAATGGTTTGGGTGGGAAGGATCTTAAAGCCCATCCCATGGGCAGGGACACCTTCAGCCTGGTCCAGCCTGGCCTTGGGCACTGCCAGGAATCCAGGACCAGCCACAGCTGCTCTGAGCACCCTGTGCCCAGTGTTTTACCCCCTTCACAGCCAGGAATTCCTTCCCAATATCCCATCCAAACCAGCCCTCTTTGCAGATTAAAGCCATCCCCAACAATCCTTCTGCATTAAAAGCACGAAACACTGCGAGCCAACACCGGCGGAACAAAACCACTTAAAAAAAACCTCAGAAACAAAACAACCCAACCAAACCCCAAATCTTCCAATCCAACCCCCAAAGCCCCAAAAGCCAAAAGGCCAAAGCCTACATTCTGGTTTGCTGCTCTGTGCTTGAAGCAGGTGATGGACACGACGTAGGGCCAGTCGTCGGGCTCCATGGGCACGCCGGCCGCGTGTGCACACGTCACGTGGAAGGACGTGGAGCAGTGCTCAAAGGAGCACTGCACACAGGCCCCTGACACCTTCTTCATCCTCTTCCTGCAGTACACACACCTCTGCAAGGGAAAACAGCTGGAGTGAGACACCTCTGCAAGGGAAAACAGCTGGAGTGAGACACACACACCTCTGCAAGGGAAAACAGCTGGAGTGAGACACACCTCTGCAAGGGAAAACAGCTGGAGTGAGACACAGCTCTGCAAGGGAACACAGCTGGAGTGAGACACACACAGCTCTGCAAGGGAAAACAGCTGGAGTGAGACACCTCTGCAAGGGAAAACAGCTGGAGTGAGACACACACAGCTCTGCAAGGGAACACAGCTGGAGTGAGACACACACAGCTCTGCAAGGGAAAACAGCTGGAGTGAGACACAGCTCTGCAAGGGAAAACAGCTGGAGTGAGACACAGCTCTGCAAGGGAACAGAGCTGGAGTGAGACAGCTCTGCAAGGGAAAACAGCTGGAGTGAGACACAGCTCTGCAAGGGAAAACAGCTGGAGTGAGAGACACACAGCTCTGCAAGGGAACACAGCCAGAGCTCAGATCTCTGCAAGGAGCAGAGCCTGGGGCCCTGCAGAGAACCCAGAGCCCCCACAGGATGTGGCACCAGCAGCTGGTACAGCTCAGAGCCCGTGGCTGCAATGCCCCAAG
Source organism: Argya squamiceps (assembly GCA_037834095.1). Classification (NCBI taxonomy): domain Eukaryota; kingdom Metazoa; phylum Chordata; class Aves; order Passeriformes; family Leiothrichidae; genus Argya; species Argya squamiceps. The sequence goes on from JBBMKD010000103.1 coordinate 539,219, forward strand.
CCCAAGGGATGCTCTGTGGCACAGCCAGGACTGTCTGTGTGTACCCACTCAGGGGCTGTGCAAGCCAAGAAACTCCAGGGAATTGTCACTGCCTGTCTCAGCACTCCTGTGGCCATGCCAGGACCTGCAGAGCCACACTGGGCACACACAGACTGGGCTCCAGTTTGGGCTGGGCTCACTGGAACCAGGCAAACACCCACCAGGGGCACCAGGGAACTGCTGCACCCTCACCCTCCTCACATACAGCACTGCACCTACATCTCATTAGTTCCAGCAGCAGCTGGATCCTCACAGGTGCACTGCTGGAAAAATAACATTTCCATTTTTCTGAAAGAACAGAACACAGTAACTGGGTGGCAATTTGCTCGATTATATTTAATGGGACATTGTATTGATTAGATCTCATGGAATACAAAATCATATAAAGGAACAGAAGTAATGTGTGTTTATTTTAGATGCATAAGCATATCAACCATAAATATTTTATTGGCATCCATGTCAGATGAGCCACTGTAGATAATTCAGTCAGTTTTGCAAACAAAAGAAATAAAAACATTGTATGAAAACACCAGAATTATGGTGGGGGGGGGAAGGTCTGAAATCTTGGAGACATTTTCACACTCATTTTCTGCAAAGCAGATCCAGTTATTAGGTAAATCAATGTAAGACGTGTGACTGCCTTAAAAAGAAATTACATCTTCTCAAAGTTAAAAATCCTGAGCCTGGTGGCACTGACAGTGAGCAGGAGCTGCAGTGGGAACAAGATAAATTTCCTCACTCCCTATAACAGCACCAAGTCTTCTTTCCAGCACTCAGAAATACAGAAAAAGAGATTTTGGGAATCCCAGTCTAAAGAATGGATGCTTGCATAATGTTTCCAGGGATCCATTTGGAAACACCACTCAGTTTTTAACATTTCCAGGGATCTGTCACTGATCAGCAAATCCCAGAATGGTTTGGGCTGGAAGGGCCTTAAAGCTCATCCCAACCATCCAGCCCCATCCAAGCTGGCCTTGGACACTTCCAGGGGTGGGGCAGCTTCTCTACCTTATCTGAGGCTGGGACAAGGCAAATCAGGGCAAAATTAATATCACACACACCAGACCAATGTGCCTTTCGTGGTTAAAATGAACAAAAGGTGTCCCTGACCATGGCAGGGGGTGGAACTGCAGAACCTTCAAGCTCCCATCCAACCCAAACCATTCTGGGATTCTGTGATTCCTTCTCCAGGAACATTTCTCTTCCTTGAAAGCAAAAGATGCCAAAGAACAGGAGATTTATTCTTTGCTATTCCTGAGCAACACTCCCCTCCCTGCCTGGGCTCTGGCCCACAGTTCTATGAAATAAGTCCCATTCCTTCCTCTGAATTAACTGAAGGCAGTTTGTTTACACCCAAGATTAATTTGGCCTTTTTACACAAACGAACAAAAGCCAGGAAATTCAAAGCCAGAGCCTGAGTGCTGCCAGGACGTGGGTTTAGCCTTTAATAAGCTGAGCCTTTATCTCTCTGCAAAACCATGTTCCAGAGGCAGATAAGCAGCAGGAGAGTGCCCAGCAGGACTGAGGGGCACAGATCCCATTATTAACCTGTCGATATCCCCTTGTCCCAGCAGCAGGGACAGCTGCTGACACACGGGGGGCCTCAGGGAGCATAAACCCTCCCAGGGCAGGAATCTGCCAAGGCAGGATTAGCACACACCCAGTGCCACCCCTGTGCCCACAAAAACCTCCCTGTGACAGGACAAGAGCTGCACCAGAGGGATGGTCAGAGCAAATAGGATCAAAAGATAAATGTGAGTGGCAGTGAGCCTGAAGTTGTAAGGAGTGATGGAGGAAGGGATAATTCCTGGCTGGGAAGGTGGGAAAACACTGGCACAGGGTGGCCAGAGCAGCTGGGGCTGCCCCTGGATCCCTGGCAATGCCCAAGGCCAGGCTGGACAGGGCTTGGACAATCCTGGGACAGCAGGAGGTGTCCCTGCCCATGGCAGGGGTGGCACTGGATGGGTTTAAGGCCCTTTCCAACCCAAACCATCCTGGGGTTGTATGAAAATTCAGCTCTGGAAGTGGGATGGACAGAAACACCAGTGCCAAGGGCTGCAGGAAAGCTGCACATGGAGATTTAAAGGCATTTTCTGTGGGAGGGAAAAGAGTGCAAAGCACAGGAGAGAAATCTTCGGAATAAATGCACACCAGAGTCAGGTCACAGCTGAGAGTAAGAAATGGGCTGTCTGCTGCATGATGAACACTGCAATTCATTTACTCCACTGAGGAATGACAGCTAATTATTCCAAATTTCCACGTCATAAATAATTTACGTGCACAGGCCTGTAATGTGCCATCAATCTGGGAGCAGGAAACTGCAGTCCTGAAAATGGTGCCATACCCACAAATGGGCTGAAAACTCTGTGCCTGCACAGGGAGACCTGCTCCATGCTTAGAGAACAAGATATACCTTTCCCCAGATCACTGCCACTCCTTGGGACCTCAGATCTCATCACAGGAGCTTAAAACAATATAAGCATATTAAAAAAATCAAATAATACCCAAGGATAACCCCGACCTCCTCTCTCCTCCAGTACCCTCATCCATTCACATCAATTGTTCCCACCCTTCACATCACTCCTTCTCTCTTTTTCCATCTTTTCCAGCCACAAAAGTCCTCTTCCCAATTTCATCAAGTGTGCACCAAGCCCATCATTGCCACAGGCAGCAGCTCCAGCACCATCACCTTTCAGTCACCCTCAGTTTCTCTCCCCTTGCAGCTGCTCATCTCCAAAGCACAGACACCCCCAAGTCCTGCACTGACTCCCCACCTGCTGCAGGAATTACCTGCAGATTCCCATGAAGACTCCTAAAACTCCCCCCCCATGGCTCATGAGTGTCTCCACACAATCTTACTCAATTTACACTCCCTTTGTACCTCACACCCCACACCACTGCCTCTGTACTCTGCCATCCACATTAATTGTTTAATCCTTACCTAACTGATAACTCTAAAGCTTTCCAAGTGAAGGGCTTAAGCCAGGCTTTGACATTTGAGCTACAAGCCAGGCTCTGGCTGTCAGCAGCATGAGGAATATGTGCCTGTAAATTCCAACACTGGCCTGTGTAAGTCGAGGCATTTCATGCAAAAATTCTCCACATTCCCTGAGACAGGAAGAAAACACGAGGTGCAAATGGAATCCAACAGAAGAAACCAAACAAAATTTCTTTCCAGAGCTCCAGGAGCGTTGAGACAACACTCCCAGGGTGGGATTGTTGGGGGGGTCTGTGCAGGGCCAGGAGCTGGACTGATGGACTTTGGGGACCCTCCCAACCCTGGGTATTCTGGGATTCAATGAAACTTTGCAGTTTTAACTGAGGAATGAAGGGGAAATGGGTGCAGTGGGTCCATGCAGAGGCTCTGGTTTGGAGCAGAGCAAAGGAACCAAGTCAGACACACACAGACACTGCCCTGGCTCTGCAGGACTGCCAGGCAGCCAGGGAAGGGTTAAAGAATTAAGTCATGTTTCCTTGTGAGGCTCCATTAAGCAATACAAGTGAGTGCTGTGTAAAAGGATTTTAAGTTCAGCGTTACAAGTGCTGGTAATGAAGAGGATGCACGTTGGAAGTGTCAGCTGATCCATAAAGAGCCACCGCTGCAAGATTTATCACCCTGGCACTGCGCTGCCCCATCACTCCTGCTGAATAATGAATGCTTTTTACATTCACATTTGTGTACAAAACCCATTTGCACAACAGAGAAATAACTCTGCAAGCAGGGATAGGTTCCTCCTAATCTCTCACCCGGGCTCACTGCACTAAGTAGCAGCTCTGTTAACGAATCCATCAGCGCTAACCCATCTATCACTGCTCCAGCACCTTCCCCATCCCACACCGTGTCACCCAGCTGACTTCTGTACCAAAAAAAGCAGCAAAAGCACAATTTATTTTGCAATAACACACTATAGTGATGGAGCATTAACTAACATTAAGATAAATTGCTCTGAGCTAATGAATCGTCCATTACTAATCCCTCGGATGAGGCCACACAGCTAAATAACAACTTGGAGCTGGGCTTGTATTAAAATCCTTGCAGCCTTGCCTTGCAGTCAGGGTCACAGAAATGTTTATTCATTTCTACAAGAGATTTCTTGATAGAAAAAGAGAAATGTTGCAAGGAAAGATGAATTAGAGATGAACAAGTCAGCCTCTCTCTAGTCACCACGTCCCTTTGCACTCCTGCTGTGCAGTACTTGGAGTAAACTCGGAGTAAACGGAGCTTTCAGGCAGTTTGCACCTGGCTGCAGGTGGGAAGGAGTCCCAGGCTCTGCCCAGGGTACAGCACACTCCCAGAGAGTCAAAGCACAGCTGGAAATCAGAGCTGGTTGGTGTCAAAGCACTGACAGGGCTCAGCAGACAAACGATGCAGCTTTTGTTTGGAAATGACAGCGAGACCACCCCCAATCTCAGCTGCTTTATGAACCCACACAACGTTTTTCTGTCTGGTTACAGCTTTTCTCCCTGGCTCCTGTTCCCAAACCCCTTCCCCAGCAGCAGACACCCACCAGTTTCCACCTCTGCTCGGGGATGTTGCTGATGTCCACGGGATGACGCTCGATGACATTGAGGAAACGCGCCTCGGGGACAGCGATGGCACAGATCACATGGACCCACCTGGGGAGCAAAGTGGAGACACAAATCAGGGCCTGCCATTATCTGAATGAAATGCTCAGGAGGGCAGTTAACATTTCCCTGCCTCCCTCAGCACTGAGGCACATTTCCAGGGGTTGGCAGCCTTGGCAACGTTCCCAATTGACTGTTAATCAGGGTGGCACAAGGTAAATGTCTCTGGAACAACAGAGACCAACCTTCTCTTTACACTGATTTTGCACAGTGCTAAACATTCTCTGAGAAGACTTTTCTCTGAGAAACAGCCACATTCAGCAGTTCAGCAGCTCTGGTGCAGTGCAGGGCAGCACTTGGGCTCATCCTGCCAAGTCAGAGAGGAGCAGTTCCCTCCCAAAACCCCAGAAGTTGCTCCTGCACTGAGGATTAAGACCAAAATCACAAGAAAAGGAGATTAGGTGCAGTATGGAAGGAAACCACACTCCAAGCCAGCACTCACCTGCCATCAGTGGTCATCTGGAGAGCTCCTCCCCTGAGATTGCACAGGCAACATTCCTGCGGGAACACAACTCGGTCAGAAGGGCACCCAACAGCTCTGCCAGGCTGCTCAGCACACACAGACAGTGACCACACCCCACCTGGGGTGTCAAAGGCAACCTGAATCCCCCACCCCTGTAACAGCACCCCTGTGCTTTTCAGAGCACAGCCACGGCCCTTCCAGATCCCAGTCAGCCTCTCCAGTAGAGAAACTGCCTGAGAACTGCTCAGGGGGCAGTTCCAGCTCACA
>JBBMKD010000103.1:544713-565460 GCA_037834095.1 Argya squamiceps
AGGGAAAGGGGATGCCATGGGGTGGGTGATGGACTTGCCAACCCCAGAGAGAAGATTGCACAGTGTCTGCAAGGGTCTGTGGGGGAGAAGCCTTTTGTTACACCTGGGGGATCTTTAATCTTCCCTTTTCCAGGGAAGGGCAGTTGGAAATTCCTTTATTGGCACGAGGGACTCCACACAGCCCAGTCTGTGGGAGCAGCTGGGTGACCCCAGCAGTGACCAGAGGGAGTGACCAGAAGGAGGGACCAGAGGGAGTGACCACAGGGAGTGACCACAGGGAATGTCCAGAGGGAGTGACCACAGGGAATGTCCAGAGGGAGTGTCCAGAGGAATGACCAGAGGGAATGTCCAGAGGGAGTGACCAGAGGGAGTGTCCAGAGGGAGTGACCAGAGGGAGTGTCCAGAAGGAGTGTCCAGAGGGAATATCCAGAAGGAATGTCCAGAGGGAATGACCAGAGGGGGTGACCAGAGGGAATGACCAGAGGGGGTGAGCAGCCCTTACCGCTGCCCAGGCGCCGGCCGAGCACCGCGAGCACCACCAGCTCTCGTTGACCAGCTCTGGGCGTATCCCGTAACAGCCTGCAACAAACACAGCACAGCCTGCTCACAGCAGGGCCCTCACAGCACCTCTGAGCTCCACTCCAGGACTTTTCAGCTCAGAGGCAGCTTTGAAAGCATTTGAGGAGCTGTATTCGACAGGCTCCAGCAAAATCGGGATTGGGAGCAGAAAATAAACAAACCAAACCCCCCACACAGGGAACCCTCACGTCTGGTTTTCACTTCTCTAAGGATTACAATGGATTTGTTTTCTTTGGGCAGGAACTGGGCTCCAAGGTGATGCCACCACTGCTGGAGTGCACTCACACATCAAAGCAAGGGAGGGTGCTGAGTTTTGGTAAGGTTGAAGCAGTTACTTCTGCTGTGTGGTGTTGTGAGGAAGGACAAGCCCAATAATACTGCAAGGAAATTAAATACCTGCATTCCACATGGTTAACAGTATTTAATTTATGGTTATAGGAAGTGTTAAAAACATCTCATTTTACAGAGCATCAATTGCTGTAACATGCAAGCACCAAATCCTCCTACAACGACACCAAAATAGTGAAGTGGTATTCTGCCCATTATAAAGACAGGGAAATAAGAACAAAAAAACCTCCTTAAAATTCTATAAAAGGCACTGAGGTTTGTCACTGAAAACAATGGGGAAAAGACACAGATCCAGTTTTGGAAAAGTAGATCTATGTGATTCCTGCAAGCTTGGAAAGTGAGTGGAAAACTGAAGATAAGCATCCCAACTAACACACAGCTCATTCCATTCATCCTCTATCCTCCCTAACAAAATCCCATCCAGCCTTCACCTATCCTAACAAACTGAACAGAACATTTCAGCTGGGAGCAACAATCTCAAGCTACTGAATTGAACTTAAAAGAAGACATTCAGAAAGCACTGGGATTACCAGCACGGCCTGATTTATAAATATCATCCACTTAGCCAGATAAACAGCGTGTCAAAGAAAGTCAATACTATGGATCTGCAGCTGCTCTCCACATCTGAGGTCTCTTTTCATCATATGGCAAATCAGGGAAGCAAATTCCAGCCAGGCCTAGAACAGGGACAGGGGTGTTCAGTCCAAAACTGAGCTGAGGGAGAGCCAGACCCTGAGCACAGCCTCAGGCTGCACCAGGGGAGGTTTACGTTGAAAATTAGGGAAAATTTCTCCATGGAAAGGACTGTAAAGCATTGGAACAGCCTGCCCAGGGCAGAGGTGGAATCACCATCTCTGGAAGTGTTCAAAAATCCATGGATGTGGCACCTGGGGACATGGCTAGAGGTGGGCAGGGTGCTGGTGCTGGGCTGGGTGACCTTAATGGTCTTTTCCAACCTCAGTGACTCTGTGGGGGCAGAACACTCCCATTTACTGAACCCCAGGTTGTTCCACAAGGATAAAAAGAAAAATATGCTCTTTTTATGGATTTTTTCAGTGCCTCAGAAGCCCAGAAACCTTTCCCAAACCTTCCCTTCTCTGTAGGGCCTGGCTGCTGGAAGCCAGCACAGTTTGAGAGGGCACATCCCAAGAACACACAAGGCTGCCAGCTGCTTTTACAGTCAGCCAAAATCCACCTCACCACTGCAATCCTGCAATAAAAGCAAATGGATTCTCTGCAGCAAAGTCAAAGGGATGTCACAGAGCACAAGGAAACAACCAGGCACTGAAGCCTCCATCAGATCTAACAGCTGTCCTGTCCTGTCCTCAAGGGGAGAGTACAGCCAAAATATAAAACTGAGCTCCTCTAAAAAATGATGGATCTGAGCCTGGAGATTAACATCATCATCTTGCCCACAGCCCTCTGTCCTTAAACAGAATTTGGGCACAGAAACCATTCTGCTGGACTGGACTATTGCAGGCCTAAGGATGGACAAGATGCAGCAGCCCTGACTTGTGAAGGCAGGATGAAATCTTCCTCCTCACACCCACCCTGCATCCCGTGGCCTGATTAGTCAGAAATGTCCATCATCAGGGATTCAGCAGAAAACAAAAGTTTCCTTCCAGTTCCCCCAGCCCTGCTGAGCTGCACCAGGACCTGCAGGCTCTAAAATTGGAACAACAAAAGTAATTCCAGCTGATGCAAGTCAAATAAGATTCCCCCATCTGTCAAGATCAAACAGCTGAACAGAAATTCGTCACAAATGTTAACTGGATGCTGTTCAATCTCCACTGAAGGTACACTCCACCAGGATTAATCAGATCTTCTTTTAGACATAACTATCAGGGAAGCAAACAGACATATGTTCCCTTTTGTAATCAAGTGCCATTACTACAAACACCATCACAGACACTAATAAAATATATCTCAAACTACTCCATAATCTCTGCTGCGTGCAGGAACAATATAGCCTCCCCCAGCAGAACGATATTGGAAGGAAATATGGGAGAGAAAAGAGTGCAATAAAGCCTTCGAGTTCTGCTTTATTACAAAAAAATGAAAGGTATCAAAAGAAAGAATCTTTTCTTTGAGACAGAGAAGAATCAGCCAACAAAATAAGCAGTAAAAAAGAATATTGGTGTGTATTTTTAAGATCAGTGACTGCCAAGATGGACTTGAATACACAGATATTCTCTGAGAGGAAGGTGGTGGCCGGGGATGGGAGCTGGATGAGCTTTAAGGTCCTTCCAACCCAAACCTTTCTGGGATTCCTGATATCCTTGTACCAACAGAGACAAAAATGGGAGTGACAGGATACAGAACCTGCCAAGGAGGAGCTCAAATGCAGCAACACACAAACTCCTGAGTTTCCCAGGGCTGTGGGGAAGGTGGAGCACTCACTGGCATGAACCTGCAGGCAGCATTTGGCACAGGATATCAAGGGACTGGTTCCATCCTCTCCAATGTAGGAATTTGAAGGAAGGGGCTCGGTGTTTTCTCCACTTGAGGTAAAGCACATCTCTGGGATCAGGGGCTTGGTCTTCTGCCCACACCTGGACAGGTGCAGGAACGAGGAGGGCTCCCCTGAGGAGGCAGGAGCAGCTTCCTTCTCCACCTGTGAGGACTGGAGATAAAACCCCCATCACTGGGACTGCCCCTTTCCTGGCCAGGCTTTTCTCTGCCCACCCTGAGCACTCCCCCTGCCAAAAAATCACCCAACACCTGGCAGCCAAAAATCAGCCTCAAATCCTGATTCCCACCCCTGCCTTGCCTCTCCCCCTTCTCAGGCATCTACTGGGAGCTGTAATTTGTTGTGAAAGCTCACAAGAAGCATTAGAATAATGAGCAGCTTTTCCTGTTTTCCTTCTGCAAAAAATCTAAATTCCTAAATTGCAGCTGAAAACACCAAGGAAAAATAAAAAGGAAAATATTACTAAAAGCAAGATCTTCCCTCCCTCCTCTCCCATCCTCCTTGGCATCTTTCCCTACTTTTCCTGCAAGAAGTTCTCCTGAAGGACATTTCAAGGTGTCTGGTAGCAGACAGAGTTAAAAGCAATGGATAAAACCAGCTCAGCTGCACCCAGTTTTCCCTCACAACAGCCAGCAATCAGAACAGATATTTTATTTTCAGCCCATGTAATAAATCAAGAGATTTTATTGAAGGGGTTCTGCTTTCCTCAGGAAAAGCTTCCAACACAGCTACAAGTATCTAAGGCACCAATTCCTGGTGGGCACACAAAGCCAGATTTGGCTTTATGTGAGAACAAATCAATGCACAACTGCACAAATAACTAATTCATCTGATGAATTTTGCCTTCCTGCTCCTAACATCTCCCAAAGCATATTGGCAGTTTCCAAAAAAAGATGATGGATGTGCTTACTCAGTAAATTTTTATTTTGTGGCTTGTTTGCATAAACTCAGCAACTCAGGCCCGTGTGGAAACAGGAGCCTGGTGTGACTTTTCTCTGCATGGAACAGTGTTTGCAAAAGCTCTTTCAGTGTGATTGCAAAATGAACACTGAGCAAGCCAGGGAAGCCAGGAAAGATAACAAAAAAAAGGCTCCAAGCACTGCCAAATCCAAACACAATTCTTTGGTGTGCAAATTTGTGTGGGTTTGTCTCTATCAGCGATGTCTGCATCCTAATTGATCCATGGGAGCAGTGTCAGAGGTTCAGATGGGATATCAGGGGAAAATCTCTTTATGGAAAGTGTGGTCAGGCAGAGACACAGGCTGCCCAGAGAATTTATGGGGTCACCATCCCAAAAAAACATGGACACAGACTGGGGGATGTGGCTTTAGGGTGGAGGACTTGATCCTAGAGGTCTTTTCCAACCTCAATAATCCCCTGACCCTGTGAGGAGGAGTTACCTGGTTGTAGGGGTAGAAGAGGGTGCAGACAGCACAGTATGGCTCACTCAGGGCAGCAGCTGCATTGAACTTCCTTTCAGCTGGGAAATTAAATGCTTTGTTCTTCCACTGGAAGGAAAGTAAAGACTTCAAAGCCTCTGGATCACTCATATCTTCCTCTCCAGAAAATGGAAACGTTTCTGGAATGAAAAGGGGGAAAAAAATCCCAAAACAACAGGCAGTCAGTAAAGGTAAAAGAGTTTATGGTTAGAAGAGGCAAAAGGAGCAAGGCTGAGTTAAACATCTCAGGTCTCAACAACACAAGAAGTGCAACAAATAAAAACATTCAACTCCTCCATGTTCTCTCATAGGCCTGTGCCCCCAATCCTTCCTTAAAGGGACAGAATCTCCCCTCTGGGGGCAGGACACACCAGACAGGGACAGCAGTGACCTGAAGGAACTGGCCAGGAGGAAGGACAGAAAGGAGATTTACTGCCTTTGTAACTCTTTCCTCCTTTCCAGCTGTGAAACCTCCACCATCCCTCAATAAAGATTTAATTTAAACTTTGGTAAGTTCCAACCACAGGACGCCAGTGCAAGGAGCTGCCCCTTTCCTGTCTGCAGCAGGGAGCTGCCTGCTCTGGGAGCTGTGGATGCAGCTGCTGTGGCCAGGCCAGCTCCCACCTCCCACCCCCAGGCTGACCAAAACCCCCCAGGGTACATCCCAGAGCTGTCCTGCACACACTGACCCTCACCAGGGGTCTGCACAGCCATTCCCACACCACTGAACCTCCCCTCTGCACTCCCCACCCTCCCTCCCTCTGCCAGGGAACCGCTCCTGCTAATTAGTTTGCTAATTCTTTATTTTATAAACCTTTCAAAGGTCCTTGGAATTTCACGATTAAACCACCATTTGTGGCAGTCTGGGGGTCCAAGTTTCTTACCCTTCCTTATGAAGCAATTTTGAGTCACTGCAAGTGTTAAAGAAATTTTCCACTCAAGGTTGAGTGTAAATCACTCCCTGCATCCCCAATCTCCAAAGTTTCCAAAAGAACAGGGAACTCAGGAACATCTTGGAAGAACATTATCCCCAGAGCTCAGCACATTAAACCAAATTGTTCACTGCTTCACTGTTAATTACTGGAAATAAGCAGTTTATGTTCTGCTCTACAAGTCTTAAGTCTCCTCTCCAGTTCTCCCTCCCTTTGAAGATTTTCTGACTCTTGGGTTACCTGAAAAGGATAAAAGGAACTTGGAGTAAAACCTTAATGGCTGAGTTTACATCTCAGCTTTTAAATATCACCCAGAACATATTTGTCAGACAATGTGGAAATTTTATTGTGTTTAATGAATCCTTTTTTGAGGTGATGAGTGCTGGCTGTGCGGCTCTGTCACGTTTCATACAAGGGTTACTCCTTAAGAAATGTCTTATCTTGTTTATTTTTCAGAGCTGAAGCAAACCCCACTTGTCTCCAGATTTCAGTTGAGGCACATCAGGTGACAGGCCAGGATTTATGATAGCAGAGAAATCAGTGAAAGCAGCAGCCTAATCCAGAGTGACAGCAGGGAGAGAAGAAAGGGAATGACTGTCGTGTGCTATCACCTTGGCTGCTCCAGGATGGATCCAGGGGGACACACAGCATTCAGGATGGCTCCCACACTGCAAACAATTTGTCTGGGCTGACTCTCTCTGTGTGACATGTGCATTCCCTTCATTTCCATGCTCACTGTCATCCTGCAGATCATCCTTGCACATCATTCCCTGGAACAGCCCGGGGTGCAGAGAGCTGCCTCTGCTCCCTGGTGGGGAGGGAAGAATCTGTTTGATCAGATTTTGCCCGGCAGAGCTGTAAATCAGTCCCCAAGAAATGCCAGCTTCCACAAGAGCTGCTCCTGCTGCACCAGCCAAGTCCCCAAACACCATCCAACAAGTCAAAGCAGGGAGAAGAATCTGCCTAATGAGGATCCTCCAGCACAGAGCTGGCTCCAAGGTCTCACACCAAAACAAGGTAACAAATCTCAGCTGCCTCTGCACACTTCAGTCCCTGTTACACACTTGGAAGGCACCAAATGCATCCTCCTCAGTGAGGAAAGGAGCTCTGTGTGCTCAGGAGAAGCCCTTCCTGCAGGAGGATGCTCTAAAATCAATGGATGCATTCCTGAAGGAGAGTGGTCTTTGGAATGAGGAGTGGTGAGCAGGTAGCTACACCCATGTGCCCCACCCAGCACAAAAAATCTCCTTACTGGGGGCTTGTCCATACCCTGGGTAATGTGGGAAAGGCCCCAAAGTGGAAATTTATACCACAAAACAGAGGGAGAGGTAAGAATCTTCTCTTTCCCCTTGGTCCAGACTGTTGGGGCATTCACAGGGACCAGAATGTGGGAAAAGAAGGATCATTGATGTACAGTTAAATTCTGCAAACATTTTAATTCTCATTTCTGCATCTGCCAAGGAAAGTTGGACCCCAACATTGATGTGAATTAGGAGCCAAGCAAAAGGTTAGAACTGAATTTCCTCACACATGAAAGCAGACCTGACCTCCACTGCCTCCAAGGGGAACAGATCTCATCCCACTGCAACATCCAAGACAAAGCTTTGCCTTTCAGACATTATTTACTGCAAACTCTTTTTTCCCTTTGCCCAAAACGCTGCCTCATCCCTGCAGCCAGCAAAATATTTCTCCTGAGTGAAGAAAGGGTGGGAGGTGAGAAGTGACACCTCCCACGGAGGAGTTTTGTTTCCAGCTGGGTTATCCAAAAACGGGAACACGCTGCAGTTCCCACCAGCTACGTGTAACACAGAATTTCAGGCCACCCAGTTTTGCCAAAGGCTGCAGCAATTCCCTGGTGTCCTGGGGTGACTGTGATACCTGTATCCACACTCTGTTCTGTGTTCTGTACCTTTAAGACTGGTTCTGAGAGTGAGCAGGGAAAGAAGAAGCTCACAGTTTGTTTTGAAAAACAATGTTCACTCCTCAGGATCTTTTTTATTTTCTCATCCTTGGGACTGTGTTTGTTGGATGCACGGACAGCAGCCAGGGACAGTGCTGCCCTCACAGTTTTCTTGCTTGCAAGTGTCTGAAATCTTGCAGTGCAGATTCTCACGCAGCTTCACAAAAACAATGTATATTTTTAGAAATTATCTATTGTTTACATTTTTATCCTCTGGGAGGAGGAATGTGATGGACGGTGATGTTTCACCATCCAGGTCCAAGAGGTGGCAACCTGTGTCACCAATCTCTTGACCCTTGTACAAATGTATATAAGTATTGGAGTCAGATAATAAAGGGGAGGAGAAGCTTTCCCTTGACCTGCTGCATCTGCCTCGTTCCTTCTGGTGCCTGAAACTGCCAGAGGAGAGAGGTTTTATTTTTCCTTTTGTTAGTCTAGCTAGCTGAGGCAAAGAAGCTTTCCTGGACTGTTTTTTTTCCTTTTTTTCTTGGGACTGTTTAAATCTCCTCTGGACTGAAAAAACCCCAGAGGAGCACCGGGATCTTGTGCCCACGGCCCACTGGGCCTGGACTCAGCATTTTCCAGCACCAAAGGGACTGATAAGGGAGTGATAAGAGACTGAGGGGGCTGAGCTAACTCCTGGCACAGACTCTCAGTTTTGCCATCTCTCTTTGGAGCAGCGAGAGATTTTATTGTTGTTGTTGTTGTTGTTGTTGTTATTATTATCATTATTTCATTCATTCATTCATTCATTCATTCATTCTTTATGCTTGTGGGCATTTTGTTTGTTAAATAAATAGCTTTTTCTACTTTTCTCTGAGGAAGTTCTTTTCCCGGACAGGCTGGGGGAAAGGGGTGTTTGGGTTTGCTCTCCAGAGGAACCCCATTGGGAGGTTTCCTCCCAAATTTTGCCCTAAACCAGGACACCTGGGTCAGGCAGGACATCAGACAGGACATCAGACAGGACATCCACAGGTCCCTGGGGCTGCTCACTCACCCTCATCACTCGAGGTCTCCTGTTTGACCACGGAGAGCGGGGAGCGCGTCGGGGGCTTGCCCAGCGGGTGCCGCCGGCTCTTCTTGATCTCCATCTTCATCTTGGAGAAGGCAGAAGCAGCCTGGAAGGAAGGAAGGAAGCACAACAGGCTGGATGGGCACCCACCCCCAAGGAGGGAACAGGACAAGAGAGGCAGAGCCCCCGTCACAGAGAGTTCTTGGATTCACACAGTAAACTTTTCTCTGCCTTTTGGCTGAACTACTGAAGCCTTCCGAGCCAATTCCTGGAGCAGAGAAAAGCCAACACTAACTCTTCAGAAGTTGGGTAAACTACAGAGTTTTCTTCAAATGGGGACAGCCTCAGAACCTGCAAGCTGCCAATTCCATCAGCTTGTGAGAAGTCTGCTCAATCACTCACACAGCTGGGAGCTCCACGGAAACTGTGAATTGTGGAACCCCAGACTGGTTTGGGCTGGAAGGGACCTGAACAATGATCCAGTTAAACTCTGCCCCAGGCCAGGCTAGTTAAACCTACCCTCTGGACCAGGCTGTGCTTCCACCCAGGCTGGCCCTGGGGCTGGTTTGGGCTGAAAGGGACCTGAACAATGATCCAGTTAAACCCAGGCCAAGATGCCACCCTCTAGCCCAGGCTGTGCTTCCACCCAGCCTGGCCCTGGGGCTGGTTTGGGCTGGAAGGGACCCAAAAGACGATCCAGTTCCAGGTTGTGTTTCCACCCAGGCCTGGCCTTGGGGATGGTTTGGGTTGGAAGGGACCCTAAAGATAATTCAGCTAAACCCAGCCAGCCCCAGGCCAGGCTAGTTAAACCCACCCTCCAGCCCAGGCTGTGCTTCCCCCAGGCTGGCCCTGGGGCTGGTTTGGGCTGGAAGGGACCCAAAAGACAATCCAGTTAAACTCAGCCCCAGACCAGGCTGCCATCTTCTGTGCTTCCATCCAGGTTGGCCCTAGGGATGGTTTGGGTTGGAAGGGATCCAGTTAAACCCAGCCCCAGGCCAGGCTAGTTAAACCCACCCTCCAGCCCAGGCTGTGCTTCCCCCCAGGCTGGCCCTGGGGCCGGGCAGTCCCCACACTGACCTCAGCGCTGAGCTCGGCCTGCTCGGCCTCGGCACCATCCTGGTCCTTGGCGGGGCCCTGGAGGGGGCCCTGGGGCCAGCCCAGCCCTTTCTGCGTGGCAAACTGCTCGAAGGCCTGCTGGCAGGACATGTGCTCCTTGTCAAACACCACCTTCTTGCTGCGGGGCACCACGTACAGCATGGGGATGATGGGCCGAGGCTTGAACTCGTCCTCCTCGGCCGCCGCCTCCGAGGGCTGCACCACGTTCAGGGGGGCTGGGGGCCGGCCCTGCCCCACGCCCGGGGCTCCTGGGGGTCGTGCTGAGGGTTCAGGGGGTTGCTGAGGGGCTGGAGGCTGAGCAGGGAACAGCTGCTTCTTCTTCCTCTCGCCCTTGGCCTTCGGGGGTCGTGCCTTGGCCTTGCACTCGCCTGCTGGAGATAAAGGGGACACTGAGGCACAGATCCTGAGAATTGTGTGTCCCTGTGCTTTTCCAGGGCTCAGTGCTGGGCTGATGTGTCCCATCATGGAATTACTGCATTCCAGAGGGTACCCAGCACCTCTCCTTTCCCAGGGCTCAGTGCTGGGTTAGCATCTCCCATCATGGAATTTCTGTGTTCCAACAGGAACCCAGCATCCCTCTCCTTTCCCAGGGCCCAGTGCTGGGCTGGTGTGTCCCATCATGGAATTACTGCAATCCACAGGGTACCCAGCACCTCTCCTTTCCCAGGGCTCAGTGCTGGGCTGGTGTGTCCCATCATGGAATTTCTGTGTTACAGTGGGCACTCAGCACCTCTCTCCTTTCCCAGGGCTCAGTGCTGGCACATCCCACATCCCATCGTGGAATTTCTGTGTTCCAGCAGCACTCTGAGAGCTGCACACATTCAGCTGTACCTCAGCACTGACCTAGAGAAGCTGCTCCAGAAAGAAAATAACTTGTGTCATTTCTATGGACTATTCAATTCCTGACTGGAGCACAAAGGCTGCTAAAAACCACCTTTCCTGGAGGGAAAATATCTAAATCCCCAAGAAACTGGCCAATGTGCTAAAAACCTGTAATATGTCACACCAGCCCTGACTCTGTGTTTCAAGTTTTTCATTCTCCAAAGTCAGAGGCACAAAACCATCCACTGGGGTGCAGGAATGAAATACTTTTATCCCATTAATAAAATAAATACTTTAAGCAGTCTTTTTTTATCTTTGTGCCTTCCTTTTCCAATCTCTGTTTTTCTCTATATTCATAATGGGTTTACTAGCACAGAAATACACCTGTACCTGTGTATTTCTGTGCTATCCATGAATAAATCTGTATATAAATAAAGACTCACATCAGCAGGTGTGCTCAGATTTTTTTTTTGCTGATAAGAAGGTGCAGTCAAAAGGGTTTGGAGAGCCCCATTCTGTATCAGCAGTTTGCTGCTCCCTGTTTTTGCAAGTACAGCTCTTATCTGGGTATTACTGTGTGTCAATGCACCCAACAGCCCCAGGAAATGAAGAACTGAACAAAGATACCCGAATCATTATTACCCAAAGATTTCTGCTATCAAGCTTTTTTTAAAAAATGCTTTTCAAGCATAAATCAGGTGCAGCAGAGAGCTGCTCAGCTGGATCCTGAGATATCCTTTACCCACAGCCATGCCCTTGCTTCTCCCAGCTCACTGTCACTCCGTTTATCTGCACAGCCCTCGTGGATGCGACAACACTTCTCCAGCAGATAAATATCTCAGTGTTGTCACCAGAGGCAGCACCGGCCTGGAGAAGCCTTCCCCACCTCTCTTCCCTGTGAAGGGATCCACATTTTACAGCAGTAAATGTAAATTTGCAATTCCTGCCCAAAACTGAGGGGGAATCTCCAGGCTGGGATCAGCAGGGACAGCCTGTTCACCCCAGTGAGGAGTTTCACCAACCCAACCCACCCAGACCCCTCCACTTCAGGCTACACCAAACCTGACCCAGGAATGGAAAATCAGAATAACCATCACATAATAGAGGTTTCTGCATGAAGAAGGGTGAATAATCCCACAATAGGATAAAGTGCCAAAATCCCTGCTGGAATGCCCTAAGGATCACCTTAACCCCAGCATTTCCTAGAAGTCTGATCACTTTATTTACACTAACTTATAAAAATGGGAACAAGTCCAGCTCAAATAATTACAGTTGTACTCGTGTAGGCAGTCCCTCAGATAAACTGGTTTGTTCTATCACAGAGAAAGGAATATTGAATTTCCTTAGAGAAACAAACATTGAATGAAAGGCAAATTGGATTTCTCCCCAGTTGCACAAAACCAGATCATATTTACTCTCTATACACTCCAAGAATTCTCTCCCCAACAGCACCACAAATGCCATTCACCAGCTTTATTGACTTCTAAAGGGTAATTTGACAGCAGCTGGCACAGAAAACTGTGCTTGAAAGTTTCTGCATTAAGTGAGTTTGCAAGTGAATCTGTGGAACAAGAAGCCAGGAAAAAGGGAGGCAAAATTCCAAGAGCCTGTCTGCCTACCCTGAACACTTCCAGGAAGAAAAAGGATCTGAAGGCACAAATGCACAGGCAGGTTCAGAGAGGAATGTCCTTCCTGTCCTCCCACTGCAGGAGGGTTCAGGACACAAGGAAAATGTGGGGCAGTGCTGTGCTGCCTGCCCAGGGACAATCTGAACCCTCAACAGAGCTCAGGAAACTGAGGAGCAGCTGAGGGAGCTGGGAAAGGGCTCAGCTGGAGAAAAGGGGCTCAGGAGGAGAAAAGGAGGCTTGGGAGGAGAAAAGAAGGCTCAGGAGGAGAAAAGGAGGCTCAGGAGGAGAAAAGGAGGCTCAGGAGGGACCTTGTGGCCCTGCACAACTCCCTGACAGGAGGGGACAGCCTGGGGGGCATTTGGGATCTTATCCCAGGGAACAGGGACAGGAGGGAATGGGTTCATATTGCACCAGGGAGGCTCAGGGTGGACACCAGCAGGAATTCCTCCCTGGAAAGGCTGCTGAGGCCTTGGAAGGGGCTGCCCAGGAGGTTTGGAGCCCCAGGCCTGCAGGGGACACTCAGGTTTGCAGCTCCCTCTGCACAGGGAAGAGCTGCAGGAGGGTTTCTGCTGCTCAGCACGCCCAGGCAAGGGCAAAGCCTCAAGACTCTCCTTCCTAAGGGCCCAAGACAACCTGCTAAGAACTCTAAATGTATTAATAGCAACATCATAAATTATGAATATAAAGCTGAGTCATAAAAAGCAAAAGTAAACACTGTGAGGGATCTGGGTCAGAAATCCTGAAAAACCTGAGTTATAAATACTCAGCTTGTCCAAAGAACCAACACAAAGCACAAGACCCACTTTGGAACCGTGACTACTTTGAAATCTTTCTCCTCCTCAAGGTCATCTCTCCTGGTGTCACAGAAAATGAAGTCAAATTAAAACCAGGGAAATAAAGAAAGGAAGTGCAGAAGGTGGGGGGGAGCAGAATTGCCACGAGCAGGGCCATCCAAACAGATGCTGCTCTCTCCTTCAAGATGAAACCCTAAGACACTGGTGAGAGGCAATGCAGACAGCAGGACGTGGAAGATGAGAGGAGTCATTGGGATTTAATTGCTGTATTGCAGCAGGAAAGCTGAATATTTGTGAGCAGCCACACCAAGCTGGAGTTTTCTCCAGTGGCACTTCTGCAATGGTGCTGAAAATCAGCTTTTCCCTCCTGAGCCAACAGCTACAGAGCTCTTAAGAAGTAGTGGAAGTGTATGATTTGGAAGCCATTCAGCTAGAACAGAGTTTTTATTATTCCTTGGCCATTCTAATGATCTCAGATCTGTCCTTGTCACTTATCTCTCGTCTCTGAAGAAAAATCAGCATTTTTCGGGCCATTTATTACAAGCATCAAGTGTTAAACTTGTACAAGAGCTAAGAGCAGACAATTTAACACACTGCTGATGCTCTCAAGCTTAGGGCAATAGAAATTAAGTATCTGCACTGTGCAACAATGGTTCTCCAACTCCTTATTTCCAGTAAAAAGAGAAAATACACTGCCTAGCCAACAGACTCTGAACAAAGCCCTCAATTCTCTTCCCAGAGCTTCCACAGATTTCCTTTAAGATCATTATCGAGCTCCTCTAAACAGTTTGCAGCATCAGTTTCTCCAAATGCTGAACAAATAATGGATGTATACAATGGATGTAAATTAATTCCCTGTAAGCAGTGCTGGAGAAGCCTCAGAGGGAGTGTCACAGACACAAAAAACACTTAACCACACATCAGGAGGGGAAAAAAAGCAGCTTTTTCCCAGCAAGAACTCCAACCTTTTCTACACAGGCAAGAAAAAAGGTGCCACAGAAAGAGAGGCCCCTGCACAAAGGAATGTTCAGGCCTGGGGACTGGATGTGCACAAGGAATCCCAAAGGACTGGGAGTTGTCAGGGCCTGGTTTTATTTTCAGCAAAGGTTTTAGATTTCATGCAGAGGAAGCTGAAAAGCTTCCCTGCTCCAGCTCAACTTGAGAAAACCCAAGTGGGACTCGTGCAGCAGCTGTGGATCCCACCCAAACCCTGGATTCAGCCTCTGAGAAATGGGAACAAAGGGAGGGGAAGAGGAAAGATGAATTGCACAAGGCAGTGCACAAATCATTCTTTTTTCAAAGCAGGACACAAAAATACATTTATTTGTTTCTCTATGAAATAATTTAAAATATTCCTCACGTAATACATATTTTTACACTCCTGTAATAGTTTGGGGCCTACAGAATCTTGCAGCCCTGCCAAAAAAGCTATTTGGATGGAATCCTTAAAGAGAGGGAAAAAATCAATTGCTGCTGTGAATGATGACATATTTCAGTGAGCAGAGATTCAATACTGGGGAAAACTCTGCTGATATTTCATCAGGAATAAACAGCAGCAGACAAGTTATTCACAGAGGTGTTTCAGTGCTTGCCCCAGCTCCTCACTGGTCTGGCCTCACCTTCTCCCTCCATCCCTTTGCTTCTCTCCTCTTCCTCCAGGTCCGGGCCCCTTTTCAGCTCCTCTTTAACTTTCACATCTTCCAAGGCAGTTTCAATAGCCATGACATCCCCAAGAGACTTCTGATCCTCTGTTTTGTGTCTTCTGGGTTGACTCCTTTTCCTGTGAGACCTGAAAGCACAGAAGTGTGATTTGACATAAAAGAGCAGCCTTCGAAATAGAAAACCAGCACTGACTTGAAAAAGCTGAATGCAAAACAAAAGGATCTTCTTTGGAGAGAAAACACAAGGTAGCTAAAATAGCTACAGGGCAGAAGAGATATCTGAAAGGGAACAGATGAACCTTGCATAACACAATTTAAGATCCATTCACAGCAGCCATTAATTGTCTGGGTTTCCTGAAGAGCTTTTCCCTACCATTACTAATGTAAGCTCACAAGCTGCAGTTAAAGTGATTTTAATTGTGTTTTCAATCTATTTTGCTTGTATTTCAAAATACAGATGAAAACTTGTTTAAATCTCTCTTTCATCCTCTGCCTCCACTCCATTATTTCTTCCCATTCTGTCCGTGCCTCCCTTTGGCAAACTGCTGGAAGTCTGCAAAACATCATCTTCCAGCTCTGAGACATTACCCAGCACTGCCAGTTCCCAAAAACACTCTCTAATGAATGCTCAGAGCAAAATCAATAGGCAGTCTATGATTTTTTTTTTTTTCAGCAGTAAATTCAGAAGGTCCAAGGCCTTGAAGAAATCTAACTAAAAAATATGCAGATTAATAAGAACAGACAAATCCTAACGAGGCAATAGCAAGGCTGATCATTCTTTTTAAAGTCAATGCCACCAAGGCAAAGATTACAGGAGCCACAATGCAAAGAGAAATGGAAATTCAGAAGCCAGGGCATGATTTTTGGGTTGGGAACTGTGGGAAGCAAAGTACCCTCACAGACACTCCCTGTTGCTCAGGAGGGACAGGGAGGGAAAATTGGAAGAACAAGAGCCAGAAACTTGTAAGTCAAGACAAATGCAGTTTAAGAGGTGAAGGAAAGAATAAAAAAAGAAATAAATAAGCCCAGGAAATCCACTCACCACCTCCCCAGGCAGAGCAATGCCCAGCCAGGCCCCAAAAACACCCCCTCAGAAGCCAAACCCCTCTTCCTGCTCTCTCTCCCAGTTTTTATTGCTCCCCATAAGGTTTTATGGCACAGAATTTCCCCTTGGCCACTTGGAGCCAGCTGGGTCTCCCCTCCCCAGGGTCCCACTGGGCCAGAGTGGGACAAGACAAAGCACCAGGCACAACTTCAGAGCCTTGTGAGCCCTGGTGCAGCCCCAAACTCCAGTCACTCCACCCCAGCCCAGGGCTGGACAGAGTCTGTAGAATTGCTCCTTGAATTTCAGGTTTACATCTGACAAGATTTCCTTTTCCAAAAGGGCTGATTAGGAAACTTGTGAATTTTTTACCCCATTTTTAGCATGTAGGCACTTCTTCTTTGGTAGAAAGCAGCACTTTCCTTATGGCCTCACATCCACTATGGTGTGACAAAGACTAAAACACACTTCACTCATCGGTCCCAAAGTCTGGAAAAGCTAAAAAGCAGCTCCCCATCCTCAGAGCTCAGAAAACTCAGCTGCTAATTAGATTTGGGGCACAACAGAGTTAAGAGCCCTTAATCAGCCTTTAAACTGAAAAAGAAGGGAGAGAAAAAAACTTCAACCTGAGCTGAATGATGAATAGAAAAAGCAAGTTGCTCCATATGCACAGGGACCTCTAATTGCCAGACTCTGAGCAGATGGGGCCCTCCAAAAGATTTGGTGCCTTCACACCTGCAGGACAGTCCTTAGCAGGAACAGGGGCTGAGCCCACAAGGATCAGCTCTGCTCCTCACCCATATTCCAGGCACCTTCCCTGGGAGGGGAATGTGGGCTGGGAGGTGAAGATAAAGCTGTAAGGCTTTGCCACTGCAGCTGGAACCTTTCTGTAGCAGGAGGAGGAGCAGAGTCAAGTGTTACAAGCTGGTTTTTTAGCAAAAGTGTGTTTTATTCCTGTGGTGTGGAATGCCAGGCAAAAATTACAGCACAGAGCGTTGTACTCACAGGAGAGGGAAAAAAAAAAGTGTTTTGCAGTGCTCTTCTCACTCAGAGGTTGTGGGGGAGAGAGGCAGAAAGCTCAGCATTTACAGAAAGTGCTTCCAGAACCACAGGCTGAAGGCTGAGCACTTGCAGAAGTGAAGCTGTTCTGTGTCTGACAGAATTCACACAGCAGAGATGGGCTGGTGGGGACTGGACTGACACAGTCTCTTGCTGAAGCCACAAAGTAAAACCAAGTTGGGTTTTTTAAGGTAACCAAGTCTGACTGACCTCAGAGAAGAAGTAACACCTCTCTGCAGAGTTTGAAAGCTCCATTTTTCCAAGAGACTGACAAAAAAAAGCAGCATTTGTACTCTTTGAAGAACAGACCACAAAGTGACTTAATTTAAGTAGCTACAACTGTGAAGGTTTTGGGCAGGGGTGAATCCCATCCCTCCATCCTGCTGAGAAAAGTCAGGCTTCAAGTAAAACCATGTCTTGGAAAGACAAAAGCACAGGAGAAAGTACTGCTAAGGAGTATTGAGCAGCCTCAAAAACTGCTTCAGGATAATGCTGGAATAATCCAGGAAACACTGAACAGATAAGCAAAAAAAGTACCTGGATCATTTGCAATAGGCTCAGGCTGAGAGAGAGAGGATTCTCTGCTGGGTAATAGGCTCAGGGAGGGAAAATAATCCTTGGTGTTCATACAGTACCTTACACTGTGCAAACATCAGCTGCATCAGGAGCCCTGAACAGCCACAGAAATGCAGCAGCACTTTTATCAGTGCCCAGCTCCCTTTCCCCAGCTCCCACCACACATCCCTGCCAGCCCAGGAGTGAAAACCAAAGAGCCATGAGAGATTCTCCAGTGATGGAAGAGATCACAGAAATCCAAACCAAGATGAAGCCTGAGGAACCTTGAGGCCCAAAGATTTCCTGGGAGGCTTTCACAAAAAAACTCAGTGAGAGAGGAAAAAAAGAGTCCCAGAGTTTGTATTTTAAGAAAGTTGCCAGGAAAAAGAATGAAGTGACTGAGGTTGCTGAGGGAAGTCACATACCGGTGTTTGTTGTCCTCTTCCTCATCTCCTATCCTATAAAGCAAGATTCCAACAGGAAAAGGTTAGCATGCCAAATTTTTTTTCAATTCAAGCATGCTGTAACACACAAAAAAATCACAGACTGGTAGAAAATTAACACAAAGATCAAAGGAAGCACAGAAAGGCATGCATAAAATCCCCTTTGCAACCCATGGGTGTTTTTTTTAAACTCCTGCTTTCTGATCAGTGAAGCTCTAAATTGTTCACTGTAGATTTTTTTGTCTTCCAGGGTAAGAGATGAGATGTGAGGGGGCACAAAGTGTCCTATTTTGAAAAACCATGTGCTTTTACAGCACGGGAAGGAAACAGGAGCGTGAGGGACACACCACCCCAGACAAATGGCACAAAGAACTGTATGAAAGGAACAAAGAGGAGACATATCACCCCAGACAAATGACACGAGGAACAAAGGAACAAAGAGGGGACACACCACCCCAGACAAATGTCACGAGGAACTGTATGAAAAGGACAGAGTTTGACCCCCCTGCAGTGAAGAACTGCACAATCACAAACAGGGTGAGACACAAACACTCCCTGCCTTTACCTGCGGAGCAGTTTGGCCTTCAGGTCAGCCTTGGTCTCATTCCAGGCATCCAGCTCGGGGCTGCTGAGGGCTGTGGGCTTCATGTGGTCCAGCACAGCAATGTCCTTGCCCTGTTTCCAGAGCTCGTAGCGCTCGGGCTGCAGCACCCTGACAAACACATCCATGGAGATCTTCACCATGTCCTTACGGCACGTGCACTGCAAGGGAGAGCAGCAGGTCACTCCTGGGACTGCCCCAGGGCAAACAGCTCTGCCCACAGTGCCCACGGGGGTTTCTGCAAGGGCTCACAGCTGGCAGTGCCCACGAGGGTTTCTGCAAGGGCTCAGGGCAAACAGCTCTGCCCACAGTGCCCGAAGGACGGTTTCTGCAAGGCCCCAGGGCTGGCAGTGTCCCAGCTCTGCCTGCTCCTAGAAAACCAGCAGCACTCAATGCTCTCCAAAACTCTGCTCCCCTCTGTTCTCCCTCTAACCCCCCCAACAAGCCAAACTTCCCTGGGACTGGCACTGCTTGAGTCCTGTCTGCAGGCATTAGACACAATTACTCTGTCTGGTGTAGCCCAGCTCAGAGTCTGCCCTCGTTCCCTCCCTCAGCCTGGCTCTGGCAGAGTTTTCCAGGCTGAAAAGATATTATTGGTGCCACTTCATAACTCAGAAAAAGCCTTCCAGGAACCAAAGCCTGACCCAGAGCACAGGGCAGTTAAACTTAATAATGATCCATCCTTGACATGGCACAGCAATCCTGCACAAAAGGGAAAGAAATAAAAACCCTGCAGTGACTACAAACCTGCATCCAAACCACTGAGTGGGAGAAAATGGGCTTTATTCACTTCAACTGGCATCTGCTCATTAAAACTCACCCCAGAGTTACACCCCTGCCACTGCACAGAGAGGACTCAGCTGCTTTTCCTTGGATGTTTTCCCTTTGCTGTGATGAACCAACAGACTGAGAGCAGCAAGGGGATTCTCCCCCTGCACTGACAGCAGTCTCAGAGTCAGCCTTTATAGACTTCATCAAAGGAAGGCAGAGGATGGAAAAGGACCCAGGAAGCCCCCAGGTGCCTCTGGGGGCTGCAGCCACAGCTCTCTTGGGGTTTCTGCTCTGAGGTGCAAAGCTTTGCTTGCACTAAATTGCTTTTCAACTCCCAGCTGAGGCTCAGGGAATTGGAGCCACTTTGCAGGACTGCTTTGGGTTTTTTTTTTTCCACCCTTCCTCCACACCTTCTCAAAACCATTCTAGCCATTCTTCTGGCAGAAATGCCTGAAATTAAACCTGCTTCTCCCCTTTCTCCCTTCCCTTTTCACCACCACCACTAAATAATGAATGGCCAGAGTTGAGAATTCACTGAGACAGGGAGAGAAAAGAGTCCTCCTGTAGAGTTCTCCACCACCCCACATCCTCCAGCTGCTGCTCCTGCCTGTGCAGGGACTGAGGTGTCACTGTGCAGAGTGGGGAGGAGCATTTATGGACAGGCACTTCCAGGAAAACTCCATTTAATGAGAAAGGGCTGAGGCCAGAAAGGCTGGAAATGCAACTTGGCCACAGCAGGAGCACAGATGGCACCAAAGCCTCCAAGCCCAGCCCAGGCAGGAGCTTCCCAGGGCAGCTCCATCACTCCTGGCCTGAGGGATTGAGCAGATTTCCCTTGAGGAAGTTTAAAAGCACCTGTGCAGAGCTCCAAAAAGCAGCACAGGAGAGAATCCCCAGCACAGCTCTGGGGATTGATCTCCTCAGAGGCTGAAAAGTGGTTTAAAAGGGGAACTCTGCATTTGGTGATCCTGACCCAGGCCCAAGAGCTGCAGCACAGACACATCCACACCTCCAGAGCTGCCAGCAAAGCCCCAGGCCCTGGGGGCAGAGTCTCCAGAGCACTTTCCAAGCAGCAGCAGCAGCAGCAGAGTCTCCCCAGCTGCAGCCTCTGGTCAGAGCTGGAGAAGCCCAGGCTGAGCTCTGGGGATGCTGCTGGGCTCCATCTCCCACACCCTGCAGCAGCCAAGCTCCTTTCTGCCCACAAATCTACCATGATGCATGTTTATGTTTCAATTTTAATTTAATTCTATTGCTTTTCACACCAGCCAGCATGAATAATTTACCAAAGCCTCTTTTCCTCTGGGGCTCCTTCTGGACCGTGCAGTGACATTTCCTCAGCTGTGCCACAGCCCCAGCATGGCCAAGACTGTTGGGGAAGATGAATCAGGGAAACCTTCTCAATATGATTGCTTAGCAAAAGAGTCTGAAAATATGAAAGCTATAATGGAAATAGAAATGAAAGCTGGCTTTGAGTTGTAGGATACCCAGCCTTAGTTACTGTATAACCTGAAAACA
>JBBMKD010000103.1:620376-631669 GCA_037834095.1 Argya squamiceps
CAGCCCCGCCCAGCCCTGCCCCGCCCAGCAGAGCCCAGCCCTGCCCCGCCCAGCCTAGCCCCGCCCCACCCCGCCCAGCCCTGCCCTGCCCCGCCCCACCCAGCAGAGCCCAGCCCTGCCCCACCCAGCCCTGCCCCACCTCGCCCAGCAGAGCCCAGCCCCACCCAGCCCACCTTGCAGACGTTGTGCTGGCACACGGTGGTGACAGGCCTGAACACGACCTCCTGACAGCAAATACACAGAAAGGCCTCCTCCACTTTATTCAGAAATTTCTGCAAAGAGAACGTTTCCATCAACTCAGTGCTGAAAGACACATCAATCCACCCCAAAGCCCCACCATTCAATGCAGGGGATTACTTTGATCACAGAAAGATTCTCAACAAATCTGAATATGCAAAATCTGTCCCATTAAACCTGCTGGGGGTGTTCCCACCAAAACAAGATAATTTTAAGTCTGAGGCTGTTGTTTAACTCAGCCAAGCGGTTGTGACTGGGGACAGCACAACTACAGCTGGGAGAAAAGCCCCAAGTACCGGTCCATCTTTGAGAGCCTCTAGGACTTCATTCCACAGTTTTTCGTTGGCTTCATCACTTTTTATAAGAGATTTCTGCTGGGATGTCAGCTTGTATGGCTCAACTTTAGTTTTCTTTGGAGTCCCTGCTGGAGAGGTGACGAGTTTTTCCTCCCCACCTGGCAGAAAACACAAAGATTTTTTTAAAAAACCAACCAAAAAAAAACCACCAGAAAAAGAGTAACCAAGTAAAAATGCACAAAAACCTTCAAGGCTTTCTATATCCACTTGCCTACTCCACAAACCTGCTGATTTCCTTTTCCTCTTCCCTTTTGCTGGGCTATCAAACTCATCATCTTCGTTATTTTCTTTTTCCTTATCTTTGTTTGCAACAGCTTCCAAATATCCCTCAGGATACTGCAGGGAAACAAAACCAAGGGCACCCAATGCAAACACAGCGGGTCACACCAGGAGCAGCTTTAATCTATTTTAAGCAACAGATCCCTGCTATAGGGGAAGCACTTCACAGCCTATAAAGATGCCATACAAAAAAAAAAGTGAGTTTTGTGTCCTTTTAGCCCTCTGATGTATAAAAACAAACAACCCAGCAGACTGGAAGCATTTATTATTACTTAGTCTCAATTTGTAGCTAAGGATCACCCTCAGTAAGAACATGTAACACAAAAAACCCTTGCTCTCCATCAAGTTCATGTCCCAAGGCAGTACCTGCATGGTCAGGCCGAGCTTTTTCATCCTGTCCTTCCCCTCCTTGGTCCAAGGAGCAGGTTCTTCATCGTCCCTCCTGAGCAGGTAACGCCACACCAGAAACCCGGATTTCCCCGTCTCGGGCCAGTACTTCACCACCTGGGACAGCCACAGCAAGTCCATCACACTGTGCAAAAGCCCCCTGGCCATCAGCACAGCCCTTTCCCTGGCTCAGGAGGGAACCCCAGCCCTGCTCACCTTGTAGATGCCATCATATCTGTTGCCCTCCAGGGGTGCATACTTGCTGTGCTTGCCGCCCTTGACGCTCCTGACCACGCGCACCGGCTTCCCCGCCCGCCAGTCCTTGGCCTCTGCCCCGTGCTTCTCGTTGATGGGGGCACTGCAGTTCAGGGCCAGGGCTCTGCAGGGAGGGCACAGCTCAGGCTTTGTCTGGGCACAGCACTGTGTGATGCTGACAGCCCTGAGCCCAGCGATGGGGGCACATTTTAGACAGATTGTTTTTTCGTGGTGTTACCCCACTGCACCAGCCCAGGTCGCCTCCTCCACGCCAGGCCAGGCTTAGCTGTGACAGTAACAGCTCAGAGTTACAAATGGTCTGGGCTCCCAAGGTGACCAGGGGCTGCAAAGGTCTCCAGGAGAGAGCAGGAGAGCTCCTACACCAATTTACTGCTCTGTGGAGTGCTCCCGTTTTGAGAAGGCTGAAATCTGATCTTATTGTGTCATCTCCTGCCTTGAGCCAAAGCCTAAGACTCCTCCCCTATAATACCCTATAAAACCCTGCCCCTGCTTTTCATCCTCTCTCTCCTCGGCCCTGGGGGAGATAAAAATGGATTCTTGAGTTTAACACAACAGAGACTTGTCTTGTGTGTTTCCCTGCTGGGGCTGTACCTCCCTGGACACCATGTACACTGCAACCAAGTGCTGCTTGGTTAACAGTTTTTTAATTTTAATTAACATTTTTAATTTTAATTAACATTGCTCTGCTCCTTAAATTCCAGCCAGCATTGCCTGTGACACCAACACCACTCAGTTCTGTCCCATCACAATGCACTGAAAAGAACATTCCCATTGTGCAAATGACCTGCAGCCTACAAACCACAGCCCAGACCCAATTCTGAGCCTTTTTTTCTGCTTCCCTGGATGCAAAGAGCCCTGGTGCTGACAGGCTGGCAGGTGCTGAGGGCAGGATGGAGCAGCAGGGTCCCCACCTGTTCATGTTGGTGAGTTTCTGATCACAGGACTGCTCTGCCGTGCGTTTGTTCCCCGACAGGTCTCTCCCCCCACTCCCCGTGTAGGTGAAGGAATTCCCATGATCCTGGAATGAACACGGAGGGTTTTGACAAAACAGTCACCAAAAAAATTCAACAAAAGCAGAAAAGTCTTTCAACAAGGTAGGTTTTAGCAGGATATTCTCAAAAAATGAAAGGTGCTCCTTGTATTTAAGCTCCCAGACCAGGCTGTCCCTCATCAGGCTGCCAGGAGAGGGTGACAATGTTGTTTTGTCACCCCCCCTGAGCAGTGCCAGGAGCCCTGAGCAGCCCAGGCTCACTCAGGATCTGCTGGAAGTGAACAGCTGGCAGCACAGCCCACGGGGCTGTTCAAACTGTGGGTGTGATGCAGACCTTGCAAAGTCTGAACTCCTGGATCAAAAGCTGACACAGGGATAATTAAAATGGGTTTGGATGATCCTGTGGCTCAGGCTGGCACAGGTTACTGCAGTTTTTCCTTGCCTCATTTCCTTCTGAAGGAAACAGGTGAAGCTGAGCAAGTGTTTGGTGTAGAGTATAAAAAGCAACGAAGGCCAAGACTTTGTTTTAACTTTGTTTGTTTGGGTTTGGTTCTGTGCAGAAATAAATCAGAATCCACTCACAATGTCATCTTCATATCCTCCTGCCAGCACCAAGGAATAGGCCCCATCGTTGCTCCTGCCGTGGATTCCTGCCACGTGGGGCCTGTGCACCCCAGACTCGCTCACCTGGAGACAAAAGCAGCTTTGGAGGCTCCTGCTCCCACCCCAGCAGCCCCCCAGCCCTGGGCCTGCAGCTGAACCAGCTCTGCCACCCCACATTTGCTTTCCATCTATCACAGGGGAGGCTGCTCTACCATCATCCTCCAAAAAGTTGAAGAAATGAACATAAAAATGCTCCTAAAAAAAAATAAGGCACTGACTGTGTCAGTGAATTGAGCACGTGGATAAGGTTTGTGGTGCAAATCTAACAATTTGGATACTTCTTAATGAATTTGCTTATTGAAAGGCTCAAGGTAGTTAGGAATAATACAGATATTAAATATTTGTATAAATTTTTGAAAGAGTTGTCATAACAACCTTCCCTCAACACTTGAAAACAAGATCTGGACAGGCCAGTGCTTTTTTCTGCCCCAACTTTCTAACAGGATGAGAAATCTTCTTGTTTCATACATGGATATTTGAGACACCCTTGCCAGGGCACACCACACACCTCCAGGACAAACTACTGGGAACAAATCTGTTTGCTTTGGGGTTTCTGAGTTACCAAAAAGAGCCCTAAAACAAAATAACCCAGCACTTGATGTGCCCTGACAACACAGGATTAGTTATGGAACACTTGATGCAGACAAAGCCAGAATTCTTTTCCTTCTGCACTTCCACATATCCAGTGACACCCACATTTCCACAACAACTGTTTCAGGTTTCTTTGTAGAACATGGATCATTCCTATTTCTCCCCACAGGTGGTCAGGCAGTGACACCCAAACACCCAGAGACACCCCCATTTCCACAATAACTGCTTCAGGTTTCTTTGTAGAAGATGGATCATTCATTCCCATTTCTCCCCACAGCAGGTCAGGCAGTGACACCCACACACCCAGAGACACCCCCATTTCCACAATAACTATTTCAGGTTTCTTTGTAGAATTGGATCATTCCAATGGATCATTCTACATGATGAATATGGATCATTCTCCCCACAGCAGGTCAGGCAGTGACACCCCCATTTCCACAATAATTATTTCAGGTTTCTTTGTAGAGGATGGATCATTCCCATTTCTCCCCACAGCAGGTCAGGCAGTGACACCCACACACCCAGTGACACCCACATTTCCACAATAATTATTTCAGATTTCCTGTAGGAGCTGGATCATTCCCATTTCTCCCCACAGCAGGTCAGGCAGTGACACCCCCATTTCCACAATAATTATTTCAGGTTTCCTGTAGGAGCTGGATTGTCCCCATTTCTCCCCACAGGTGGTCAGGCCAGGATTCAGCCCCATACCTGAACTCTGAATTTCCACATGGTGCCCACAGGGATGCCAGGAATTGGTCCATAGTGGTTGGAGGGGACGATGGTGCATTCCTTGGTGCGCCCCACACACGCCATGCCCTGGGCAGAGAGCAGGATCAGCCAAGGGCCCAAAGGAACAGACACAATTCCAAGGAAAACAGCTTTGGACTGACCTTGCCCCAGTCTCTCCGGGAGGAGGAATTAGCAGATGCCATCTTTTGTTTCTTTTTACTTTCTTTTAATTTCTCTCCTGCTAAAACCACCTCACTTGCATCGTTTCGACATTCGGGGCAATACCTAAAGGCAGTGAAAATTAACAAGCAGCAAAGCCTTCAGTTAGGAGCATTTCCTCCAAACACAGTGAGTTATGTTACCATTTCCCCACGTGAAACCAGACAGGGCATGGAAACAACTCTCCTACAACAGCTCCTGTCCTTGCACAGCCACTGCAGATGTGTCAGGAGAGAGCTGTGCCATAAAATCATTGCACCCAGTGCTGGAGCAGGGCAGAGGGAACAAAGCAGGGCATTTCACTGACTCTGTGTCTGTTGGAAAATGCATTTCACTCTCCACATCTCTCAGTGGGCACATCTCGTGGTCAAACCAGCCTGATGTGACACAGAAAAGCCACTGCACAACTGAAGCCTCCCAACACCAAGTTCTCATTGATCCTCTCTGAACCCCAAGGCTGGTTTGGGTTGGAAGAGACCTTTAAAGCTCATCTTGTTCCACCCCCTGCCAGGGCAGGGACACCTCCCACTCTCCCAGGTTGCTCCAAGCCCTGGCCTTAGGCAGGTACACAAAAAAGGCACCTAGATCCCAAAACTAGGAAAAGGACTGTGCAAGGCACTGGCTTAAAACTACTCACATTAAGCTCAAGAAAAGCTATGAAGTTTTACCAAAAAAAAAAACCCCAAAACACATCCCTGTACAGCCACTGAAAAGGGCAGCTTCAAACTGCTAATTAGCTGTAATTGGGACACCCCAGAGGCTTCCTGAGAACCTACCAGTCCTCATCTGGGATCCTGCTGAGGGGAGGGTTGAGGCAGTAGATGTGGAAGGCCATGTCACACTCGTCACACATGAGCTGCTTGTCTGGGTCCTGTTTCCCCCCACAGATGTGACAGGCACAGACCCTGCAGGTCTTGTTGGGGTTGTCCTTGCAGGCTTTACACACGGGGCCACTCTGTCCTGTGGGGCAAACACAAAAAAGCACACTCAGCCAGGGCCAAGATCCACTGGGAATGGTCAGAGAGGCACCAATAAATGTGTCTTGGAATTCCTGAAGCTTTGATCCTCAGAGACAACTGGCAGGACATCACAAAGGTAAGAGAGACATGCAAGAAACTCCACGTCACACTCACGTTTTGGGGTACCAGAACTGATGGGAGAGGCAGTGCCTGGCTCTTCAATTTTATAGATTTCATCCACTAATATAATCGTGCAGTCATTCAAGGAATCACCAGGTTCCCTAGGAGAAGTTGAGAAAGGAGATCAGAGTTTGGAAGAATCCCAGAGCTGTGCATGCATCAGACTGCTCTGGCATTAAAAATCAAAATCATTTTCATGCAATTAGAATTAACCCCCTCTTGTCTTAGGGAAAATCCAGGCACTTGTAGCATTTCAATTATCAAGAGTGACTGTTCATCCTGCCCTCAAATAGATTTCAGACTGATGCTTCTCATATTTTATAGCTAAAAAGTCAAAAAACACTGTGGTGAGGGGGAAAACGAGGAATATTCTGGCAACTTAGTGAAAATTACCTGAAATTTAAAAAAAATATATCCTTTTCTTCCTGAAGTTGAGTCTCCTTTAGGAAAGAACTGGAATCATTTTTCATCACCTTTATAAAGTGAGAATTCCTTCTACATCATCCTACCTCCAGAAAATATTACACTGCAGTTTTTGTAAAGCCATTGGGGATAATTAACACACAAACAATAATTTGCCTCATGGTGAATAAAGGGCTTTGCATCCTTTCAGCATCAGCTGAATCCATGGATCAGCATTCCTTAAAGTGCCCAATTCCTCAGTGGAAGTTAATCAGACTTGCAGAATGCCGAAGTCAATCACCCAAAAAGGACAGGCCACCTTCTCATCTGCCCCCAGCACTACTGTTGCACCATCCTTTTGCCAGCAGAGTCACTCAGAGCTCAGAAAGCTGAAGCAGAGTTGGGGGGAAATTCCATTTATCCCACGTGAGCAGCTTACCCGAGCAGTATCTTTGCATTGAGCTCCCTGGTCATTTTTGTTTCCCTTTTCTGCAGGATTTCAGCATCGTACCAGAACCCCCTTTCCTTGGGCTCGTCAGGGTTGTAGTTGACCATGACCACCTGCCCCACCTCCAGCTGGTGCCACTTGAGGATGGTCCTTGCCCGAGCCCGCACGTTGCTGGAGCTCATCTGCACCACCCCATTCTCTGGGTAACTTGGAGGGACAGAACAAAAATCACATTCAGCATCAGTCCTGAGGAGTCACTGAGGTAATGCAGACAGGTTGGTTTTGCTGTGCAGCACGAGAATAGCATCAAAAATCAAAAATCTTCTCCCACGCAGACACAGCCAGAACCAACCAGAGTGACTTTGCTATTATTCCTCCTGTTAACACTTGGACACCAGCATGTCCTATAAATGCTGGTGTCCATAAAAATATGATTGCAGCCCCTTGGAATCCCAACTGCAAAACAACCTTGCAGTTTTGCCAGGGCTCAGTGACACAATTACTGTGTCACTGCCCAATTGTTTTAACTTGTGCAAAATCCTCAATAAGATTTCCCATCAATGACTTTACTGGCCAAGGAGGCAACAAAACAAAACTCACTCATCATATTTCACGTGATAAATTACATCTTCCTCAGGGACAGCAGTGGGCTGGTCAGGATCTGTGCAGCTCCCCGCTGGTTCACTGCTGGGTTTTTTCCTGGTCACGTTCACAACTGTGGCTTCAAACCACGCTCCCATGTCCGTGTCCCGAGCATCCACCAAGTCATTGATCTGTACAGAGCAAAGGGCACAGCTCACCAAAAGGGATTTGCAAATTAGGCATTCATTTCCAACCTACTTGAAGATTTAACCATCTCAAGAACTGCACCGTTGTGGAGATATTTAACTGATCACCTTAAAAATTAAGATTTCCTCTGCTTTCCTGGTCCTGTTGTGCAGCCCTGCAGTCTGCTTAGGTTGAATTTGGAAGGTTATAAATCCATTCTACACCAGCACATGTAAAACCAGCCTTGTTAGCGAGCCCAAACCATTGCTGGTTAGTCTGTAACAGAGTTTCAAAGTGTCTTGCTCATAACCTGGCAAAGACATCACTAGATCTGTAATAAAATCCATTGAAATAGAGAAGTAAAATTAAATTATTCTGAACAGCTGCTCAAGATTTTCTTTTGTCCATTCAAGAAAGTTTCAGCTTTGACAAATGTAATGACTCTAAGCAAAAATATTGGGAAAATTTGTAAAAAAAAAAAATCAAACCAGACACGCTGAAGGCCTTTTTTTAAAAAAATCAATTACTGTATTGTAGTCTTAATTCAAAGGACAAAATTAAAAAAAATTAAGCATTTTGACCTACAGCATGCTGCATTGAATTGCTTTGTGGGTTGGTTGGTATTTTTTGTCTTTATTGTTGGAAGGCTTGAGAGGAAGAAAGGCACTGCCCACACAATCGGGGCAGGAAAGATTCCCAGCAACTCCCCACCGCAGAGAACAATTCCCCTGGCAAAGGCACAGGTCTGGGGGGCTCCCAGGCAGTGAGACCCACCTTGTAGAGGCCGAAGCAGGGGTGGGACCAGTGGGGCTGAGCTGCTGTGCCGGGCTGCCCCTCCAGCTCCAGGGCCCCCTCCCCGTTGTGGGAGCTTTTGTCGGACTCGCTGGGGCCGCAGCCAGAGTCGGTGTCGGACAGCTCGGGGTCCTTGTCCCTGCTCCCCGCGGGCAGCACGGCCGGGCTTTGTCTGACCAGCAGCTGGACAATATCGTTCAGCCCCACGCTGTAATCGAACAGGGAGTGCCCATCTTCCATCTGCAAAGGGAAAGCACCAAAACCATCTGGTCATTTCGTTCCCTGCCAAACGGCCCGGTCGCGCTGGCGGCGGCGGCGCTGCCCGCCGAGATGCACCACGTGGCCTTGGAGCCATTATCAGCCATCCCTGTGCCCTTCTTCCCTCTCTGCCCTGCTGTTTTCAATGTGCTTTTTTCATCTATACCAGCAAGGCTTCCATGCTGCCCCTGGACTTGCTGCCCAGCCTCTATGAGATCGGGAAAAGTTTGCAGCACGTTCCCTGGAAATATCAATTAAATATTCCCCCCCCCAAGTTCCCGTCAGGATTCAAAGATAATTCCACATCACCTACAAACTCAAAGGGAAATTATTTCTTCCTCAATTCAGACACATCCCAAATGCTAATGCAGACTGTCTTTATATTTTAATTGTGTGTGATCCAGATTATTGCTATACCACCTCCCTTAATCGCAGCATTAAGTAGAAGCCAGAGTTACTCACACACTTTTCTCCCAGCAAACACACATTTTTTCCATTGAAAGCAAAATCAAGAAAGATCCAATTCAACTTGAAACTACCCAATCGCTCTCCAGCGTAGCCAGGCGTGCCCCAATTTCACACCCTCTCTAATTCTAAGAGTTTATTTGGCAAGTCT
This sequence comes from Argya squamiceps, assembly GCA_037834095.1. NCBI lineage: Eukaryota > Metazoa > Chordata > Aves > Passeriformes > Leiothrichidae > Argya > Argya squamiceps. Next base: position 629,531 of record JBBMKD010000103.1, read on the forward strand.
GGCACGGTTTGTAGTCAAATCAAGACCCTGTCCCTGCAAAAAGAGAAGTGCAGAGGGAGAAGGAGGGCCCTCAATAACCTCTCAAGAGCTCTAAGGAGCACAAGCACTTTAGAGTTAACATGCAAGGCTGGAGCCCACGGAGCAGTCAGAAGTTCAGACAAGCTTCCCCACATATTTAAGGTCTGACTAAGAAATTATACAGGAAATGATCACCCCCTTCCAGTCCAAACCACCAGAAAAAGCAATCCCTGGAGCTTTGTTCTCTATCAGGGGGAAGCAGAGCAAAACCACAAAAATTTACACTTCACAGGAATCACTATGATAATTCCATTCTGATTTATGGCATCAAATGGCTCTGGAACAATCCCTGGAAATCTGACTGCACAGGAAGAGGTCTGAGCTTTTTTGCTGCTTTAGAGGTGGAAACTCCTCGAGATACACAAGAACACGCCAGAAATTGGTTGTTTCTTCTCAGCCAAGATACAATGTCACAAACACGGGAATAAAACCAGCAGAGGACACAAGTGACAACAGGTGCAGAGCGAAATGGAAGAGCACAGGAACGGGACAGGAAACCACAGGAGATCAAAGCACAGCCAGAAAGAAGAGACAAACCCCGAACAAAGGAGGCACGTTGTAACTAACAGCTAATTTCTAACTTTCCAACCCCATTTAGAAATGTTCCCGAGTAAGAAATGGAACGTTTGCAGGATTCCAACAGCCAGACAAAGCACAGTGAGAACAAGGCCTGAGAGAGGCTGGATCACCCTGGGGAATGTTCCTGAGCCAAGGAACACTGGAACTGCAGCAGGGATTCCCTTTGCAGGGCAAGGGCACCCTGATGAGGACTCAGCACTCGTGAAAACGTTTAACCCGGGCTGTCTGCACAGACTCCAGGGTAAGGCTGACAGGCGGCACCTGCCCTGAACCAACCCCCCCTTTACCACTTAATTTACAACACAAATGGGTCATTAACGCATCCAGATCTACCCTAACCCAACGGAAAGGTGGGTTAAACCCAACAGCCCTTCCAAGATGTTACACCATCCTACAAGCCTCCTTTTATGCTAGAGCTGGTACCTGAGCTTAGACTGAGGCTAGTCCAGGTGTATTTCCATGTTCTACAGCCACACCTGCTAATTAGAGTACAGTTAGCTCAAGACAGCCTAAAACAGAAAGAAAAGCAGCTAGGAAAAAATTGTCCATCTCCAGCCAACTCAGCATCCCACTGCTTTTCCTGGAATTAATCCTGTGATCAACCAAACACCAGAGCAGGAGTTTCTCTAGCACGAAGGTTTAGCAGCATAGGACCAGGCAGAATACAGCAACTGCATTTTAAAACGGGGCTGATTGACTTCAGTGCTAATTTAGTAATATCATTAACTCACAGGCAAGAAAACAGTTGTACAACAGCAATTGTAAACGTATTATTGAGAACATAATAAGCACTGAGCCATGCAAGCGCTCTGTACAAAGTGACAATTTGATATCAGAGCTGAAGAACTTCAAAACCATGAGTTGCTTTTCCCAATTTACAAAGAAAAATGAGATCTTTACGGCTTTCAGAGCGGTGAAACTTGCGAGGCTCAAAAAACATTAAGCACTTTAAAGACCATAAAATCACTGGTAATTTTCAGACATTTCATAAAGGCGATGTCAAGGCAAAAGAGCAACACATTAGCTGGAAAACAGCAACGAGAAGTCAGAATAGAGGCTACCCCGCAGCTGGCTCCTCTCCTGGCAAACCCACGGCAGGAGCGGCGCGGGACGGAGCCGGCGGTCACTAGATGGCAGCAAAACCCCTCGTTTCCACCCAATTAAAATTAAATAAATTAAAACATCCGTCCCCAGCTGGAGGGGCCGGGCGGGGGTGTCCGGACTCCGCGCCGCTGCCGCCCCGAGGCTGTCAATCCCCCCCGCCGCGCCGGTACCTGCTTGCCGCGGTAGAAGAGCCGCTGCCGCTGGGGCTCCACGTCGAACACCTCATGTATCCGCAGGCGCAGCTCCTCCACCTTGGTGAGCTTGGAGAGCGAGTCCACGCGGTGCGTCTGGCTGCCGTCCATGGTGCGCACCTGGATCCACATGGCGCCGGTGCTGCCCCGGGAATGGGACCGCGCTCAGGCGGCGGCACCGGCGGGG
>JBBMKD010000103.1:650987-661974 GCA_037834095.1 Argya squamiceps
CTTCGTCCCTGTCCCGACACTTCGTCCCTGTCCCGACACTTCGTCCCTGTCCCGACACTTCGTCCCTGTCCCGACACGTCCCCCCGGCCCTGCCCGCAGGGAAGGGTCGGGCCCTGCCCTGCCCGTTCCCGGCGCTCTGTGTCACCTCGGGCAGCTCCTGCGGGGGATGTGAGCAGGCTGGGAGGGGTGGCTCACCCCGGGCTGGGCTGTCCCGGCGGGGGACACGAGCAGGCTGGGAGGGGTGGCTCACCCCGGGCTGGGCTGTCCCGGCGGGGGACACGAGCAGGCTGGGAGGGGTGGCTCACCCCGGGCTGGGCTGTCCCGCCTGTCCCGGCCCCGCTCCGCCCTCTGAGCGCATCGCCCCGCGCCGCTTCCGCATGGCCCGGGCACCGGCTGCAGGTAGGGCTGGTCCCTTCCCTCCCCGGCTGATCCCTTTCTTTCCCAACTCTTCCCTTCTCTTCTCGGCTAATCCCTTCCTAACTCATCCCTTCGCTTCCCGGCTGAATCCCGTTCCTTTTCCCTTCCCGGCTGATCCCACCCCTTTCCAACTCTTCCCTTCTCGGCTGGATCCCTTTTTGCCTTCCCTCCCCGGCTGGATCCCCGTTCCTTTCCCTTCCTGGCTGAATCCCTTTTTTCTTTCCTTTCCCTTCCCTCCCCGGCTGAATCCCGTTCCTTTTCCTTCCCGGCTGATCCCTTTTTCCTTTCCCTCCCCGGCTGAATCCCTTTCCCTTCCCAGCTGATCCCTTTTCTTTCCCTCCCCGGCTGAATCCCTTCCCTCCCCGGCTTCTCCCTTTTCTTTCCCTCCCCGGCTGAATCCCTTTCCCTCCCCGGCTTCTCCCTTTTCTTTCCCTTCCCACCTCCTCCCTTCCCTTCCCCGCCGGGCTCTCCCCTCTCCAACTTCCTCCAGCTGGGCCGTGCCACCCCCGGGCCCGCCGGGGGACACAGGGGCAGGGCAGGCCCGGAGGGCAGTTGGGCAATTGCAGGGTTTTCGTGAGACAGGAAAACAAAACTGAGATTGGAAACTTTCCCGGTTGAGAGCTGTTCCTGGGGGCGTTTGCCGGGGCTGCCTTTAAATGGGGAAAGTTCCTGCAGCAGGTTCAGGCAGCGCCGGGAGCAGTGTGGAACCCACTCCTCCCCTCCAGACACTCCTGTTGTTCAATTAAAATCCCATCAGAGGCCTGGGGTGAGTGCAGGGGCTCAGGGATCACCGGGGATGGGGATATGAAGTCTCCCAATGAAAAAAGGACTTGGAGCTGCTGGAGAGAATCCAGAGAAGCCACGGAGCTGCTCCAAGAGCCAGAGCCCCCCTGTCCTGGGGCCAGGCTGGGGGTGCTCAGCTGGAGAAGCTCCAGGGAGAGCTCAGAGCCCTTTCCAGGGCCCAAAGGGGCTCCAGGAGAGCTGCAGAGGGACTGGGGACAAGGGAGGGAGGGACAGGACACAGGGAATGGCTCCTCACTGCCAAGGGGTGGGGATGGATGGGAGATTGGGCAGGAATTGTTTCCTGTGACTCTTCCCTGATAACACAGGTTATCAGCTCAAAAGGGTTCCCTCTGCAGCTGTTTTATTCCTTGACTGCCACCACAAGGAGCCTGCAAGACCCCTGGAACCAGCTGCCTGGAGGAGACACTTGGATTTACCTAAACATAGCATTATTTCATCAATTATTTCAAACCAGTTGTAATTAACGTGAAATGAAGGCGAAGAACGGGCTCTTTGCTTCATCACAGAGTTGGAATAATGCACAGAGCACTGGCACAGCTGCAGGCACAGAACAGATGGAAAAATATTTGGGAGGTGTGAGAGAGAGGCTGGCAGCTCCAGGAGATCCCACATCACCCCTCTGAACGCTGTCCTCTCTTCTCCTCACAGGTTCCCAGCACAGAGGCCCAGTCCCTGGGCACCAGAAGGGTTTGTGAGGTACAAGGAGCACCCCCAGCCCCACAGGGAGACACCCCTCTGCCAGAAGATGCATTTCCCATCCCTGCTGCAGGCCAGCAGCTGCTGAGATGGCGCAGAGCACTGAGCTGCAGCCCAGCTTCGAGGAGGTGTTCAATATTCTGTCCCAGGCCCCACCAGAGAAACTGCTGAGCCTCAAACTCAAACTGAAGCACTTGATCCCTGGGCCCTGCAGCAAGTTACTGCAAGCTATGGTCCACCTTACCCTGGGGCAAGAAACGGATGCAAGAATTTGTCTGGATGCCTTGGGGGATAACAGGGCAGCCCAGCACGTCCAGCAGATCAGACTGGGCTCTGCAGGAGTGCAGGACAGGGAGGATTTGCAGCCTCCCCAGCTGGATCCAGGAGCCATGGCACTGCTGGCTCAGGTGTACACAACGCTGGCACAGGAGGGGCTGTGCAGTGCTCAGGCCAGGGACAAAGCCTGCCAGGCCAGCAGGGACACCCAGCAGGGGACACCCAACACCATCCCAGCCAAGGATCAGGACAAGCAGGGCTCTTGGGGCTCAGGGGATGGGATTTTGATGCTGAGATCCCATGAGGGTGCAGGATTTCCCCACACAGGCAGCTCCCACCACGTGAGGAGTTCACCAGTGCAGATTGAAGGCAGCTCAGAGCTTTCAGCCCCACGGACCCTGTGCTCTGTGGGGAGCCCCTCCCTGTCCAGCTGTTTGGAGATCAGTGTGTCACCAACAGTTGCTTTTCACAGCCAGCCCTCTGTCCCTGAGTGTGTCCCCTCAGCCAGCCGGGCTGGACACCCCGGGGGGGACACACAGAGCCCAGAGGAATCCAGCTGGCCCAGCACAGCCAGCTCTGCCCCTGGGCCCCGGGCAGAGAAGGTTCTGCAGCTCAGACCCTGCCAGGCCACCCCTCTCCCTGTTCCTGAGACACCTCTGCCCTCAGAGCCTGCCCAGAGCAGTGACGTGTCCAGCACAGTGACAGAGCCCCACACACCACGAGAAGAGCAGGATGAGGATGAAGAGCAGGATGAAGATGAAGAGCAGGATGAAGATGAAAAGAAATTATCTACTGCTGTCCCTAGGGATGTAGTGGATGCTGTTCCTACCCACGTGCCCATAGAGGATTCCTACACTCCAGAAGGCAATCCCTGTAACTCTGTTCCTGCTTCTATTTCAACCTGTGCCCCTCCTCCTCCTACTTATTCCTTCACCTCAACTCTTCCTCCTCTCCAGGAACCTCGTCCCAACCTATTCCATCCCCCTCCCCTGCGCTCAACCCCTTCTCCAGCCTGGTCTCCTGCTCTCCCAGCCGTGGATCCACCAGAGCCAGATGGTGCCAAGTTCTTCTCCTTCGTTGTCCTGCACGCCAGTGAAGATGAGATTGTGGCCCACGAGGTGAAGACCCAGCTGGAGAACATGGGGGTGTCCAGTGGTGCCACCCTCAGCGAGGATTTCTTCATCGCCGGCCGCAGCCACATGAGCTGCTTCCAGGACGCCATGGAAAACTCTGCCTTCGTGATCCTCCTGCTGACCAAGAACTTCCCCTGCAACCTGTGCCTGTTCCAGACAGACACTGCTCTCATGCAGTCCATCCTGAACCCCTCCAGGCAAGACTCAGTGATCCCATTTTTGCCCAAGGCCAACGCCCTGGAGCGCAGCCAGGTCCCCCTGGCGCTCAGCGCGCTCGTCATCCTGGATGAGAGCTCTGCTCACTTCCCCAGGAATGTGCAAAACACTTTTAACCCCAAAAAGATCAGGGAGAAGAAAGCCCTGTGGGAGGAGATGCAGAGAAGGAAGCTCCAGGCGTGTTGGGAACAGCAGCAAGCCCAGCAGAACCTGGCTGGTCTGAGGTTGGGCTCCTCTCCCTGGGTGGCTCCGGCACAGCCCTGGTGTCCCCCTGCCCCCAGGGGACATCCCCCTGGCCACACACAGCTCCCCCCAGGCCACTACAACATCACACCAGGCCAGGGGGGGATCCCACCCCTCATTATCCAAAATGCCAGCATGGTTCAGATCGGGAACCACAACACCATGCAGGTGGGAACTGCCCCACGGGGCCCCGGGGACAGCCAGGAGCAAACCAGGCACGGGGTCTGACCCGGGGCAGCCAAGCTCAGAGACAAAAATTCATTTCAAATCCTGCATTAGGGTGATTCTGCTGGGACTGGGACTGCTGTTCTATGCATCAAAAGTGCCATTTTCCTCAAGCACAAAAGAAAATCCTTCAGTTTTTGTTGGAAACAAAAGATGTGGCAATCTCTTGGAACTCTTCTTCCTGGTGCTTATTTTTTCATGTAACTGAGAAAATTATTTTCCTGATCATCTGGAGCTACTTGAAGATTTTTTTATAAATAAATTTTAATTAATTTATTTGTGTTCCTCTGGTTCTTTTCCCATAGAGTTGGAAAAGAGGCAGTCAGGGATATGTGGAAAACTATTCTGTGTGTTGGCTGGAGGGGCTGGGACGTGGCACTGACCAAATGATTTGAGGGACAATCTGCAAGGGCTGCTTTGGGAAGACGCCTTTAAGGGAAAAGTGGGATGAAAACCCAGAAGCAGTGAGCAGAGCAGTGCAGGAGGGGGGAGAAACCCAGGAATGGGGAGTGGGAGGGGTGATTTTGCAGGATCTGAGCAAGGGCTGTAACAGCAGGAGGGCACCTGGAGCAAAGCCCTCATTCCTCACTCCAGGCACAGCCTGATGGTCAGCAGAGGTCACCCCAAAGCCTCTGAGAGACTGAAAATGGGGCTGTTCCCTCCTGGAGCAGAGCCCAGAGCTGTGCCAGGAGCAGGGCAAAGCTCCTGAGGAGCCTCTCCCTGCCAGGGCAGCCCAGGAAGTGCAGCATTGCACACTGCAGGTGCTCCTGCAGCTCTGTCTGTGCTCCTGGCACTCCCTGCCTGCCCCAGCACCTTCCCAGGGTCTGTCCCAGCAGCTGCAGGAGGGTCTGAGCCCAGCCCAGCCCTGGGCCTGCCCCAGCTGGGCCCTCTCAGGCCTCACTCAGGGCTGCAGCCAATTTAAAATTGCAAAACTGCAATTTAAAATTTAAAACTGCCTCTGAAAGGGGTGTTGTAAAACCTGCTCTAGGAGCTGAACCTGGAAGCAATTTAAAATGGGTAAGTTTTTATATCAAATGTTTTCTGGTAAACAAGGAAAGTTTTTTCCACTTTGCCTTATGCACCCTCCTGGCTTCAGAAACTATCACATTAATTCCTTACTCTGCAGCCAAGAGCCCTCCCAGCCCCAAGACAAGCCCTGAGTGACAAAAACGTTACTGAATCCTTGGAGGAGACTCTGGGCTGCCCCCAACCCTCACCTTCCAGCCCTCAAACAAATTGGATTTCCACTCTGCAGCACCCACTGACAATGGATTAACTCATCTACTCCTTGCAGAGCCTGCTGGCATCCTCCAGGTGCTGGAATTCCTTGAATTTTCCTGTTTTCTCTCCTCCACAGCAGCAGTAAGAGGAGTTGTGTTCCTGCAGCTGGGGCAGGACAGTCCCTCCTCTCCCAGCTCTTCCCCTACTATAAATAATCCTGCAAAATCAGGCAACTGGGAGCTGCTCCAGCTTGTAAACAACCCCAGCCCAGGCTGGATCACACAGAGGGCAGGGAGGGCTGTGGCTGGGCTACAGGAGGCTCTGCAGCCACCACAGGGGAGAAAAAACTCCTCTCTGCCCAAGAATTAACAAAATAATCACTGCAACACTGCCCTGCTCTCCACAACTCTGTGTTTTGCCCACAGGGAGCTGGCCCTGCACTCAGTGTAATCACCCCTAAATCATGCAGTGATTTCTCCCACCCTGTAATTACTATCAACATTTAATTGCTGGGCCCTCTGTGTAATTACAGACTATTTATGGGTTTAAAAAAAGTGAATCCCTTTCCATCACACAGAATATTCTCCTCCTTGGGGGCTGCTGCAGCACCTGACTGGATCCCCCAGCTCCCTGAGCACAGGATCCCAGCTCCAGAGCCTGGATTAAATCCCTTCTCACCTCCCTCCTCTCTCTGCCAGCAGAATTGTCCTGAGCAGCCCCTGCCTCACTCCTGAGCCCACCTGGGCCCTGGTACCTGCCCACCCCAGAGCTGGAGATCACCTGCAGCACAGGAGGAAGGTCTGGCTGGGAGCAGCACAGCCCCAGCCTCCACAGACTCTGAATAAATGGCATTTTTAGCACAAAGAACTGAGGATGGAGCAATAAGTGACAAGACAAACATTGTAGCATTTTTATCCACCCACCCTCCCCTGGAAAGACCCAGCATTTCTGGGATCTGTGTGGAACTAACTCCAGTACCATCAATTCCTCTGTTTGTGCAGTCCCTGATGGGTTTGGGGCTGGACACCAAAGTGATGGCAGTGTGTCCCCCTTTGTGCCTGCTGTGCCCACTGTCCCACCTGTGTAAGGCAGATAATACCCCAGTCAACACAGATCCTCTCACACTGTTTGATTTACATCAAAATACAAGGCAAAACATAGAGGAAGAGGTGTCATTTCAGTGTCAGTGTTACCCTTTTCCAGGGGAAATGTTTGGAACTGCAGCACAGGAGGAAGGTCTGGCTGGGAGCAGCACATCCCCAGGCTCTACAGACACTGAATAAATGACATTTTTAGCACAAAAGCACCATCATTCACCATCAAGAACTGAGGATGGAGCAGTAAATGACAAGACAAACATTCAGATGTTTTTGTCCACCCACCCTCCCTGGAAAGACCCAGCATTTCTGGGATCTGTGTGGAACTAACTCCAGTACCATCAATTCCTCTGTTTGTGCAGTCCCTGATGGGTTTGGGGCTGGACACCAAAGTGATGGCAGTGTGTCCCCCTTTGTGCCTGCTGTGTCCATTGTCCCACCTGTGTAAGGCAGGTAATACCTGAGTCAACACAGACACCCAGACATTGTTTGATTTACATCAAAATACAAGGCAAAACATAGCAGAAAAGGTGTCATTTCAGTGTCAGTGTTACTCTTTTCCAGGGGAAATGTTTGGGACTGCAACACAGATTGGCTTTTCACAGGAGTAACCATGAAATGAACCCATCACAGCTGTTAATTGCAAACCACCCCAGAATTGCACACCCACAGTGTGTCCCATCCCTGGGAAACACACTGAAAACAGAGGAAACACCTGAATACAGAGGAATTATCAGGAAGAAGTCCAAGGCACTTGCATTCTAGCAGCCATTTTTTGTTTTATTATTTAAAGTTAAGAGCGCTCAGCAGCTCACAAAGGAACAAATCCCATTCCTGCAGTTTAGTTCAGGTTTCAGCCAAAAAAGAAAAAAAAAAACAACAAAAAAATAGAAGGCAGCTAAACTAACTCTGCACTTTACAGCTCAATTCAAGTTAAACCTCCTGGCTTTATAAATAAATGTTATAGTTAACACTGCAAAAATGTACTGGCAGATCTACAATATGTTGAAGGGGCAGAGCGTGGTTATTGAGGCTGATAAATACAAGTAAGAGAAGCTTCAGTAGCACAGAGAGCAAGGCTGGGGCCAGGGCTCTGCTTCTCCCAGGTGGGACCTTCCCCAGAGCTCCAGGCAGCTGCTTCCCACCCTGCCAGGGCCAGGGAAGGGGCCTCGGGCTGCCCATCATCCCCTGCACAAGGACAAACTGCTGGGAACTCTTTTGTTTTCCACCACGGAGGGCTCAGCTGACAAAAAAAAAACCTGCCCTGAGGCTACAAGAGTTAAGAACGAGGTGGGTGCAGATCCTCAGCAAAGGAAGGAGCTTGCCCAAACAGCAGCCAGGTGAGATTTCAAATTCCACCTTGGAAGTAGCACCATCCTCAGTGAAGTTACAAAGAAAAATTAAAATAAAATAAAAAAGGAAAATAAAAAGAAGACTCAAAAGCCCAAACCAGCTGCTAAGAACCCACTGCACCAGGATTCAGAATGGGGCAAGAACAGAGCCCAAGCAGGTGATGCTAAAACCTCAGAAGGACAAGGAGGCACCTTAAACTTTCAGTTCTTGCTTCTTCCTTCAGCCCACCCTGGTGCAAACCCACCACAGACACTCCCTTGCCTTCACAACCCCCTCCCAGCACCTCCACAGTGCAGGTACCTCCTGGCCTAAAGGGCTTGCAAGAGCTCAGCCTTAAAAATAATTGAAAATGTGCTGTTGTGGCTCCCAAACCATCCACATTGACCCTTCCAGCTCAATCCCTGCTGCCCTCTGCAGCCAAGGCTGGGAATGGGTGTGGAATGGGCAAGCCAAGGGCCTGAACACCACATCAGCATTTTGTTCTTAAAGTAGCTTTTTTCCTCCCCATTCATAACCAACACCTGTGGATGAAACTGTAGAACTGTGTAACTATAACTGTGTAACTTTATAACCAGAACTGACCTTCCTCTATCCTACAGGATTGGAGAAGTCTTGCAGCATAGATAGGGCCTGGCTCTAGGAGAGAAAAAAACATCCCAGCTTTACACACAATCATGGAAATCTCAGGCTTTTTAACACCATTTGCTACTTGGCCAAGCAGAAGAGAGACAAACCCCATCCTCAGCACACCCAGCCCTGTGCCACCCCTGGGCAGAGCAGGAGCCCCTGGAGCTGCTGGGCATGGGCTGTCCCAAAGCTGACAGGAGGGAGGGGAAAGGGATTATCTGGATTATCTTATCCCTCACTCACTTTCTATCTGTTGGGCGTGGGGGGATGTGTAGCTGCTCCAAAGCTGAACACTGAGTTAATCCAGCACTAGTGGGACAGGCAGCAAATCCCAGGGAAAATCTCCATCTCCTTCCTTCTCAGGATGGTGGTGTGGGGAAGGGCAGGGGCTGGGCCCTTCTGTGGGACAGACAGAGTCCACTGGAGAGAGCTGGCACCTGAAGGTGACAATGAGGGACAGCCATGAGCTCTGGGGCCTCCTCCTCCTCCTCCTCCCCAGCTGGGTGGTGACAGATGGGGACAAAGCTCAGCACGACGACCCCGGGCACTTTGGGACAGCCAGCCCGAGCAGCCCTCCAGCTGCACGACCTCAGCAGGGTGGGGACAGGCTGGGGACAGGCCAGGGGACACCATCAGCTGTCACACACCCTAATGCAGCTCAATGAAAGCTTCCAGCTCCTCAGGAATGAACCCCTTGTAGGGGATCTTGTGCTTGTCCAGGGCGCGAGCAGCAAGGCACTGGAGGGTGATGTAGTTGAAGGGCTGCATGGTGCTCTTGGTGAGCAGCTTCTCATCCAGCAGCTCGTAGGCCGTCTGCTTGAAGGCGTTGGTGGCATCCATGTGTGCCCCGGCCTCCATCAGGGCACTCATGATCAGGGGGCAGTTGTTACGGGCGGCCACGTGCAGGGGGGTGTTGTTGTCATAGTCCCGGCTGTCCGGGTCCGCCCCGCACTCCAGCAGCAAGTTCACCACGTGCAGAGAAGGGAATTTGCCCACGGGGTAACGGCCCACCATGGTGGTGTCCTTATCCACGGCCATGTGCAGCAGGGTGAAGCCGTTCTTGGCGCGGGGGCTGCACTTGAGCAGGCGGTAGATGGTCTGGCGTTTCTGGTGCTCCTGCTCCGGGCTGCACTCCACCTTCTCCAGCAGGAAAACCAAGTGCAGGATGATGGCCAAGGTCTTGGTGAACTGCGCCGAGTCGGCCACGGGATCCTTGCCGTGCACCAGGGCCCTCTCCACCTCCCGCACGCCTTTGCTCAGCACCCCGATGAGGTCGGGGAAGCCCAGCTGGGTGGCCAAAGCGCCTTTGGAACGGTCCTGCAGCACGTAGGAGTAAAGCTCGGCGAAGGAAAGGAAACTGCTGGCCGTCATGGGGCTGAGGGGCTCCAGGTTGCCTTGCTGCATGTCCAGGGCGTATTTCCACAGGTTGATGCAGCGCTCGAAGTTGCCCGAGTCGGCGTAGACGGCGCCGCGGTAGCGGATGTAGTAGGAGGTGTCGGGGTGGGACGGGCCCAGGATGCGCTCCCGGATCAGCAGCGCCTGCATTCTCATCTCATCGGGGTCGGTGATCAGCGCCTCCAGCTCCTCCAGAGAGCTCACCTCCCGCGAGTAATCGTAGGCCAGCACCAGCTGCCGGGGCTCGGGTTTGGGTAAATACTTCCCGCCCTCGCAGCGCAGCTCCATCGCCCTGCGCCAGTACCTGTGGGCTCCCAGCAGGTCGCGCTTCTTGTCCACAAACGTGGCGCCCAGCAGCTCCAGAGCTTCCACGGCAGCCTCTCGAGTGCAGAACACGGGCGGGACATCGTCCTGAGGGGAAGCCGAGGCACCGCAGCCCTCACAGCTCTCTTCATTACAGCCCCTCTGGTGATGGCTCCCGCCTGAGGCACAGGTCCCGCCCTGGCTCCCCGCAGCCTCGTCGTGCTGCAGCCCGCCCTGGATCAGGTACTCCACGATGTTGGTGTGGCCGGTGACGCTGGCGGCCAGCAGAGGGGTCATGCCGTAGCCGTCCTTCTCCATGCGGGCCTTGGAGCGCAGCAGCAGCTGCAGGATCTCCAGGCTGCCCGACTCGGCGCAGTCGTGCAGGGCCGTGTTTCCCTTCACGCTGCGCCGGTTCACGTCGGCCCCTTTCTCCAGCAAGTACCGGGCGATCTCCCGGTGCCCTTTGTAGCAGGAGATCATCAGGCACGTGTGGCCGTGCCGGTTGGCCACCTCCAGGTCGGCGCCGCGCTCGCCCACCAGGTACCGCACGATCTCCAGGTGCCCATCGAAGCAGGCGGCCCGCAGCGGGGTGGAGTTGGTCAGCGTGGTCTGGTTCACCGAGGCGCCGTGGTCCAGCAGGCTCCGCACCACGCCCAGGTGCCCCGCGGCCGAGGCCGCCCACAGCGGCGGGGCCCCCTCGATGGTCTCACCGTCGAAGCTGACGGAGCCGCCCTCCTCCACGCGGGCCCCGCAGTGATCCAGAAGGTACTCCACCACCTCCAGGTGTCCGTGCCGGGCGGCGATCAGCAGCGGGGTGCTGCCGGCCCCGGGGCCGCCCCCGCCGCCAGGCCCCGCCGTCAGCGCCTCCAGCTCCTCCCGGCTGCGGCTGCCCAGCAGCTTCTGCAGCAGCTTCAGCTTCCCGTCGCGGGCCGCATTGTACACGGCCGTGCGCAGGTCCATGGCGCCAGCGGCCGCCTCCAG
>JBBMKD010000103.1:683050-695626 GCA_037834095.1 Argya squamiceps
ACCCAACCCACCCAGCCCACCCAGCCCACCCAGCCCACACACGCCCAGCCGGGCTAAACCTCATCACAAACTGAACGACAGCAGAGACGCTCCCTGGGAGTTCTGCACAGAGGAGATGGAGGACACGTTTGACAGCCCTTTCCTGAGGTGTGTTTAAAAAGTCTCTTACAATCACAGGGGCCTCGATGGAAGATTTCCACCGCTGCACACGCAGATCCAGCCTACCTGGATCCTCGGCAGGCTGGCACGGAGCTCCCACGTAGACCAATCTCCTCTCCCGCCCCCAAAGCCCTTTCCCTGCACATGCAGCTGGAGTTCTGCCCACAGAAAGGCGTGGCAGCCTCCACGAGCAGCAGCTCCTCGCACCTCCCTCCACAGACCCTCCCGTGAGCTCGGTGCTGCCTGCAGGCAGCTGGCTCTGAGCATGGCACAGCCCTGGTGTCACCTCTGCCTGCAATCCCTGCATGGAATCCCTGCCTGTCATCCCTGCCTGTCATCCCTGCCTGCAATCCCTGCCTGCAATCCCTGCCTGCCATCCCTGCCTGCAACCCCTGCCTGCAACCCCTGACTGCAATCCCTGCCTGCAATCCCTGCCTGCAATCCCTGCCTGTCATCCCTGCCTGCAATCCCTGCCTGCAATCCCTGCCTGCAATCCCTGCCTGACTGCAATCCCTGCCTGCAATCCCTGCCTGCAATCCCTGCCTGCAATCCCTGCCTGCAATCCCTGCTTTTCACACACAGACCAGAGAACCACACTCAAATTTAAGCTGGAAAAGACCTCTCATATCACTGAGTCCAAGTGTTAACTCAGTACTGCTAAATCTATCTACAAACCTTCCAGTGCAAAGGGAAACTGAGGCACGGGCAGTGTCTGCAAAGCTCTCTGCAGTGCAGAGAGTTCTCAGAACCACAGCTCTGAGCACAGCAGGAGGAGGCTGCAGGACAGAGGATCACACAACGGTTTGGGTTGGAAGGGACCTTTAAGATCACCCAGTTCCACCCCCTGCCAAAGGCAGGGACACCTTCCACTGAACCATTTACATGATGGGAAGGGAAAGATTCAGTCTGGTTCCTCTACCTGCTCACTTAGTTACACATCAGAACTTTCCTTCAGGAGGTGTATCCGACCGAGGAGAAATGTTATTTGGACCAAGACCAAAGGATTTGCAAGAGGAGTGTCCTGGGTTTGGTTTGGGTAATGCTAATTTTCATTCTAGTAGCTGGAGACATGATCCAAACTGCCTGTGAGACCGTGCAAGTTAAGGATGCACCAGCAAAGTGCAACTCCAGGAAGGGCAGAGAAGGCTACAAATGAACAGCAGCTCGTTAGAGTCAAGGTCTGGGCAGACTCAGACACCCCGGCGTGGGGCTGAGCTCTTCCTCCACGCTCAGATTCCTCCTGCCAAAGGACAAGGGGCTGTTTGTGTGGAATAACCCCCTTTTAATGAGGCGTCTGCCAAAGGCACAATCAAGGAGCGGCGGAGTCGCTCACGCCTCGGGGGAGTGGGGATGTGTCTCCTGCCTTTATCTCGGCGCTGTATTGAACCCCGTGTGCCTGTGCTTGAACCGCTGACATCGAGACCATCACGAACATAATGAGGAGGAAGAGGTCGCTCCGAGGCGTGTGCCTGTCCTTGGTGGGGTTTGTGCTCGCAGCTCCCGCAAGAGACTCTTGCCTGCTGCAGCACTTGAAAGGAGAATATCGTGGAAAATAAAGCCCATGCAAAGAGAGTAAACAAGGAGCTGGAGAACTGGATCTGTCAGGGACTAGGGCAGCTTGTAAAGGGAGGTTAAGGGAAAAAAATTAAATAAATAAAAACAAGCTGAAGAGCAAACAAGAGCACTGGAGGCAACATTTCCATAAGCATTAAAAGTAGAACCTGTGCTCCGTTTTCAGAAGTGCTTTTAACACATAGAAGTCATAATCACATGGCCTTCCAATAAAATCTGGGATTCTGCTTCCCTCAGGTATTTTGGATGCTGTTTCTCACGACACGAGGAGTCAGTGCCCCAGTGAAATTACCAGCCCAGTTTAAAACAAACAAAAAGAATTGCTTTTTCACACAGCACATAATTAAATTTTGGAGCTCGTTTGCCACAGGATATCTTGTAGCCTGAAAATATAAATAGGTTCAAAAGGTTTTAGACAAGATTATGGAGGTTTGGTCTCCCAGTGATGATTAAACTTAATAGTTTGGATGCAACATCCAAGCAGGTCCCACAGATTGCTGGAAGCTACAAAACCACAGGTAGGAGAAGCCTTATTCTTTATTCACCCTTGTGACCTGTCCTGAGTATTTTCCTCTGGTTACATCCAGGGCCAGCACAGGGGGATAAGGGCAGTCAGACCATGTTTATCGTCCTCCCTGCACCCCACTCCAACTCAAACACCCAAGCCTTGTTTTGGATGAAAATGATGAAAAATAAACCCCTTGTGAGGCTCTGCAGCACGTGCTCTGCTAGAGAGCAGTCTTATTCATTAAGGGAATGGTCTTGTATGCATTTGGGCCTGTTATCAGTAACACTCCAAAGGGAAATGGACTACTTAAACCTATTATATCACTGCTTTATTCACCGTGTGCTGCCATTTACCTCCTACATGACGCTGGGCTCTAATAGCAGCAGTTCTGAGAAACCCTGCACATTAGCCACAAGCAGCTCATTAATCCACTGTTTTCATTCTTGCAAAAAAAATGTGCTCCAACCACATGAGAGCTCAGATGCCAAGTGCTCAGCCAGAACCAAAACAGCTCTGTTGTGCCAGCAGCTCTGAGGTCGCCCCAAACAGAACAGCACTTCCAGCTGATGGGGCACAAAGGGGCTTCCTTGGGCTTCGAGGAACAAGGGCTGTGCAAGCAAGGAATGGGACAAAGCTGTCAGCCAGCAGCTGCTGCAGGGAGACTTGGAAAATCCAGTTCCTGGAGGCTCCAAGTCAGGTCTGTGTGGTCTTCACAAGGATCAGGTCCCCACTGTCGAGGCAGCTCCATCCCAGGATATTGTCCCAGACAGAAGGAAAAAAATGAAAGGCATGTCTTGAACTCCAGCACGGGGAGTCCATGAGCAGGCTGGGGACTGGCAGAATTAATTCCGAGCAGGTACAATGAGCTCTTCCTCGAGAGCCCTTGAGGGAAATGAAAGGCCCCATGTGGCAGCCCGAGGCACAGCCCGGGGAGTCCTTTGGCCGCTCGGCAAACACGCAGCGCTTGTGGCACAAAGCAGCTGCCACATCTGTTCCATCAGGGACAAGAGCCTTTCTCTCCCGAGCCTGCTCCTGCTCCGTGCTGAGGAGCTGAGCTGCTCCATCTCCTGGCTGCTGCATTCCCTGACCCAGCTCCTCTCCATCCCTGGGCACAACTGCGTGGGTGTCTCCAAACAGGATTATTGCTGCTGAAATCTTCAAGGCTAACAAACGAAGCCTTTAACTGGAAGATGGACAGGAGCTCACAGGAAAACAACTGCTCATCCACGTGGGAGTTATGGAACATCTGTGTTCACAACTGAGGCACAAAGCAGGAACAAGGGGCAATACTTTTGCTTGAATGAGACTTCAGGAATCTGAGCTCTGTTCTTCTGGTCACTTTTTCCTGTCTTATTTATCCTGCCAGCTCTCTCCCTGTGACAGAGCTCTCCCAAAGTCATCAGGGTGCACAGAGTGTAGAATATCCTGAGTTGGAAGGGCCCCACATGGATCATCAAGTCCAATTCCTGAAAGTGTTGCTTTATTTAAGCTGGCTTAGCGAAAATGTAAGCAGGGAAATCAGGCTTAGAGGGGAGCAGTTGAGTTTAGTTCTGCTCTTGGGTGAGGAGATGAGTGAAATGGGAGGCAAGGGGTAGAGGGCTGCTGGTGGTGGCAGAATTCCTGCCTGGCTGGGCTTAGTCCTGCTCAGGAGAACTGACAGCCCCACCACGCACACTGCAGGGAGATTGAGGAGAGAAAATCCCCTTTGCCAAAGGGAAATGTGATTCCAGGATCCTGCTCCAATGTGTCTGTGCAGAACAGCTCTCCATGAGCAGGGAGCTGAGAGGCACTTACGGAGGCATTCAGCCTGACACAAAACATTCTCCTGGGGCACGAGGGGGATGGAGCAAGGCCGGGCAGACTCCTCTCATCGAGCTCAGCTCCACTGAAATCAATACATGATTAGGCAGTGACTCCAGTGCTTAATATTCCACCTCTGGACAGCACCACGTTTGTGTTGAACAAGGAAGATTTAGGCTAGACATGGGGGAAAATTCTTTGCAGTGATAGGGATAATACATCCTGCAACAATCTCTTTATCCAGCTCCACCACCTCCAGAGCTCTGAGCAGTGTGGGAGACAGGTCCCAGCTCCGGGCTGCCTCTGCCCCTCTTTCCTCTCCAGCTGAAGCTGCCACGCCACGACAAACAGGCTGCAAACCCCTCTCCGCACCTCCTGCATCTCCCTGCCCCACCTGAGGCCCCGTTTTCTCTCGTGATGCTTCTAATGAAACTTAAGTGGCTGCGAGCAGAAAGTTTCCACTTCCTGCCTCGGGGCTGATTAGTGCGGAGCTGCCAGCGGCACTATCCCGGCTGGAGCCTCTGCGGCCGGGAGCCCTCGGGGGAGGAATAAAGCGCTGCTCCGTGCCCTCTGCTCAGCGAGCACCATTAGAGCACCGACTGCCCAACCCGGCAACCTGAGAGAGCAGGACCTCGCTGCTCGGGCTGCTGGGGCCGAGGTCTCTGGAAAACACGGGCTGTGCATGGATGGATGATATCCTCTGTTGTATTTCTCTGGGTTATGGTTTTCCCCCCAAGGACCCCCTGAAACCTGAAGCCTAAAACCTACAGGGCTTGACCCTTTATTCCTTTCTTGACCTGGTAGGCTGAGCCCCAGCTTTCTTTCCTGCCAAGAGACTAGAAAAGGCCCTGGTGTCCCTTATTCTTTCTTACCCCCCTGGACACCCATCGAGAATAAAGCCTGGAAAATAGACACGGGGTAAGAGCCTCTTTTGAATCTTTTGTCTTGTCCCTGGAATATTCCTCCCTAGGACTGAACTAGCCAAACAGCCCCGGGGGCTGCAGGGCGGGGGGAATATTTCAATCCTCCAGTCCTTGACACAGAGTTGCAGAAGCAGAGAAGAAGAAGTAAAGTTCTTTTATCAGGCACGCTGCAGCAATCTTGGTTGGTGCTGCTCAAGGAGAGCTGGTCTCACCTGCTGTTTCTGTGTGTGCTAAATGCTGTCAGGAGACATTCCCTACATCGCTGGTGGATGGAGACTCTTCATGTCCTGAGGGGGGAAAAAGGGGCAGCTGCCAGGTTCTCCAGTGCTGAGGTGACAGAGATCAGGGCTGGCCGAGGCCATGTGCCCTCTCTTGCTCTCGGTTTACACTCCTGCACCTCAGAGTTCCTGGCTGTTCCTGGAAATCTGGGCTGAAACAGCAAGCCTGGGTTGCCCCACGATCACCTTGGGGATGGGAGGGGAAAGTAAACAAGATTCTGCTCAGCACTGCAGAGACCAACTGCTCCAGCGTTGCCTGGCAGATGGGGCCCAAGAGGGAAACCATCTGTGTGTGAGTGAAGCCCTGAACTTCCTGTGAGATCCCGGGCTGAGGAGATCCAACAGAGTTCCGTGGGTGTGGAGGCACAGGGGAGCAGCCGTGACCTGGAGGGCTCCTTCAGTCCTTGGTGGGCAACTTCCAGAGCTGAGCCAGGGCTTGGACCTTGACTCTGTGGCCTGTTGGATTCCTGGGCCTTCCTATTCCTTACATTCACTTTTTTTTTTCCTCTCTCTCCACATCTCCGCCCTCTTTTCCTCTTGGCAGTCCTCCCCGTGTTGGTGCAGTGCTGTGGAACAGTCTGTGTGCCCTGTGTGTGTGTGTGTGGCTCACATCTGTCACAGCTCTGCCCTCTGCCCACCCCCCCCTCCCTGTCCCACAGACCCCACCTGGCTGTGCCAAGGCCACCTGCCCAGTCCCTGGCTGTGCCAAGGCCACCTGCCCAGTCCCTGGCTGTGCCAAGGTCACCTGCCCAGTCCCTGGCTGTGCCAAGGTCACCTGCCCAACCCCTGGCTGTGCCAAGGCCAACCTGCCCAGTCCCTGGCTGCTGACATTTCACCTTGGCTCCTGCAGCACATCTCAGTGACACCAGCAGGGATTAAAAAGAGGCACAACGGGGAGGTTGGAGAATTGCTGTTAGACCTTCAGGGCAAGGGCTGCCATCTCAGAGAGAAGGGGATGGCATCCAGGGAAAGCTGGAGGAGGAAAGAGCACTTTGCTGACAGTCAGCACGTCTGGGGAGCTGGGAGCATATTGCACTAAACCCATAATAACACCTCCAGCAGCAGGGTGGTCGTTTCCACCTGGCCTCCTGCTGGCCTCTCTCATTTCCTCCCCCCTGCAGCCAGGGAATGAGGCTCTGGGATGGCACAGCTCACCCAGCCAGGCTGCAGCTGGAGACAGGAGAGCTGCCACAGCCTCTTGGCTCTCCTTTTGCCCCAACTCCATCCTCCTTTGGCTGGGGAGTGGGAAGGAGCTGGAGCTCTTTGCTTAATTAGAAGTAACAGCTGAAGCACTTGAGAAACAAAAGCTCCTTTCTTTCTCTGCCCCACTTTTACTTGGGAGCCAGGGGTGGGGAGCAAATTGCTTGGAAGCCAGAAAGCGCCCTGGATCTTGTCACCATGGCTGCACAGGCACAGCCTCCTGTTATCTCCAGAGGAACAAAACCCTCCTCCCACCCTCCCCTGTCTCAGCTGGAGCTGATAAAAGGAGAAGAAAATAAACAAAACAAATAATAGTAATAATAAGAATAGAAAAATACCCCAGCCCAAACCAGCAAATAAATATTCAAGGAATGAACCAATCTTCTGCAGAATGTATTATTTTCTGCAGTGGATTTTTGGGTTGTTGGAGAGCTGAAGGACTCCAGTGAGCATTTCAGGTTACAGAGGCCATCTCAGGAATGCTGGGATTTACCCAGTCACAACTCAGGAGCATCCCAGATGATGCCATTTGCTGGAGAATAACGATCTCTACCTATATACACCTTTTGATACATCATTTGATACACCTTTTGATACATGATACATAATTGTATCATTCTGATTTATTTATATATACAGATGTGTGCACTAATAACATGATCAGATATAACTTCTATGTCTTGTTTGGAGCCCACAGTGATCACACCCCTAAGCTGCCAACAAGAGCCTCTTCTGCCTCTGGGTCACCCCACGTGCAGGGACAGAGCAGTGTCCAAATGTTCCTGCAGCTCTGGGGGCTGTGACCCTTCCCTGGGGAGCCTGGGCAGTGCCCCAGGACCCTCTGGGGGAAAAACCTTTCCCTAATATTCCACCCAACCCTCCCCTGACAGGCAACACATTTTTGTGGCACCACATTTAAACTGCTTTTGGTACCTGGGCACCTCCAGTCTTCACAGTGTGGGCTTTAGAAAGTAAATCACAATGCAAATCAAAGTGGGCTGTTGCTGTTTTTGTTGTGTTCTCACAACTAAACAGCTAAAAATACACCAAAAAAGTATAGCTGTAAAGCAGTGAAAGCTAGCAACCACATATTTGTATTTTGAGAGAAATTAGGGCTATTATGGTTGCTCCAGACGGGCTTCCTACAGGAGCTGGGTGGATAATTTCACTGGGTGCTTCATGCATCAGAGCTCTGACCATCTGCTGAAGGGAACATACCTTTTAACAACATGTCTCATGTTGGCTCCGTGCCTTGGGGGCCACCTCCCTACAACAGGCACTATTTCAGTGCTTAATTACACTCCCTGGTAAAAAAGGACAACTTATTTTTAGTGCCTGTCTTTCCAATATCAGCTGGTGGCCACCGAATCTTCTGCTGCCTGTGGGAAAGCAAGTGTGTTTCAATCAGCCTGGGAATTATCTGGGCCATTGTAGCTGCAGGGAATTATCATGGCCCAGAGTAGTTCTAAGCTATCTTGTATTTGTAAAAAAAAATAAAAAATTATTCATGTGTGAACAAACAAATGAAGGGGAATAGGAACAAGTGATACTCCAGCTTAACCTAGTTTCCTCCTTTTGGCACTGGCTGGCACATTCAGGGCTTTGGCTCACCTACTTTTTTACTACTAGTAGTAGAAATTGTAACAGTTGCAATTTAAGCATGCAAATTATGACTTTGTAATACAATGAACATTTTTCTCTTAAGTACTGTTTCTTGTTTACAGCTTTTTCTTGCAACTGAAAAATAATATCAACTGTCCTTCCAAAAAAGAGACTGAATGAAGTGGCTGATTATGTCTTTCCACTTTTCAACACCCACAATTTCCCCCACTGCTTTTTGGCCCAACTGCAGCAAAAGTGGCACCAGTAAAAGTCCAATCTGGAGCACAAAAGATCATTCATTTATTCCTGGGAGACTTGAAAGGGTGGACTCTTATTTTTAAACTTACCTGCCCTTCCTTTGCATATGGATTTACCTGGATAAATTCATTTAGACCATGACAACAGCTTGCTGAAGAGATCAGGCTCTTGCTGATAGCTCTGAGCACGCTGCTCTCGTGTCCTCCCATGGCCAGATAAACATGAACATCTGCATTGCCACTGTAAAAACAGCAATAAGGACATTAATGAAACTGGGGGCAGAACTGGGAGCAGGCTCCAGTGCTCACATCCTCCTGGAAAACCCTCCCCAGGACCTCTCTCTGAAGGCAGACCCTCGGATGGCTTTGAGAACCTGAGTTGGGGGATCATTTTGAGGGAGTTGCTGATATTTCCCCAAACACACCTGATCCTACAGAAGGTGTAGGATTTCACAGCACACCAGGTGTTCAGACTTTTGGGGAATTTATGAGGGGAAAGAAATTAGGCAATGCTGGGGATTGCAGCTCAGGTCATGAAATCATGGAGTACCCTGAGCTGGAAGGATCCCCCAAGGATCATCAGTCCAACTCCAGGCCCTGCACAGAACACCCCAAGAATTCAGGAAAGTCCCCCCTGAGCCTCTTTTTCTCCAGGCTGAGCCCCCTCAGCTCCCTCAGCTGCTCCAGACCCTTCCCCAGCTCTGTTCCCTTCCCTGGCCACACTCCAGCCCCTCAACATCCTTCTTGTCCTGAGGAGTCCAAAACTTGTCACCCCTTTGTCTCATAAGCAGTTATGGTTAAAGACCAACTTCCCACGTGGCTGTGGTGTGGCAGAGCCTCTTTCTGTCCCCTGCTGACCACGCCGCCCCTTTTATGCCTCAGCACCACGTGCTGCTTGAGTGTCTGCCCCTCCACCATCCCCTGCACCCACCAACTCCCAGCATCTGTGCCACTTTGCTTGGCCTCTTTTCCTTTCTGCTGCTCCCCTCCGCCGTCGTGTGACAGCTATTGTGTGGTCCCCGCCGCACAAAAGCCAGCCCTGACCTAATTTAAATCAGTGCTATTGAAGGCGTTCTTGTTTTATCTCCCAGCACAAGGGCTGCGCTCCCCGTTTCAGAGGCAGAAGAAATGAATGGGCTAATTGGGGGGGTATTGTGCACGGCAGCGTTGTCTCCCGGCCCTGATTGTCGGCTCTCCTGCTCCGCGGTGCTTCCAGCTCCCCTCTCGGAGCAGCCACGCAGGCTTGCGGAGTGGAGGGAGGAAAAGGGTTGAATGGGACTGTGCAGCCAGTGCAGCGTGTCAGGGAAACAAAGCCGAGCATGGCCGCTGGTGAGAGCTGGGGGAGGGCTCCTCGCTCAGAAAGGGCAGATGCTGGTGATAACACATGAGAATATCCAGCCTTCACCTCCAAATGAGCTCCCGGGTTCTTATTCCCCTGCCACGGTCCTTTCCCGGAGAGGCACGGGGGGCTCCCACACCCAGCACGGGTGGGGAGCGCTGGGAGCGGAGGAAATGAGATAGGTCAGGGGCTGGAAGGGAGAACGCCGCAGGGTTTTTGTCCTGAGGGCAAAGTTTGAGCCGGCCCTGACAATGGATCTCTGTGAGAAAAGCCAGAACATCCCCGGGAGCCGTTCTGGCGAGCAGGAACCAGCGGGAAGAAGGGGGTGTTGTCTGGGCCCCCCAAAGCCAGCGCTGCCAGGAGCATCCAGAGCCAGAACTTGGTGTGTCCCAGCGCTGCCAGAACCAGGCACTGCCCCGGGATCCGGGTTGGTTTGGGAGTTCACACCGACAGCACGACGTCTTTTCATGGAATTTCTGCCTCTGCCTCCCTCAGGTACCTTCCAAAGGTTCCTCCCCGGCGCTGTCTGTTCTACGGCTCCTCTCTCCACCCATCGCCAAGGCTGATTGAGAGCTGCAAAAGAAAACAAAACCCAAAAGCGTTTGAATCTTTCCGTGGATGGTTTTGGGTCGCTCACAGATCCACTTCCCCCTGCTCGAGGGAGGGGACCTTGCCCCCAGCTATTGATCAGCTCTGCCCCAGCACACTCGGCTGATGCTTGGTGCAAAGGTTGTAACCAGTCCTCTCTGTGGCTCTGCCAGCTGCAGGCAAAAGGGATTTCATTCCAGGATGTTTAACAACAAGATGAAGCAAACAAGTCCCGAGACATCGGGTTTGTCACGGACTTGGATGTAACATTATAATCCTTATCATAAATCGGATCAGAATAAAGCACTGGCAAGCCCTGAAGTTAAAGCACATGTGACAACCTCTTCTCTACCCCTTTTGGCCCCAAATCAAAAGATCAGCTGCAAAATTGTAAAATGAAACTGTAAAATTTAACATGCATTTTATTAAGAGCAAGTGTTATTAAAAGTGAGGTTCTTTTTGCTTTCATCTGGGTTTATGATTAATTTCTCCCTTCTAAGCTTTTCTCTGCAGCCAGCAGAGCATAAAATACACTTCAACCAAGAAAACAAAACAGGAAAACATAATTCTCATGTTACCACCTGTTTCCAAGGGCTGAAGTTTTGCCAAAAGGAGAAGGATTGCCATTAAGTAAGTTGTTAATACTGCAGTAGGGTAAGAGGAACAAACTTAGAACTATCTGGGATTGTGACCTCTTGACTGAGAGTGTGGGGAGGCCCTGGAATGGAATTCCCAGAGCAGCTGTGGCTGCCCCTGGATCCCTGGCAGTGTCCAAGGCCAGGTTGGACAGGATTTGGAGCATCCTGGGGCAGTGGGGTGGAATGAGATGAGATTTAAAGTCCTTCCAATTCAAACCAGTCTGGCCCCTTGTAAATCTGTGATTGCCAACAGGTCTGTCCTTGGGGGCCGTTCCTCTTCTAGCCCCTGTCTCCTGGGCCAGGCGGGTTCTGTCCCTCCCTGGCGGCTCTCCTGGGAGCTCCACTCCCTGTCACCACTATTCTACCGACATCTGGTGGCAGCTGCCTTAGGGAAAAAAGATATTTCTTCAGCAGCCCTGCGCCCCCTCAGCGGGAACCTCCCTGTGGGGGAGCCGTGTCGTCTCTGAGGGGACCCCGAAACACTGCCCAGGACACGCACCTCAGCCGCCTCCTGAGACCAGCGGGTCCCGGGGAACTCCAGTTAGTCATGGATGATAATCACTGGGAATCCTGCGCGGTGTTTCTGGGGGTTTGCGGGAGGTTTATTCTGAGGTTGCTGTGAGGGAGGCTCGCGTCCGCTCAGCCGCCATGGCGGGAACATGAGCCACCAGCCGGGCACTGCTCCCATGGCGGGTTTCCGTAGTGTAGCGGTTATCACGTTCGCCTCACACGCGAAAGGTCCCCGGTTCGATCCCGGGCGGAAACACTTACTTTTCCTTCTCTTGTGGGGGTTTATTTTGTTTAGCTTGGTGGTTTTGTTAGTTTGTTTTTTCTTTTTTCGTTTTTTTGGAGGGGCTTAAGTATTCTGGGTTTGTTTTTCTTTTAATTCTGAGTTATTTAATTATTTATTTCCCGCCGCCTCCCGGCTCGGGACCTCCGCCGCGAATTGGGAAGAGAAGTAACCGGCATCATGCGCCCCATCACTGAGCAGCGCCCGCCTCCAGCCGGGGCTCAAGTGGGCAAAGCGCAGCCGGGCGGGCGCTCCGCGTGCCGGTGCGGTTCGGATCGGTGAGAAACGGGGGAAAAATATATAATATAATGAACACGAAAAAAAAACAAAGGAAGTTGCGTTGGCCGGGAATCGAACCCGGGTCAACTGCTTGGAAGGCAGCTATGCTAACCACTATACCACCAACGCCCGTTGGTAGCAACGTTCCCGGCTTCCCTCAGCAACATCACTCACCGGGACCCAACCATTCTCCCAGACCGGGGATTAGACACAACGAAAGATTGGAATGGCTGCACAGCCGCCCCATGACGGCAATAAATGCTGAATTAAGGGCCCATCTCTGAGGGCGAGGAAGACTCTTTCCTCCGTGTTTTTTTTTTTTTTTACCCTGTATCAGCCTCAATTCTCTCTGTGCCCACCCTCTCCATGAGGACATTGCAACGGACTGCCCAGGGAGGCGGCAAACTCACCGTCCCTGGAGGTGTTTAAGGACAGACTTAGCTCGATGGTGTGAACGACAAGGTGACTGCTGGACTCGATGACCTCAGATCTCTTTTCCAACGCCTAATCTATCCTGTGAGATTTTGTAACAGCTCCGTACTCCCTCAGGCATCTCTCCCCCCCCGGGGCCAGAGGCAGTGGTTCCTCCCGTACCGCCGGGGCGCGCTCCCGCCTCTCGCGCGCGCACCCCCCCCACCTCCCC
>JBBMKD010000103.1:695743-723133 GCA_037834095.1 Argya squamiceps
CCTCCCCCGCCCTCCCTCCCGCGCAGGAGCCGCCCCCACCCCCGCCCGGCACGGGGAGGTCGCCGCGCCCCGCGGTGAGTGAGGAGGGGACGGGGGTGGGGATGGCGGGGACCGGGGGGTCCCGCCCCGGTACGGGGCAGGGCGGGGTGGGGCCGTGAGGGGCGGCTAAGGCGGGCGGGGGCCGTTTGCCCCGCTCCGTGGGCCGCATCCCCGCGGCGCTGGGCTGGGGGTGCCCTCGGTGCGGTGTTCGCCCCCTTTCCGTGGGTTCTTTCCCCCCTGGGGATGGGGGCGGCCTCTCCTTGCCCCGGGGGAGGTTTGCTCGCCCCGCCAGGCCTGTCCCCTCAGGGGGTCGTTTGCAGTTCGCTCCCCCCATGTGCTGCCCGTGGATGGGGTGATGGTGGGGACCCCCTGCCCTTGGAGGGGGGTCCCGTGTGCCCCCAGCACCCCGGGCGGGCGAGGGGCTGCTCGCTCCTCTCGCACGGGAAGCAGCAGTGAGGGAGATGAGGGGCAGAGGATGCTGCTCCATCCCCGGGGATTCCCCTCTCCTGCCATCCCAAATGCCGGCCTTCCCTCTGCACCAAGGGCAGAGCTCCCGGCGGGAGCTGCAGAGGGACACGGGCTGCTGGCAGCCTTTGCCGGAGCTCAGCTCTCTCTGGATAAATCCCCAGCGGTTTATCCCACCCTCGGCTGCTTTAATTTTTGGAGATCTTAAAGCTCCCGGCCACGACAGACAGGGACACGTTGTAAGGGCTCCTGTAGGTGACTCTGTTCCTGTGTTCCATTGGCTCTTCCCGAGTGATTCACGCCGGTTCCTGATCTCTTTTGTCTATTTTGCTCAGTTCCTTTTTTTTTTTTCTTTTTTCCGGGTTCAAGATTTCACTGTTCCTTCCCTGTGTGAAATGCAGGATCTGTGCTGGGTGCAATGAGGGTTAAGATGTTCCTCAGAATCATTAAAATCACAGGACAGCCAAGCCTGGCAGGACCTGGGGAAGTTCCTGGTCCAACCCCCTGCTCAAGGCAGGGTCAGCTGGGAGATCAGACCAGGTTACTCAGCATTCCTGAGCATCACTCCTGCTGCCCTTTCATGCCTGCATCAAAAACTGCCCTTAAATTGCTGAATGCAGCTGCTTCCATCCTCTCTGCCCTCCTCTGCAGCTGAGGAGTTTCTTTGTGATGCTTTTGTCTTTCTTGGTCCCCTGTGAGTGCGTTTTTGGTGGAGAAAGGGCTGTTTGGGGAGAGCAGGAGCCTCGACAAAAGGCAGTGCTGGGTCTTGAGCGTGTCTGTGATTCAGAGCTTTTGTATTTGGGGAGAGAGGAGGGCAGTGAAGCACCTTGCTGTGCTCCTGGACAGCAGATTGGTGTGGGGAGCCTTGTGGCAGCAGGCTGAGGCACAGGGAAGCAGTATTCAGGCTTGGAAGATAAATGTGTTTTTTAAATCCCAGGTGGGGCTGTGACCCTCTGGCTGGCTCCTTATGGTGTGTCCTTTGTTTGACTCTTCCCTCTGAGTGCATGGACCAGAGCTCTGTTTTAGCAGTTTTTAGTACCTGACACTTGCAAGAATTTCAGGATTTTGGGAAGGGGGTGACAGAAAGGTTCAGTATTGAAGATTCTGGGATTTTAAGAAGAATTTTCTGGGAAAGAACAAGGCCCACCCCAGAGTTCACTTGTTGTTCAGATGAAGCCTCTCAGATTTATCAGGGCTGTTCAAATCCAGGCTGTGCTGACAGAACAGATTTGGACCAAGGAATGAAACCCAAGGATTTATTTGTGCCTCCCCATTCCATTTGTGCTGGAAATGTCACCTATTGGAAGATGCTTTTACCCAGCAGTTGTATGAACTCTCCTCTCTCCCCTCTTCCTCCCCAGTTTCCTGTCCTGCCCAGCTCTCTGAGTAGTTAATGCAGAAGATAAAGAGGGTTCGTCTGGAAAACGAGACTGCAGGAAGTTGGAGAAGGTATGTCCAGCCCCCTGTGCTGTGGGACAGAGCAGCAATCACCTCTGCACTGAGAGAGGGCTCTGAGAAACCCCAGTCCTGCCCAGGGAGCTCCTCTGTGGCAGGATCTCTGAGCCAGGAAGTGACTCAGGACAATAAATTGTTTTACTCACTTCCAATATCGACTTTTTTTCCGGGTTCTGATTCCCCACCTGTGCTTGTTGTCCCCTCCAGACTAACACCTTCCCCCAGAGCAGGGCTTGGTGCCTCACCCACCTCACCTGACAGGGCACAAGTGGCATTAAAACACCCCCCAAGGGGCAGCTCCATGTTTTTGGGAGTGGAGAGAGCACACAACTGTTCCTGCAACAGCTCTGAGTCACCTCAATCCCTGCCTGAGCGTGGGGTGGAAGGGACAGGGCTCCTCCAGCAAGGTGGAAATCTTCAGTGTGGTGTTCCTGCCTGTCTTAAGATGGTTAATAAGTGGTGTCTTGATCCAGCTCACGTTTGAGTAATGTAATCCCCAACTCTGCTCTGAGATAAGTTACTCCTTGCACTTGTTTACTTAGGTGCACGGCGTTGCCAAATCCTGACTACGCCTTTTTCCAGAGGTGGCTCTAGTGACAGAGGCAGAAATCTCAGCTCCCTTTTACTCCCTAGCATGCCAGGACCTGAGTTTTAAGGCCTTTTTCCCTTCTAGTGGGAGGTATCCCTGCCCATGACAGGGGTTTGGAGTTGGATGATCTTTAAGGTCACTTCCAGTTCAATCCATTCTGTGATTTTGTGAGAGTCCAGCAGTGCCAGTGGTAATTCCCAACACTCTCTCCTCATTTTGTGTGGTGGCTGCTTTGCCTATCCCACTTCCCCACCCCATTCTGGTGTCCAAATCAGCAGGATGAGAGCAGTGCCAAGCTTAGAGCTGTGCTGTTCCTGTGATAAAATCATGGCAGTGTAGTTTGGAAGGGGCTCCAGGCTCCAGTTCAGCTGGGGACGGGCACCACCATCACATTTGTAGGCTGGTTTTAAAGGTTAAAATTTTGCTTGTGAGGAGCCAGCCTGGCTGAGATGGATTCATCAGCTGGGTAAGGGTAACCCAAGGGCCAGGCTTTGTGAGCTAAAGGCAGAGTATTTCACTGAGCTGACCTGCAGTGGGATGGGGTTGGGAGAATTGCACTCAGTTTATGGATTTTCATGGTCTTCCTGTCTTGTGTTTCTGACAGGCAGCACTTCTGCCTTCAGCTGGGATTTTAGCTGCTGCAGTGGAGAGCCTGGGTACAGGCAGAGGCCACAGACACACAGTCTTGGAACATCCCATCATGTTCTCTTTTGTGGTTTCACTTGGGCTTCCTGCCTGCCTTTGATTGGAAAATGCTCCTCTTCATCCATTTTCAAGCTGTGGATTTACTGCTGGGCAGTAGGTACCAGGAGTACCTACAGAATTATTTTGGGAGCTTGTTCTTCTGTGTTACTTTTGGCACATTTTAGGGACTTAGGAGTCTGAGGGGATGTTACATTTTCAGCCCTTGCACAAAGCTGATTCTGTCTTCTTGGAGCAAAATTCTCCAGGCTAATTTTGTCCAGCAAACTGAAGTTCTTCTGAAATTCTCTGTAACATTCTTTCAGGTACCTCCAAAACCCCTCAAATGTCCTCTTGGAGGGACATCCTACTCCTCAAGTGGGGTGTGAGAAACAGGTTTCCCTAGTCCTCAGCTCATTCCTGCTTTGCAGGGGATGACATCACTGACCTTGGGCAAGTCTGTGGGTCCACCTCACCTCAAATTAACATTTGTGTTAATTTGGAGGCGGTTCTTGTCCTCTCCTTCCACACCTGCTCACTTGGGAATCTCTGAGGAATGTGTGCCACGTTTCTCAGGGTACAACCAGGGGCTGGTCCTGCTGCCTTCTCTCTCTTAGCAAAACAATTGCACTTTTTCTTCCTGTTTTCCCATCTCTCTTACTTTAGTCCTGGCCTCAGTATCTCCTCAGGTGAGTGAATTGCTGTGCTTGGGTTTGTACCTCTCTCCCCAAGCCATGGGCAGGTTTTCCTTTGGGACAGGAAGGGGATCCCACTTCTGTGGCCTCACAGGGCAGGAGTTTATGTGCCTTTATGATAGGTCATAGCCTTGATGGCATATCCACCCGAATTCCTGGAGTGGTTTTCCTTTGAGTCAAGCTGCTTCTTGTCTGCACCACAATCTGCTGCTTGTGCTTCCTTTAACAGTTTATTCCCAGAGCCAGCCTTGGGAGAGGGACTTTTCTGAGGTCAATATCTGCATTTACAGGATTCCATACGGGATGGGAGATAGACTTTTCCTTTCAATATGTTTAAAATTTAATCCTTGATTGCACAGAATCCCAGGATACCTGTAGTTCAAGGAGCAACCTGTTTGATTTTAAGGCTTAATTCTCTCCCTCTCCTCCCTCCCTCAGTTTTTTGCCCAGCTCTGAAGGGGAAGCCAGGATGACTGCAGTGGACACGCTCTCGGACAGCTCCGAAGTGGTGGAGATGGAGGATGTGCCTTCCCAATTCCAGGTGCAAAAGCATTCTTGGGATGGGCTGCGTGACATTATTCACAGCAGCAGGAAGTACTCGGGCATGATAGTGAACAAAGCTCCCCATGATTTCCAGTTTGTCCGGAAAACAGAGGAGTCCAGCCCGCACTCCCACCGCCTCTATTACCTGGGTAAGCCTCGGGGGGGAACGTGGGGCTCTTCCAAGCTCAGCAGGCAGGGGAAGGGATGGGAGGGATCTCCCTTGGTGAGATAGGGGAACTGAGACTGGGGAACGTGGCTGGAGGCTTGCAGGATCTTCCTCAAAGCCTGGGGCTGAGCAGGGACTCCCCAGGCCCAGACAAGCCTCAAACGCAGGGATCAGCTGTGACAAGGGGAAGTGGTTGTCAGTCAGGACTTCTGTGTCCTTGCTCACACTCAGGATTGTCTCGTGCCTCTGGAGCTTGGGAGAAATGGGATTTGCTTGCTTCATTAACCAGACTGACTTTCCAAGAAATTTGCTGTCAGTAATGACTCATTATGTGTTGCAACATATTAACAGCAGGGTGGTGGTGGTGGTGTCTCCTGTTTTATTAAGTGTCATGAAGGTAGGGTGCTTTCCAGAGCAGGGGAGAGAATTGAGGTGGGAATGAGCTGTTCCTGGCATTTGCAGGGAAACCTCTCCTTCCTTCAGTGGGATTGAAAGCAGAATTCCATGTTGTACAGGTCCCTTGTTACAGATGGAGCCACCATGTAATTAGTGACAGAGTTGTTGGATTTTAGTGACTGGATAATTTTGTGGCTGGTAACATGGGAAGCTTTATAGACTATAAAGAGTTTGCTGTGCTTTGGGGCATGAGCTGATCATTACTGGGCCAGAACAAAAATTGCTGGGTGTGCAGCTCTGTGCAGTGACTGCTGCCCTGAAGTGACCCTGCTGTTCTTCCTTCTTTTCCCAGGTTTTGAGTGTAGGGCACTGTAGGATGCTGGATTTGAGGGATTTGTTCTGTCACGAAGCAGCTCCTGTGTGCCAGTGACTTGATTTGTGCAGTTCTCATAAATTCTTGGGACACAAGTGCTGCTCTGAAGGGCAGGATCCAGAGCTGGCATTATTTTCCTTGTCAAGTCTGAGCAGTGAGGCTTGATTTAAAGTTGAATGTATTTCCAGTTCACTTTGATACTGGTTTTGATCTAGATGATTAAAGAGCTAAGTGGCTAATTTTAAATTTTTTTAATGTTCTGTTGTATGAAATGGCAACCAAACCAGCTACTGGGTGGTTGGTGTTCTGCCAGGGTGTGACTGTTCCAGCAGCCAGGAGCAGGAATGAGGATACATGAGTGCCTTTTCAGTGTTTCCTTCCTAAAGGAAATGCACAGGGCTTAGAGCAGATTAATCCCTCAGTTCAGATCAGCATCAGCCAGGTAATCCCAGGGTACCTCTTCTCAGATGTCCCTAATAAAGGTAAATGCTGATTGAAATGCTGATTCTTTTGCCATAAAAATGGACACTCCCAGGGATGGGGCAGCCACAGCTTCTCTGGGCAGCCTGGAAGTTCACAAGTGTTTCACTCAGTGTGCTCTTACTGCCCCAGCATTAAAGAACATTTTAAAGTGTTTAAATGGAACTGAGGAGTGGATGGAGACTCCCAATGAACTTTGCTGTAGGGTTGAATATTTCACTGGGAAGCAAAGTAAACTGTCTTTTGGGGAGGAAGGCAATATTTTCCTTGTAAATGCCAGCTGATTGTAGTCAGGCTGAGGTCACTGGAGAAAGTTCTACCATAAGGGGGAGGGAAGTGCAGGTCACAGTTGCCTGAGTGTCAGATCTGTGTGCCCAGAGCCATTTGTTCCTCCCTGCAGTTTTTCCTGTGTGGGCCATCTTCAATCATTCCTGGGCCATCCCCACAGTTTTGCTGTTGTACCGTGGCAGATGCTGCTTATGTTAAACACCACATGCTCAGCACTTTGGTGTTCCTGCATCTCTGAGGATTAGATCCTCACATATTGCCCTGCTTCCCGAGCACTTATTAATATTTCAGTTTTAATTTGAAGTAACTACTGCTGGGTCAGCCAGCTCAGAAATCTCTCTGTTCTGCCCAGAACATGTGCAGAGTAGGCAGTACCAGGGCACGTATCCCTGTGTGAATTTCTGATCCAGGGAGTCTCTACAGCATAAGTAGAGGGCAAGTTCATGGTCTTTGTTTTTGTGGAAACTGTCAAAATCACGTGTCAGGATATTTGATGGTTGTTTTGGAAGTTGGATGAAGGCCAGGAGCTCATTTGATAACCACAGTCAAAGGCTTATGTAAAATGACAAGGTCTTTTGACTCTCTGGGATACTGTTTCACATTTGAATGGGCTCTGTGGAGCTTCCAAGCTCTTCCTTCCCCCCTTGCAAGCTGCTGCCTTGGCCTGACCCAGCTCCCTGTAGCAAATTTCTGTATGAGAAATGTGGAGAGTAATGTTGAGTCACCCATTCAGGGAGTGGTGCTCTCAGAGTGGATGTGGGGCACAGAGGGGAAAATTGGACCTAATACATTCTGGAGAGGTGGGGTATTAAATCCTGCTTTGAAAATTCCAAACAAATGAATATCTAAGTGGTTTAGATGTTATTCTGGGATTGATCTGGGAGCTGCTTGGGAAGGAATGTGGGTAAAGGTCTCTGGGCAGCCCCAGCCCCTCTGTTTCCAGACTTCTGTTTGAATTTGCTCGTGGGCCTCTTTGTCCTGGCTAACTCACCTTAAGTAGGATGATGCTTTTGTCCTCCTCATAGGAATGCCATATGGCAGCAGAGAGAATTCCCTCCTTTACTCAGAGATTCCCAAAAAGGTACGGAAGGAGGCCTTGCTGCTCTTGTCCTGGAAACAGATGCTGGATCACTTTCAGGTGAGCCAGAGTGGGAAGAGCCTGGGGGAAACTGGGTGATGCAGTGGGGCTGCTGTGGTGGGGACATCTGTGTGGTGTCTGTCATCCTCCCTGCTTTTGAAAAGCTGGGAAAGTTGAGTTTAAATTGCTGCTTCTTTCTTACACTGTTGTGAGTGCACCAGAAAGGGAGGGAATTTTCCCCCTCCCTGGTTTCAGTATCTTCATGTCCTTTGTCACTGGCAGCACTGGAGGGTGTTGCTCTTTTCTCCCCTACATAAAAAGCTCCTGATGGAACAGAATTTATCTATCTTGACCCCATTTGGGCTGCCAGTTCTCTCCAGGGTAATTCAAGCTCCCGGAAGAACTTTTGTTTGCAGTGTCTGACATGGAAACTGTTTGTGAAGGCTGCAGATAACGTCATTAAGTTAATTGGTTACATCTGATTTGCATAAGCAGAGCAAGCACAGCTGTTCTCAGCTCATGCTGAAGTGCCAACTGCAGAACTGAGAGATTCACAGCTCAGCCCTCCTGCAGAGGGAAATTTGGAGGGTGTGGTGGGTTTAGGCCTCCTGGACCCCACAAGCACAAGAATTGGGGACCTGTACCCTGACACTGCTGCCTGTGTGAGCTGAGGTGTTGTGACAGGCTCTGAGCACTCCTGTGAACCTTCCTCTCCTTGCAAATCCTTTCAGATTTTCCTTCCCTTCAATCCTAGGCAACCCCTCACCACGGGATGTATTCCAGAGAGGAGGAGCTCTTGAGGGAACGCAAGAGGCTGGGTGTTTTTGGGATAACATCCTATGATTTCCACAGTGAGAGTGGCCTGTTCCTCTTCCAGGCCAGCAACAGCCTCTTCCATTGTCGAGATGGGGGCAAGAATGGCTTCATGGTGAGTCTGCCAGGGATTTCATGGGGATCACCTCAAAGGGGCTTGATGGTTTGGATTGGAGATGGCTGCACGTGGAATCCCAGGCTGGACTGGGGTGGAAGGGGCCTTAAAGCTCATCCCAGTGTCACTCCCAGTCTGGCTCCAGAGGGGCTGCAGCCCTTGGAGCATCTCTGTGGCTCCTTTAGAACTTCTCTAGCAGGTCCACACCTTCCACATCTTCATCCCTTTGGTTCTGGTGGTTGTTCCTGTGTGTCCTGTCAGGGCCACACTTGCCATCATCCCCTGGGCTGTGCTGGATCTCTGATTTGGGTATTTCTCTGACGTGGCACCCAGCTCTGTGTGGGTCTCTTGCTGTAGGTGTCTCCAATGAAGCCTCTGGAGATCAAGACTCAGTGCACGGGGCCACGGATGGATCCCAAAATCTGCCCTGCTGACCCAGCCTTCTTCTCCTTCATCAACAACAACGACCTGTGGGTGGCAAACATCGAGACAGGAGAGGAGAGGAGGCTGACATACTGCCACAAAGGTAATGGGGCTTCCTCCTGCCCCAGAGGGGAATTCCTGCTGAGGAATCTGGCCTGCAATGCCCACATTCCTGGCTTATTTCTTACAAATGCCATTTGTCTTTTGGGTCAGCGTTTTGCAAGGAGCTGTAAATGCAAAATGCAAATGCTGTCACGTCCTTGTTCCTCTCCAGGCTTGTCCAATGTTCTGGATGACCCCAAGTCTGCTGGTGTAGCCACTTTTGTCATTCAGGAGGAGTTTGATCGCTTCACAGGCTATTGGTGGTGTCCCACAGCTTCCACAGAAGGTCAGTCACTCTTCTGCTCATCAAATCTGCTGCCTCCTGCTAGCAGTGAGGTTCTGAGCACGATTTTCCTGTGGCCTGGCTTTGTGTTGTTCCTGGGGAGATGCCCTGAAGGAGCAGAGCACTGAGGGGATTGTGATTGTGGAGTGTTGGCAGGTGGTCACTAAGAGCTGGGGCTGTACAGGTGTTCCCTCTGCACCAGTGCTCCAGGCAAGCCAGAAACAGCAGGAAATCCCCTTTGCCAACATTCCTGCTCTCTGCCTCAGGTTCAGAGGATTTGAAAACGCTGAGGATCCTGTATGAGGAAGTGGATGAGTCAGAGGTGGAGATAATTCACGTTCCTTCACCTGCCTTGGAGGAGAGAAAAACAGATTCCTATCGGTACCCCAGAACAGGTGAGTGGAGCACGTGGCTGAGCTCTGCACTCCTGCTGGAATCAGCAGTGGAATTGGGGCTATAAACTTTGCATCATTAATCTGGGCACTTTTACTGGGATGTGGAAACTGGTTGTAAATGTTGAGACCTAATTGACTCTCCCATCCCAAAATCTGCTGCAAGAAAGGCTGAGCTTTAAATCCCAGCCCTAAATGAAAGGATTGCTGAGGAAGTGGAATATATCTGATGGCTCATTGTGGAATACATTCTGAATCCCATCTTTGCTCTCCCTCCTGGGAGCGTGCACAGCCAGCTGGGGAAGGCAAAGCAAACTGTTCCCATTCCCAGAATGACTCTGGTGTTTGCTCACATACATTTTTGATATTTGTAAATTCACACAGAGCTATTTCAGTAGGACCAGGGGCAGTTCTCCTTTAGAAGCTGTATTTTGTGTAACCACAGAATGTTCAACTTGATCATCTTGGTGTTTTTTCACTTCTCCTCTGCAGGCAGCAAAAACCCCAAGATTACATTGAAACTGGCAGAATTTAAAACAGACAGCAAGGGTAAGGTAAGTGATAACTCAGAAGGAGACATTGCACAAGAAGGTTTTTGAAGCTCCCTAGAATTAAAACAAGGTCACAAAGAAATCCTAAATAGTGTTAGTCTGGGTTTTTTATTCTCTTGTAATATCTGGTTCTCTAATGTGTTTATCCAAGAAACAGAAAGACTTGAAAATGCTGAGAGATTCTGGGGGAGATTTAGCTGGGTTTGTGAAGGAAAGGGGGAAGTGGGGCTTGCCTGGTACACCATGGCAGGGACAGGAGGGCTGGAGCCAGGTCTAACCCAGGGCTTCAGTCCCTGCCTATGTCCTTTCCTGTGGCTGAATGCCAAAATCATTTTGCTTTGAAGCCTGCTTTTCCCTTCTCTTCCTGCTCTTTGTAGCAAGGCTTGCTTCTCCTGGCCTGACCCTTGCTGATGCCAGTAGCTAAACTTCCTTGTTCTGCCATCTCCCTGAGCTTCCCTGGGAGGAGGTGATGAGCTCTGGAGCTCTGGTTTGATGTTGGGCCTTGGTTTTGCTGCAGATTGTGTGTGCTCAGGACAAAGAGCTGGTGCAACCCTTTGCTGCCTTGTTTCCCACTGTGGAGTACATTGCCCGTGCTGGATGGACCCGGGATGGCAAATAGTAAGTCCATTTTCCTCCCAAAATAACTCTCCCAAGGGCTCCTCTGGTTGCAGACCCTTGACATGTTTCTGCTGTGATCATGACCTGGTTTTTAAAGCTCTGAGTGCCAGAAATGGCACATGAATATTTGGCTTCTTCAGTGCTGTAACATCCTAAAAGTAGGAATGAAACAGAGCAAGGCAACAGGGGTTTGTCACAACCAGAGTCAAATGACATTGATGCATTAAGTGGGCAGTCCTGGGGAATTCTTTGGAGCTGAAGGTGTTTAACACAGACACAATGTGTTTCCTGCTGAAAATGGGGGTGTTCTGTGGGCAGTTTTATCTTTGTTCGTTGGCACAGCCTGAGTCACAGGACAGGGGCAGAGTCAGTGGTGCCACAGCCTTCATGCAGCGTGTCCAAAGGGAAGGATTGCTCCAAATGGGATACTCAGTCTTGCCTGAAGAGTTACAGAATTCACCCCAATCTGATTGAAATTTTAAACTTCTTAATTTTTTTCCTCCTCCCAAGCTGGCTTGGCTGTTAACTGGTGTGTGTGCAGATTAAGTTAAGGTGACTTGGCTGTCTTTGAAGGTGGCATTCTGTAACTCATCATTAATTTTCTGCTCTGGAAAGGAAATTTTAGAGAGCTTTCCAGCAGGTAATCCCAGAGGTGATTGTGACGTTCTGCACCAGAGCTTATCTAAATGTGCTGAATATCTCAGTTCCTGAAATCCTGCGGCGCTGGGGGGAAGAACTGGCTCTTTTCAAACCTTTCATGATGAAACCCCCCTGGATGCACTGGCAGGCCTTGGGGTGGCTGTGCTTTGCCATCTGTCCTGCTGAGAGCCTGCAGTGCAGCACCACTCCCAGGGACTCTCCTTGGAGGGGAGCAGGGCTGGGACTGAAGCAGCTCCTTCCCCTGGCACTCGTGTTGGGTCTGTGCCTCTGGCTGCCAGAGCACGAGGAGGAGGCTGCAGACAGAACTCTTGGAGGGTGATCTCTTTGAGCTGGAGGAGAGCTGGAGCACAAGCAGTGCTTCCTGATGGAGGGCTGTCCAAGGAGGAGTTTCATTCTGGAGACAGGGCTCTGTTAGCAGTGCTCCCTTGGAACAGGAGCTGCCAGATCTGTCAGACATCTCGTCTGAGCGATACCCCTGTGAAATACCAGAGCTGTCTGGCAGTACGTGTGTGTTGGCACAGCTTCCAGGGGATTAGAAAGCAGCAGTGATGAGAAAAGCTTTGCATTCAGATGCCCAAATCCTTTCTGGCAGCAGGGGGAAGAAAGGGATGCGTGTTCCCAGTGTTGGAAAGGGACCTCTATTCTGTGGTGCTGACATTCACCTCTGACTTCTTTCCCCAGTGCCTGGGCTATGTTCCTAGACAGACCTCAGCAGCGGCTCCAGCTAGTCCTCCTGCCTCCAGCCCTCTTTATTCCAGTCCCAGAAAATGAGGAGCAGCGTGCTGAATTTGCCAAAACTGTGCCAGAAAATGTCCAGCCATTTGTGATCTATGAAGAAACCACTGATGTGTGGATAAATGTAAGAGGCTCGGGGCTGGGAGGAGAACACAGGCTGCCCCTTCCTCCCCTCAGTTAACCATTCTCCTGTTGATTGGGTGTCCAGTTAAGTCCTTGCTCCAGCAGCTTTGCTGCTCAGTAGTCCCAAATTTGGTGTTGAACCAGGGGTTTGGTAAAGCAGGTCACTGACAGGTTTCTCATCTTGTGTGGCAGGTTCATGACATCTTCTATCCTTTCATCCAGCCGGAGGGGGAGGAGGAAGAGCTCTGCTTTATCCGAGCCAACGAGTGCAAAACTGGCTTCTGTCACCTGTACAGGGTGACAGCAATCCTCAGGCCAGGCAGCCACGACTGGGTGCAGCCCTGTGTCCACAGTGAGGGTAAGGGCTGCAGCCCTGGGAGCTCCCCCTCCTGTCGGCCTGCCTTGTCCTTTGGAGAGGGCAGTGATTTCTTCTCGTGGTCTCTCTCTTGCAGATGATTTCAAATGTCCTATCAAGGAGGAGGTTGCCCTGACTGCTGGGGAGTGGGAGGTGCTGGCCAGGCACGGATCCAAGGTAGGGGTTATTTTTATTCTCTTGCAGTGTCTCAGCTCTGCATTGTCTGCCCCCCAGTCCTGGCCTGAGTCCTCCCTTACGCCTGGGACCTGCTAGAACTGCTTAAGCTTCATTTTGTTGCTGTTTTTATTGCTGCCTCTGCTTTCCCCAGAAGTGCTGTAGGCCAGTGCACATGGAGCTGATTGCCTTCTTAATCAGACTTCAGATTGCTCCTTAGGTAAATCCCAGGAGTGGGTCAGGCCATAAAAAAGGACACAAGTCTGAGGTTTAAGAGCAACAAAGAACCATTTTGTGGAGAAGCTGGGGATTGCTGCCTTTGCTGAGGCATTTTAACTGCAATGAGTTCTTGCAATGTGGAAATGTGTCCTGGCACTCGGAGTGAACTCTTGGTCTCCAGCTGATCCCTCAGCAGAGCCTTTAGGAAGAAGGCAGCTGGGGAATATAAAGCAATTTAGAATATGGAGAAGCTGTATCTGTTGTCGCTTGCAGAACAGCCAGAAATGAATTTTTATTAATCTTGTAGAAACCTAGTTTCATTTTTGCTTCAGGAATTAACTTCGACTCTGATCTTTAACACTCCCAGGTGATTTCTGTCAAAATAAAGACCTTGTCTGTTCATTTCCAATTAATCTGGATTTTCACTTCTCGCTTTTTAAAAGACCAACAGCTCCAAGCTTTTGGTTTCTGCTGCTTTTCCTCAATCTGCAATTAACCTGCTGTCCCTCCCCATGTGGATTCTCACTGTACATGCTGTTGATTTTGGCCACAGCTCTTCCCTGCATGTGTTATGGCTAAAATTGTGTTAGCAGCAATTATTTTGATGCATTTGTTGCTCCACAGGGCTCTGCCTGGTTTTCCTGGCCAATTGAGTTGGATGTGTTTTTCCCTTTGCTGTTCACAGGGGTCTTCAAACTGTGGGTTAGCCAGAAATAGCATTTGGAAACTGTAAGGTGGAAAAACAGTTCAGTTACTGTTGCTGGATCGATGCAGGATTTAAAAGCTGTCGCCTCTGTTCCTGCTTGACTGGGTGGTTTTTAGAAACAGCTTTATCTGGGCAGTAAAAAACCTATTTTAATGTGTCTCAAAGTTTTGGTGCTGAGAGCTGTTAGATTGATCCTCCCACAAATGGGAATTCATTACCACGATGGCTGGAAAAAAGGCACCTGCACCTTTATAATCCAGCCATGCTGTGGCCAAGTGAGAGTTGGGCTCTTCTCCCAGGTAACAGGGGACAGGAGCAGAGGAAACAGCCTCACGTTGCTCCAGGGAGGATTGAGGTTGGAGATGGGGGAAATGGCTTCACTGGGAGGGTGATCAGGCACTGGGACAGGGAGTCACCAGCCCTGGAAGTGTTCAGAAGGGTGTGGATGTGGGTTAGTGGTGGACACGGTGCTGCTGGGTTAATGGTTGATCTTGGAGGGGTTTTCCCATTTTCTGAATGACTCCATGGTTCTGTCAGATGCCATATAAGCACAGAAGGTTCCTTGTTAAGAGGATGGCTTCCTCTTAACGTGCAGGGAACAAAGCCCAGCTTTTTATGCTCATTAATAAGCAAATGCTTTGGGTCTTTAACAAAAAGGCTGAGGGGCTGCTCTCCATCCCTGCATTGTGTTTGTCTGCAGTTCCCCAAGTGCTGTGTGTGTTCTCCAGCCCCTCAACCCCGTGCCCTGAGCAGCCCTGTCATGGTCTGTGTGTGTTCTGGGCTGGCAGAGGAGCAGAGCTGTTCCCTGCCTGTCCCTGAGCCCTCTCTCCTGGCACAGATCTGGGTCAATGAGGCCACCAAGCTGGTGTATTTCCAAGGCACCAAGGACACCCCACTGGAGCACCACCTCTACGTGGTCAGCTACGAGTGTCCCGGGGAGATCGTGCGCCTCACCAGCCCAGGCTTCTCCCACAGCTGCTCCATGAGCCAGGTGGGTTTTCCCTTGGATCCCCATCCCCTGACTGACAGGGATCAATTGTTGCTAGTTTGGACACATGAGGAACGAGGTAGAAGCAGCAGGTCAAGGGAAAGTTTCTTTTTTTTATTATTATTATTTGGCTTTATTACTTATATACAGTAATTTGACTTTATTACTTGTACAGAGGTCAAGAGATTGGCTACACAGGTTGCCACCTCTTCGACTTGGATGGTGAAACATCACAGTCCATCACATTTCTCTACCTAGAGGAGGAAAATGTAAACAATTCACTTTGTTTATGGTACATGCATGAGAAACTCCAGTTTAAGAATGTAAACAATCAGAAGGCTTTTGAATCAGGGCGACAGGGAATGGCAATGACTTGTGGGCCAGTCACGAGTCCTGAGATGTGAGCAGTGCAGAACCTCATTCCCTAAACTCCCCTGTGTTCCCTGGCAGAACTTTGACATGTTCATCAGCCACTACAGCAGTGTGAGCACTCCTCCCTGCGTGCACATCTACAAGCTCAGCGGCTCCGACGACGACCCGCTCCACAAGCAGCCCAAGTTTTGGGCCAGCATGATGGAGGCAGCCAGTAAGTCCTGGAGAACGTCCCCATGGGGAGAACTCTCCCAGCAGTAGCCAAGAGGGATGGGGAGGGAAGTGGCCTTGAGTACCTTCACTGTGAGAGAAGGTGAGTTGTGGTATCTAGTTCAGACACAAGAGGAAACAAGGCAGACACAGCAGGTCAAGGGAAAGCTTTTTTTTTTATCTGACTCTAATACTTATATTCATTTTTACAGAGGTCAAGAGATTGGTTACACAGGTTGCCACCTCTTTGACCTGGATGGTGAACATCACCATCAATCACATTTCTCCTCCCAGAGGAGAAAAATGTAAACAATAGATAAATGCTTAAAATATACATTGTTTTCTTGAAGCTGTGTAAAAACAGCACTGCAAGATTTCAAACACTTGCAAGCAAGAAAACTGTGAGGGCAACACTTGTGGGGGAGATATTTCTCATGGTCACCTCACACAGGAAATGCTCTGTGGGCTTTTGGGGTGTTTCTCATGTGTTGAGCAAAAGTCGTGCTCAGGGCTGGACAGAGCTGACACACCCACAAGGATGTGGTTTTACTGTGCAATCACTGGATGGTTTAGGTGAGAATGGACATGAAAGTTCATCTTGCCCTCACGCCCTGCCATGGACAGGGACATCTTCCACTAGTCCAGGTTGCTCCAAGCCCTGTCCAATCTGGCCTTGAACACTTCAAGTTGTTTTTTTTATTTGTGATTTGTCTGAAGAGGGAAGGGCCAAGTCAGTGGGGTGCAGTGGCTGCTGCATTGTGCACTGCAGGTTTTAAAGGTTTAGGTACAGCTCACAGCAACTGCAAACACTTTGTCCCATCCCTGTTCTTCCCCTCTCCCACCCTGCTGTTGTGGCAGAGTGCCCTGTTGGAGAACTCCCAGCTGGTGAGGTTTTCCTGTGGGATCCCTTCCCTGTGCAGGCAGGTGGAGGCTGTGTTTCCCAGGGAGAGGCTTTGCTAAGCCTCTGTGTGGTTTGGTGTTGAAGGAGCCCTGCCCAGGGTCAGGTTTGGACAGAGCTGGCTCAGGGGGGGTGGCAGCAGAGCCTGCTCTGTCCCTCA
Organism: Argya squamiceps; assembly: GCA_037834095.1. Classification (NCBI taxonomy): domain Eukaryota; kingdom Metazoa; phylum Chordata; class Aves; order Passeriformes; family Leiothrichidae; genus Argya; species Argya squamiceps. Next base: position 711,889 of record JBBMKD010000103.1, read on the forward strand.
GCACTGTGTGTCACCCTCCTGCTGCAGGCTGTCCCCCAGACTACGTCCCCCCAGAGATCTTCCACTTCCACACGCAGTCGGACGTGGAGCTCTATGGAATGGTGTACAAACCCCACGATGTGCAGCCTGGCAAGAAACATCCCACGGTGCTCTTTGTGTATGGAGGCCCTCAGGTAATAACCCAGGGGAGCTGCTGGGGCTGCTGCCCAGGGCACAGCTCTGTCAGTCGTGCATCAAGACTTGCACTTTGGGTAGCAAAGTGAACACTGTCATGGAATTATGGAATGGTTTGGGTTGGAGTGACCTTAAATCCATCCACCTGCCGTGGGCAGGGACACCTTTCACTGTCCTGGGTGGTTAAAAGATCCAGCCTGGCCTTGAACACATCCAGAGATGGGGCAGCCACAGCTTCTCTGGGCAGCCTGTGCCAGGGCTTTACCACCATTACAGCAAAACACTTCCTCCTAATATCTAATCTGAACCTACTCTTTTTGTCCCTGTGTTTGACCTCTGCTTCAAACCTGACTTTTCCAGCATGTGGTTTGATTTCCATGGCTCTGATAGCTCGATGACTGGCTGCTATCCAGCTCAGATCCTCCAGTGACACAGGCAGGCAGCTCTGAAATTCCTCCTTCCTCCTTGTGCAGGTGCAGCTGGTGAACAACTCCTTCAAAGGCATCAAGTACCTGCGGCTGAACACGTTGGCATCCCTGGGCTATGCTGTGGTGGTGATTGATGGAAGGGGATCATGCCAGCGAGGCCTCAAATTTGAAGGGGCCCTGAAAAACCAAATGGTAACGTCCTCCTTGTGCTGGAGAATCTCTGCTCATCTGCCCTTCCTGAGGGTGGTGGCTGCTCATTTCCTGTGTGAGTCTTCCTGCCTTGAGGTTCTAAATTTATCAAGTCCACTCACATGAGCCTCCTTGTTGCCTTTTAGGGCCAGGTGGAGATAGAGGACCAGGTGGAAGGTTTACATTATGTAGCAGAAAAATACGGGTTCATCGACTTGAGCCGGGTCGCCATCCACGGCTGGTCCTATGGGGGCTTTCTGTCCCTCATGGGGCTCATCTGTAAACCCAACGTCTTCAAGGTGAGCCTGCACGTGGGGCTGGCACCTTTGGGACACTTGGCTGTCTCAGCTTCTGTCCCTCTGGGCAGCTGGAATTGGTGTTTTGGCTTGTTTGTGATGGACAAGTGGAAACGTCCCCCTGTCCTGCCTGCCTGGAGCTCCCGACTCCAGTCCTGTGTCCTGCTGGGGCTGTAGGAGGATGGCTCTGGGATGGGCCAGGGAGATACTGATGTGCTATTCCCCATCCCAAGTCCCCAGCACAGTTTCTGGATCATTCCCAAGTCCTCCTTGCACAGAGGGGAGACCTTCAGTGCTGATGTGCAGGGATTTACCCCACTAAGAAACAGCAGGAGGAGGAATCTGGGTTATGTGCGGGATTGCTGAAGGAAAATCCTGCTCTGAGTGACAGAGCAACCCAGAACCTCTCCAGGAAAGCAGGGAACACCCCTGGGCTGTGGAGCAGGTGCTAATGGAGGCTGTGTGGTGGCACCTCTCTGTTTGGCAGATTGCCATAGCAGGTGCCCCTGTCACCGTGTGGATGGCCTATGACACCGGCTACACCGAGCGCTACATGGACGTCCCCGAGAACAACCAGCAGGGCTACGAGGCTGGCTCGGTGGCTCTGCACGTGGAAAAGCTTCCAAATGAGTGAGTGCCTGCCCCACACCTCCTCCTGAGCCTGCTCTGCTCAATCCCAAAGGGATGGAGGGGTTGTGATCTGCTTTACCTCAGCAGCAGCTGGGCCGTGGCACCCCCTGCCAGGGAGGGCTTGAGGCCCGTGGCCACGGCCTGGCACTGCTCTTGCTTGGGTTTGGCTTGTCCACCTGGCAGCTCTTTGCTCAAACCCTCTGCAGAGCTTTTATCTGGTGCCTCATTGTGTTTTCCATCTGGTTTCTCATCCTGTTTCTTTATCTCTCGCCCCATGTCCAGGCCAAATCGTTTGCTGATCCTCCATGGCTTTTTGGATGAAAATGTGCACTTTTTTCACACCAACTTCCTGGTATCGCAGCTAATCCGGGCTGGAAAACCTTACCAGCTGCAGGTAGGAGGGACAGGAGCGGGGAGGGAAGGTCCCATAAATCTGGAGAAAGTTCCCTTTCCTTGGGGAAAGGACCCTTTGGGGACGGGAGGAGATGGAGGCAAATGTCCCACATCCTCTTGTGATGCTGGTGACAGTGAGCACCTCGCTGGAGTGGAGAGGAGGCCGGGAGGTGGCACTGTGGCTGTTCCATGGCTGGCAGATGTGCCATGTGCAGGCAGAGCTGCTGCTCTGGGGCCTGGAACTTTCCTCCTCCACGAGCTGTAGTGTCCCACTTGTCAGGGGTGTCTGCAGTGAGGGAGGGGGTGCTCCAGACCCTCCCTGGCACTTCTTTATCCCCATGGGGATTGGCTGGAGGGAGCAGGGCTGAGGGGAGGGAGTTCTGTCCCTGCTCAGTGACCAATGCCCCGTGTCTGCCCCTGCACAGATCTACCCCAACGAGAGACACAGTATTCGGTGCCCTGAGTCAGGAGAGCACTACGAAATCACGCTGCTGCACTTTCTACAAGAATACCTCTGAGAGCACGAGCCTCTGCAAACTGGACACTGACAGCTCACCTGCCCCGTGCCCTCCTGCTCCCCGGCAGCGTCCAACCCAGAGCACAAGGGGCTGAGTGCCCACATCGGGCTGGGGATACCCCCCAGGCCAGGGGGAAAAGCTGGAGGGCACCTTCCCTTTGGACAGTGCCACCTTCTCTCACTTTCCACGCTGGAGGTCTGCCCCTGCTCGGCTGCTCGTCCTCCTCCTCTCCTCCAGCCTGGCTGTTCAATGCTTTTTTTTGCTGCTACTCCCTCTCTCCTGGGAATCAATGGACAGTGGTCTGTGTCCCGAGGCTGAGGTTTGTGTCCATCTCTCTCTCTCTCTCCCCCCAATCCTTTTCCCCTTTCCACTGCACCCATGCAGTTCCCAAACTCTCACCTGCAAGAACTCAGTGCCTGTGTTGGAAACGGAAGAGCCGAATCAGAAGCTGCCTTAAGCCAGGAGTGTGAGGGAAGAGAGAACTACCTACTGCTCCCCTGGGGATGTGCTGCCACACTGGAGCCCTGGGAGGTGAAGAGAGGTCTACAGAAGCATGCAACACTAGTCTTTTTTTTATATATATATATATATATATCTATTTTCCAGTTTAAATTTGCAGAGCAGATGGAGGAAGTGTCCGGGGCCGGTCACGGCATCCTTTGATCCTTCCTCTCATGGCCGCTCTCACTGAGTTGTGCCAACAGGTAGCACTGGCAGCTGGCTACAGCCAGGGCCTCTCTCCAGAGCTCACAGCAGCATTTGGGTTTTTTTGCAACACAAGATGGATGATATTTATGCAAATCCTCCCTTCCTCTGTTCTCTGTGCCGCCTCCCGGACCCCCCTGTCCTCCCCCTGAGCTTTCCAATGTGCACTGAAATTGGCTGTGCTTCAGTTCTCTGCAGGTCAGTGACTGGTCCCCTTGCCCGTCTACTCAGCAATGCTCTCTCCTGGTTTTTATTGACCTGGGCAAACAGGAACTGCAGTTCTGGGGAGGGGGGATTGAGCAATCACACCTCAGGGGAGCACGTCCCCCCCCTCAAGCCAAGGGTTCTGCCAGGGGCAAAACGAAAACACAAAAACAAAACCCACCCAAATGAACCACGTCGACTTGCCCTGGAGTATTTTAAGTGCGTATTATGAAAAGAAAATATTTTTATGGATTCTTATTCTTTTATAATTATGAGTGTAAGATGTAGCGACTCATTAAAATATTGGAAAGAGACGTGGTGGCTGCTTTGGTGGGGGGGTGTGGGAGGAAGCAGCAGCTGCTGCCACAAGCCAGAGCAGCTCTGCTGAAAGCCAAGTTCTTTCTGTGCCGAGCAGTGGGGAGAATATTAAATCCCTGATGTTCCTCGGGGGAAGGATGATCCAAGCAGTCGAGGGTTGGGAATCCTGGACTGTGTTCTTGGCTCGGTGTGACCTTGAGCGAGTCAGCACCAGCCTGGGGTGGGCACCTCCCTCCCTCCCTCCGATGGGACTGGGGGGTGCAGCTGCTCTGGGACACACGGAGCTGCTTGTGCAGAGCTGGGCTTGCCTCTGCTCGCCCTCCCAGCTCAAAGCTTCCCAAAACTGGCCTTGCTTTGCCTTCCCCCCGTGGGAGCCCCGTGTTAATTAACCCACTGTTAATGCCCTCAGGGTGCTGCTGGAGGCTTGTTCTAAATGCAAAGCTTCTTCCAGATGGAGCATTTGGGTTCCTGGGGAGGGCTGCGAGCAGATTTTTTTTTCCTCCTCTTCTCATCCCTTGTGCCCAGATAATTGTCCCAATTATTGCAGTTGTGGTTTAGCTGCTACAAAACACCTCAGGTGCGAGTTTTTGAGGTCAGAGGGGTGGAAGAAGTTGCACCTCTTTGAGATGTGTCTCTAAGAGCACCTTGCACCCTCTGTCCCTGCTGCCCTCCCAGCTGGGTGGGTGCTGCTGGATGGTAGGAAGCTTTATTTTTGCAGCGTTTGTTTCTGTGCTTCCCCTAATTTAATTTTTGGGCTTAATTTAAGGTGCTTTTTCCTGTCCCCAAAAAAGCCCGAGTGTTTCTTAAAATGTCTTAAAACACTCTTGTCTAGAAGAGTTTGCAGATCGGTCGGCTCCTACTTGCTGCAGGATTGTTTGGCACCCTAAAAAGGGGTTTGGGCGTCTTTCTTTTGGGGTAATCCCGAGAGGAATTACCTGGGAAAGCTCCCGGGGGCCGGAGCTGCTCTATATGGAACAAGCTCTGCTGAGCATTGAAATACAAATGATGTGGGAGGCCCCCGCCCCGCTGTCCTGCGGGAAAGGTGATGGAACAGGGAACGGGGCGGCTCTGGGTGGAGGATTTGCAGCTGGAGGATGAGGCTGAGTTTATTTCCTGAGTGAGTGGTAATGACGGAGGAAGCAGCAGGTGCTGGGGAAAGCAGGCAAAACTGAGGAAAGCAGGCAAAAAAGACTCTTCCTCAAGAATTTGGGACTTGAGGGTGGCTTGGGAGGCATTTCTCTCCCCAAACCCACCCATGTGGGGCTTTATTTTTAGGTGTGGAGGGAGAACAGATGTTCTTGAAGACTTATTTTTGAAACAAAACCGCTCCTCAAAGCTACAAAATTAGCGTAGGAAAGTCACTCCTTGCCCTGAAACGTGCTCGAATGGAAAACTTCGCGGCGTCTCCATTCCCAAAGGGGGTGGGATAAAGGTGCGAGGACAGCTCTGGCTCCGGGAAAGGCACGGCAGGGGAAACTCGGGGGGCTCGGGGGTCTCATCTGGTTATTTGATCTCAGCCCCGGGCACTGCAGGCAGCACCCCCAGAATAACTGGAGCGGCTCAGAAACCCCCCGGTGCCCCAGAGGAGGAGTTGGGGTGTCCGAGGAAGGCACAGGGTTGGGCTGGCCGAAAGCAAATGTGTAAATTGATCTCGGAGAATCCTCCCGGAGGGATTTTGGTGAAATCACAGGCAGCCCAGCTCCGTGCTGGGGACACAGGGGAGGCTTCAGGCATGGCCTCTGCAGAGAAACCTCCTGCCCCTGGTTCCCCCTGCAGCCCCTCTCGGAGCTGGCGCAGATTTCTGTGCCTTTTCTCCTCTAATTCAGGATTTTTCTGCTCCTAGCCCTTTTGTCCCCGAGCTCCCCGCAGATCCTGGTCCCCATGGGCGCTTGTCCCAATGGCACTTTATCCTCGTGGTCCCTCTGTCCCCTGCCCACAGGTCCCCGAAGTTCCCTGTGCCCTTGTCCTGCTGTCCCTCGTTTTTGCTGTCCCCATGTCCCCCTGTCCCCCCGCGGTCCCCTCAGGTCCGGCCCGCCCGGGCTCCTGCCCACACCCAACATGGCCGCCGTGCCGCCGCCGCGCTGGCCCCTGCCGGCCGCCATAGCCCGCGCTTCCTCTCCAAGATGGCGGCGCCCAGCGGGAGGAGCGGCCGGCGCTCATGGGCCGCGCTGGTGCCCGCAGCCCTGCTGTGCCTGGCGGCCCTGGCGGCCGCGGAACCGGGCACGGCCCCGGACACGGTCCCGGGCACAGCCGAGTTCGACGTGCGGCCCGGCGGGGTGGTTCACTCCTTCTCCCGGAGCCTGGTGAGCGGGAGGGAGGGAGGGAGGGAGGGGGAGAGGAGAGGGTACGCGCCCTTCGCTGATTGGCTGGGTGCCACGTCACTCATAAATCCTGCTGTGGGGATTGGCTGGGCGGGAGGGAGGGCGGGGCGAGTGCGCTGTCCGGGGGTCCCCAGGGAGAGAGGGATCCCCAAAGGGGGCTACAGGGGCAGGGGGGTCCCAGGGAGAACGGGGTCTGCACGGGAAAGGGGATCCCCAAAGGGGGCTACAGGGGCAGGGGGGGAACGGGGTCTGCACGAGAAGGGGGATCCCCAAAGGGGGCTACAAGGGCAGGGGGTCCCAGGGACAATGGGGTCTGCAAGGGAAGGGGGATCCCCAAAGAGGGCTACAAGGGCAGGGGGGGGAACGGGGTCTGCACGGGAAAGGGGATCCCAAAGGGGGCTACGAGGGCAGGGGGGTCCCAGGGACAATGGGGTCTGCACCGGAAAGAGGATCCCAAAGAGGGATACAAAGGCAGGGGGGTCCCAGGGAGGGTGGGGTCTTCACGGGAAAGGGGATCCCAAAGGAGGGCTCTAAAGGCAGGGGAGTCCCAGGGACAATGGGGTCTGCAAGGGGAAGGGGGTCCCCAAAGGGGGCTACAAGGGCAGGGGGGTCCCAGGGAGAATGGGGTATGCAAGGGGAAGGGGGTCCCCAAAGGGGGCTACAAAGGCAGGGGGGTCCCAGGGAGAATGGAGGGTACTCAAGGAGAGAGGGAGCCTCCACAGAGAAGGGGGTCCTGGAGGGGAGAGGGCCCCCAGGTGGGGTTCTCCAGCAGAAGGGGGTCCCCAAGGAAAGCAGATCCCCACGGTGGGACAGTCTCTGTAGTGAGCAGACCCCCAGGGATGGGGACCTGCTCTGGGCAATGCTCCCCCAGGAGAAGGGGGGTTCCAAAGGGATGAGGTACCCCAAGGCCAGGGAGAGAGGAAGGGGGTCTCAAAGAAGGAAGGATCCTCATGGGAGGGGGGTCAGCAAGGGAGGAGCCCCAGTGCAGAAGGGGCTGGGGGTCCCTGGGCACCCCAGAACATGAATCCTTCCCCCAGCACTCCGGGCAGGGGGAAATGGCCTCAGGTGGTGCCAGGGGAGGTTTAGGCTGGAATTGGGAAAAATTCTTCATGGGAAGGGAGGTCAGGCACTGGTGGAGTTCCCATCCCTGGAGGGATTTAAAGGTTGTGGCACTTGGGGACGGGGTCAGTGGTGGCCTGGGCAGTGCTGGGGCACTCTTGGACTTGGTGGTCTTGGAGGGCTTTTCCAACCTCAGCAATTCCTGGATTCTGTGGAAGAAAAGCTCGTGCTGAGGTGAACCTGCTCCTGTTGCTCTCCCTCTCCTGGCAGGGGGATTACAGCTGCACCTTCACCTACTCGGCCCAGGGCGGCACAAACGAGGTGAGCTGGGCTGGTTCCTCTTGGATCAGCCCCTTTTTCTCATCCTAAAAGGAAAAAGGGACTCGGAACTGCTTTGTGTGGGAGCACAATTGTGGCTGTGGGGAGGAGGGAGCAGAAGGGGCCACCAGCGAGTGCTGGGGGTGGTGCTGGGTTATTTTGGAGCCGGAGAGGGAGGGATTGGCCTCGGGGGAGTTTTCCCCGCGTTGACTCCGGATCTTCCCCGTGCAGCAATGGCAGATGAACGTTGGAACGAGCGAGGACAACGGGCTCTTCTCCTGCACCATCTGGAGGTGTGTCCTCGGCAAAGCCACCCCGCGGGGCGGGGACAAGGGCCCGGCGGCCCCGGGGGATTTGTGTCTCTGCAGGGAGGGTTTTCCTCTCCCAGGGGTGCTGTGGCTCTGGGGGGGCTTTTCGTGCAGCTGGTTTATAAATTTGTTTTATAAATTTGTTTTTAAATTTTTTAATATATTTTTTATAAATATTAAATTTTTTTAATAAATATTAAAATTTTATTTATAAATTTGGTTTATAAATTCTGTGCTCCCCTCTATGCACAAAAGCTCCGAGAGATCCAGAAAAGGAAGGGAGCCAGGAATCCTTCACTCCTCTGCACCTCTGTGCCCCTGACAAAGGCTCTGCTTTCTTCTTTCAGGCCCCAAGGGAAGTCTTATCTCTTCTTTACCCAGTTTAAAGCTGAAGTGAAAGGAGCCAAGATAGAGTATGCCATGGCTTATGTAAGTCCCAGCTGATCCCGGGGAAGCAGGAGTGTGGGAGGCTGCTATAAAACATGAATTAGACATGGAAAACATTTATTAGACATCTGTGCCATAAAATGTGCTCCCTAATTAGAGGCTGGTGGCAGGCAGGAGAGGGGCTGCAGGTGGGCAGCCTGCTCCTTTGTGTTCCTGCCCTCTCAGCCACAGGGATCTGCTGGGAGGGGGCTCCAAATGGCACAAAGGGACTCTTGGATTGCCTCAGTAAATTCCATGTGACAAAGCAAATCAAACCTCTGCTGCTGTTTTTGTCTGGCTCATTCTTCCATTTCCCACTTTCCAGGGGCTAGGCTTTCACTCACCCCAAGGACACAAGTCTGTGGTTTAATGGGAAAATGGTTAAAACAGCCCAAGATTTTCCCTCAGATTTCCTTTGTGCACTCAATTCTCTCCCTGAAAATCACAAACCTGTTCATTTTCAGCATGCTGTTGTTTGGTGCTCTCACTTGTTGGGTTGCAAACTCTTACACCTCCTTCCTTCCTTCCTGTTTCAGTCTCAGGCTGCTGTGGGTGCCCAGAGTGACATCCCCTTAAAACAGGAAGAATTTGAGACCACTGACACAACAGGTTTGTGCCTGGGGGGGCTGTGGGAGAGGGGCTGGGCTGGGGGACAGGTCAGGGACCAGTTTAGACTCAAATCCTGGTGACAGTGCCATGGGGCTGGGGGTGCAGTGAGCCCTGGGCTCTGGGGGTCCCATCCCAGTTCAGTTGTGAGGGTAGGAAGGGGTTTTTAGGAGGGGTTTTAAGGAGGGGATTTTAAGGAGAGATTTTAAGGAAGAGTTTTAAGGAGGAATTTTAAGGAGAGGTTTTTAGGAGGGATTTTAAGGAGGGATTTTTTAGGAAAGGTTTGAAGGAAGGATTTTAAGGAGGAGTTTGAAGGAGGGATTTTAAGGAGGGAGTTTTTAGGAGAGGTTTTAAGGAGCAGTTTTAAGGAGAGGTTTTTAGGAGGGATATTAAGGAGGGGGTTTTTAGGAGAGGTTTTAAGGAGGTTTTTTTAGGAGAAGTTTTTAAGGAGGGGTTTTGAGGAGGGATTTTGAGGAGGGCTTTGAAGGAAGGATTTTAAGGAAGAGTTTTTCGGAGGGGGTTTTAAGGAAGGGTTTTAAGGCGAGGTTTTAAGGAAGGGTTTCTCCCCCAGCCTGGCATGGGCAGGAGCAGGAAGAGCAGTGCCCCACAGCCTGGAAAGGCCCAGGCAGGGCTGTTTTGTGCCTGCTTTTCCCTCTGCTGACCCCGGGCTGTTGTCTGTCTCTCTCTGCAGTGTCTCACAGGGAAGGCAAGTTCCGTTTCGAGCTCTCCAAACTGGTGATTGTAGCCAAAAACCCCCGTGATGAGCTGTGACCCCCCCAGGCCAGCCTGGGCAGGGGGCTTGGCCAGAGCAGCCTGGCAGGGAAGGGATTTCCTGACTACCTGCAGGGTTTTTCCTTTGGTTGGCCAAACCTTTTTCTGTTTTCCATCCTGAAATGTGGAACGAGGACAGGAGTGGGGCTTGGAGGTGTGAGGGCAGGTTTTGTGTGCCCTCTGTCAGAGTGACACCACTGCTCTGCAGCTGGAAACCCCCCCAGGAGCCCCCTGACCCTCCTGTGCCCCTCCCTGCCTGGCTGGGCAGGGCAGAGCTCCCTGCAGAGGGGCTCCTTATCTGCCTGCCTGCCTGGGAAGAGCAGAGCAGGGAGATAAGGGGCTGGATTTAAGCAGGGAAGTTGTTAACTCTGTAGTCCCTGCAGGGGAGATGGGATTTCTCTCTGCACCAGCGTGACAGGAGGAAATAATTCATTTAGGGGGGGAGGAAGGGAGGGAGGGAGGTGACCAAAGCTCTGGTTCCATGGCCAGTGTGTGGCTGGGGTGGATCCAGAGCTGGGCTGGGATTGCTTTGGGTGGAGGAAGGCAGAGCAGCTTATTCTGGCACAAGCAGGGATCAATCCAGCTACCACTTCCACCTCTCACCACAACCAGGGGACTGTTTTATACCTTACAGAAAAGTGATTCTTTTCTTACCCAGAGTAATAACAGGGAATGTGCAATTCCTTTCCTGTGTAAATACAGCACAAATAAAGAAATAAAGCATCGTGCTCTGGCCTGAAGCTGCTCTGCTCTGTCCCTCCTCCCCTCTCCAGCTGAGTGCACCTTGGCCAGGAGGAGCTGAGGGAGATTTGGGGGCTGCAGAGGCTTAGGGAGGTCAAGAGACACCTTGAGAACAGTGAAGAATTCCTGGCTGGGCATCCTTCAGCCACACCTGGCTGGGATTCCCCAGTTCTGGGTCCTGTCCAGCACACCCCTGGCAGGGCCACAGCAGCCCAGGGGGGACAGGAGTTGTTCTCAGAGGCCACTTATCCCCTGCCCTCCTGAGGGAGCAGCACCTCAAGGTGTTCTCCACACCCCCCTGTGTGTGGGTGTCCCCACCCTGAGCTGTGCCACACAATTGTCTGTGGCAGCTGCAGCCTGGGAAATGACAGGGATGGGGTTTTTTTGTGCCTTTCATTTCATCTTCTAAGGCTGAGAGTTAGCAGGGCAGTGGTGGGAAGGGCCAGGAGCTGCTCTCTGCCCAGGAGCATGGAGATATCCAGGGAAATGAGGCACAAGGAGGTCACAGAGATAAGGCCAGGGGGGACTCTGTGGTGTCTTGGATGCTAAAAGGGCAGATTTCAGTGCTGGAGCAGCTCCCAGAGCTGACACTGCTCCTGACACTGTGCAGTCACCCCCTGCTCCCTGCCAGGGCTCTGCTTTTGGCCCTCCTGAGCAGGGAGGGGATGTGGGGTCTGCTGGGAGCAGGATCTCACAAAATCCTGGGATGGTTGGGGTGTGGAGAGGCCTTAAAGCCCATCCAGTCCCACCCTTGCCAGGGGCTGGGACACCTTCCCCTGTCCCAGGCTGCTCCAGCCTGGCCTTGGGCACTTCCAGGGATCCAGGGGCAGCCACAGCTGC
>JBBMKD010000103.1:897315-912841 GCA_037834095.1 Argya squamiceps
AGAGGAGGAGGAGAGAGGAGAGGAGAGAGGAGAGGAGAGAAGAAGGAGCGAGAGGGGAGAGAGAGTAGAAGAAAAGTAGAAGGGAGAGAGGAGAAAAGGAGAGAGGAGAGCCCTCCCTGGGCTCTGCAGGCTCAGGGAGTGCCAGCCTGGGAGCTGTGGCTCTGAGGAGTTGTGCAGTGGGAGGAATTGGTGAATCCTTTTGCATCCCTGCCCCAGGAGTGTTGCTCTGGCTGCTGCTGTTGAGCTGGACGGTGTCAGAACCCCGTGGGGACGCTGAACCCCCTCCCAGGACCCCCCAGGAGCCCTTGGGAACAATCCCACCTGTGCTGTGTGAGCTCAGGGGGGTTAAAGCCTGGAATTCCTCCCCGGGAGTGACACCAGCACGGGTGGAGCTGTGCATCACAGTGGGCACTGCACTGCAGCCCCTTTCAGAGGGGCTTGGCAGCCTTTCCCAGCCTCAAACATCCTCCCAAAGGCAGATCAGAGCTCTCCATCCTGTGCTCTGGGCTCTTACTGCTCAGTTATTGTTTCAAATAAGAAAAGGAGATAAAGAATCAGTGGTTTCATTAAGCATTCCATTTTCCCCAGCTTCAGGAGACCTTGCAGGCTGTCAGCTCTGCACAGTGACCTCCCTGGGGGAGGTCAGGCTGAACACCTCCCTCTGGGCCTGTGAAACCCCAGCTCCTTAAATTAAAACTATTCATGGTTCATCTGGCTCGTGCTTTGCCTCAGATCAAACATTCACCATCCAGATAAACCTGGAGTCCTCCTGGTTTGAAATTAAACCCCAGGACTTCGAAAATCAGAAAGGAAAATTAAAAAAAAGGTGTTTATTCCATTTTTCTGTATGCCAGTCCCTTCAAAGGCAGCAGCCATTTGGGCAGGTGCATTCTGGAGGTCCCTGCCAGGGTTGTTTGGTCCTAGAGAGGCAATCCCAGTCCTGTGAGGAAAGGGACAGGTGGGGTTTTCCATGGATTTTTGCCTTTTGCTGTTGACAGCTTTGTCTTGAGAGCAAATGTGGCAGATTTGAATGCTAAAATGGAATTTATTGTGGCTTAGCACAAATAAAGAGCAGGCAGGCAGTGATGGCTTGCCCTGTTGGTTCAGTGTGGCTCCTTTTCTGTCTTTAAATCCTGAGAAAAACCAACCAGTTGAACTCCTGGATTACAGAGCCAGGGCTGTGTCCTGTGGGAAGTGAAGGAAACTTGTTCCTGCAGCCTTTCCCATGGCTCTGGCTTGCCTCAGGTGGCTTCACTGTGGCTTTGGTGGCTTTTTCTGAGGAGCAGAGGGTGGCCAGTGCTGCGTGGTGGGTTGGCATCCCCCTCCTCGTGCAGCCTGGGAGATGATGCAGACAGGGAATCCTGCTGCTCACTCCCCTGCTCTGACAGGCACTCCAGTGAAAATCCTTTAATGTTTTCTCATCTGAGTTGTCCTTTTGAACTCCCATTTCACTGGGCACTGAAAACCCAGAGAGCTGCAGCAAATCTGACTTTTGAGGTGGAGGAAAACCAAGAACATCCTGAATTGCTCGAAACCTTTACTGCATACCTGTAATTGTCTGGTTTTTTTGTGTGGTCTAGAGAACGTGGAGTGTTTCTGGGCTTTCTTATAAGGCAGAGGCTCCATGCACAGTTGTTGATTGTTCTAAATTCCCATTGTTTTCTTGGCTTTTCTCCCTTGGTATCTGTGTCGTCTGGAATCTGATTTGTAGTTGGTGAGGTAACATACGTGGAGCTCTTAATGGACGCTGAAGGCAAGTCAAGGGTAAGTGTTTTTGAGAGTTTCTTTGTGGATTTTTCTCCCTGCAAAAAACCAAAATAATGTGTTCTGTGTGCTGGCCAGGGAGGCTGCAGAGTGTGGATGTGCAGAGGTTTTTAGGGCAGGAGAGCTGTGGGGAGGGGAGGAGGTTGGGCTGGGCTCTGCAGGCAGGAGCTGTTCCCCCCGCGTGACGTTGGCGTTGGCCGTGTGACCCCAGCCGGGCAGGGCAGGGCTCTGGAGTTATTCCTGTGCTGTGGAAAAGTCACTGCTTTGGCTGAGTTTGGAAAGGGCCAGGCTGCAACAGCAGGTGTGCTGCAAACTCCACTTTTCCTGGGCCAGCAGAGCCAGGTAAAATTGCTAAATGTAAAAACGTGGAGTCCAGGAGCAGGGAAGACAGTAGGAGCACTCCTGAGTGTCCTGATGGATTTAGGGTGAGAGTGTGGAGGGTGTTGCTGGATGCCAGGGAAGAGCAGGTCACAGGAAGCGTGTGGTATTTCTTGGAGAGTCGGGATTTAGTGTTTGTCACAACCTGAGGGACCCCCAGGTTAATCCTGTTAAGGCCTGAGAGATTCTGGAATTCCAGCATTGGAGGCTTGCCCTGTGTGAGGTTACATTTTTTTTTTTTTATTTTTGCTGGTAGGGTTTAACTGATGTGATTTGGCTTTAATAATAAAAATATTTGTGTGTGGTTTTTTGGGTTTTCACTGACTTTTATTTCTTCTCTCTTCCCTCCTCCCTGTGACTGCCCTGGGGATCACCTCGCCAGGGATGCGCGTAAGTTCACCCTGAATTTGTACCAAACAATCCAAGGAGAGACTCCCTAAAATAAACCCAAACACCTGAGCTGTGCTGTGTCCCCACAGGGTGGTTGAGTTCAAGATGGAAGAGAGCATGAAGAAGGCTGCTGAGGTTCTGAACAAGCACAGTCTTGGTGGGAGACCCCTGAAAGTGAAAGAGGTAAGGAGGGGATCTGTTCTTGTGAAAGGTTTAGGGCTGACTCAGGATGATGGACAGAAAGCAGGACTTAAATAGGATAAAAAAAACCCAGTCAAACTTTTTCTATCCTTTTTCTAATCCTTTTAACCACTGCTGAACTTATCAAGACTGAACTTGATGTGAGGCCAAAGCAGGAGTTTGGCTTTAATTGCAGTTTGTTAATGGTTTGACACAAAACCCTCCACGAGTGTTTGTTCTTGACAAACTTCCCTGTGGATTCTGCATCAGGATGAGTGGATTGCACCAACAATTCCACAGGATCAGCTCTTTCCTGGAGTACCTCAAAGATGTATTTCCATTTTAATGGCTTTGCTATTGCCAGCCAGTCCTGGGGCTTCATTCCAAACCCTCTCCCGTGGCACTGGGGGTTTAGCAGGGTTTGGAACAGGTGACACAAAGTCTTTGTGTACAAATCTTACAAATCTTTGTGTAACAGAGGTTTGGTGTTGGTGTTAATGATGGATAAACACGTGGGGGAACCAGGGAAATGCCTGGGGAGGAATAAATTAAATAATAAATGGTACCAATAATAAAGGTATCATTTAAATGCTAAAGGGTGCTGGGTTAAAACAAAACAAACTGACAGTGAGAGGGAGCAGTGCAGGGGAGAAATGGGCCACTGGATAACTGAATTCATGTGATTCTGACAGAAACTGCTCATTGTTCACATCATATCCTGGACACAGATGTTAGGTCTGCCTGTGGGCACACATCTCTGGGCTGGCTGAGCTGCTTCTTCCTGGGGCAAGCACACATCCTTCAGGACATCAAATGGGTCAAGTGTCCATTCTCACATTGTGCTTCCCCTGTCTGGGGTTTACATTTTTTGCAGACATTTGCTCAGGCTCTCTTCTTATTTTTGATCCCATTGTTATTTTCAATAACTTTCATGAATTCTTGGAGCTCTAACAACAAAACTGCAGGCAGTTTAATAATATCACTCACAACCAGTTTGACTGGTGTATCAGAATGGTCTGTTAGTTACACAAACACATTGCTACAGAGCAGATATCCTGGGCTGAAGAAACTCCTCTCTGTTTGAGCCCTAGCACTGCCCGTGGCCTGGGGGGTTTCAGTGTGTATGTGTGTGTGTGCAGGCACACGTCCTTCAGGACATCCAATTGGTCAAGGGTTTATCTTCATGTTGTGCTTCCCCTATCTGGGGTTTACATTTTTGGAGACATTTTCTCAGGCTCTCTTCTCATTTTTGATCCTGTTGTTATTTTCAGTAACTGATGAAACTGCAGGTAGTTTAATAATATCACTCACAACCAGTTTGACTGGTGCATCAGAATAGTCTGTTATACAAAGACTGGTGCATCAAAATGGTCTGTTAGTTACACAAACACGTTGCTACAGAGCAGATATCCTGGGCTAAAGAAACTCCTCTCTGTGTTTGAGCCATGGCACTGCCCATGGGCAGAGGGATCTGAGTGTGTGTGTGTGCAGGCACACATCCTTCAGGACACCCAACTGGTCAAGTGTTTATCTTCATGTTGTGCTTCCTATCCAGGGTTTACATTTTTTGCAGACATTTTCTCAGGCTCTGTTGTTCTCATTTTTTGATCCTGTTGTTATTTTCAGTAACTTTGATGAAACTGCAGGTAGTTTAATAATATTACAAGCAGTTTGACTGGTGCATCAAAATGTTCTGTTACACAAACACATTGCTACAGAGCAGATATCCTGGGCTAAAGAAACTCCTCTCTGTGTTTGAGCCCTGGGCAGAGGGATCTGAGTGTGTGTGTGTGTGCAGGCACACATCCTTCAGGACATCCAACTGGTCAAGGGTTTATCTTCATTTTGTGCTTCCCCTGTCTGGGGTTTACGTTTTTTGGAGACATTTTCTCAGGCTCTCATTTTTTTTCCTCATTTTTTGATCCTGTTGTTTTTTTTTTTCAGTAACTTCGATGAAACTACAGGTAGTTTAGTAATATCACAACCAGTTTGACTGGTGTATCAGAGTGTTCTGTTAGTTACACAAACACATTGCTACAGAGCAGATATCCCAGGCTAAAGAAACTCCTCTCTGTGTTTGAGCCCTGGCACTGCCCGTGGGCAGGAGGATCTGAGAGTGTGTGTGTGTTTTGTCCCCCAGGACCCCGACGGGGAGCACGCCAGGAGGGCCATGCAGAAGGTGATGGCAGCAGGAGGGATGGGCATCGGGCCTGGCCCTGGTGGCCCTGGCATGATCAACATCCCCCCCAGCATCCTGAACAACCCCAACATCCCCAACGAGATCATCCACGCCCTGCAGGCCGGGCGCCTGGGCAGCACCGTCTTCGTGGCCAACGTGAGTGTGCCAGGCTCTGGAGTCCCTCCTGCCTTTAAATGGAATTTCCAAGTGCCTTGCCCTGGAAAAGGGAAGGTTAAAGATGCCCCTCCCAGGTGTAACAAAAGGCTTCTCCCCTGTGGATCCTTGCAGACATTGTGCAATCTTCTCTCTGGGGTTGGCAAGTCCATCACCCGCCCCGTGGTGTCCCCTTTGCCTGTTTCCCCACTGGCTCTGGGGCCTGGTGTCCTGTTCCTCTCTTCCCTGTGCTCACTACACCTCTGCCCTGCCCCCTGTGCCACCCACAAACCTGTTTCCCCATTGGATATGGGGCCTGGTGTCCTGTTCCTCTCTTCCCTGTGGCAATCTCAGGGACACAAGGGATGAGGCAGACACAGAAGGTCAGGCAGGAAAAGCTTCTCTTTTCATTTCTGACTCTTATCTTTTATACATTTTGGCCAGAAGGCAAAAGATTGGCTACACAAGTCACCACCTTCTTGGCCTTATTGGTGAACATCACCATCAACCACATTCCTCCTCTGAGAGGAGAAATATGTAAACAAAATAGATAAATGCTAAATATACACATAGTTTACATGAAGCTGTGTGAAAATTTTCATTACAAACTGCAAACACTGGAAAGCAGGAAAATTCAGGGTGACACTTCCCTGTGCTCACTTGTCCCCTGCCCTGCCCCCTGTGCCACCCACACACCTGAGACACCAAATAACTGAGGAAAAACCACATGTTCTCTCCCTTTTGCTCTGGATCCACCTTCACCACCTGGAATAAACTCTGCTGGAATTAATCTGGGGCTGGGAGCCTTGTGCCTCTGTGCTGAGCCAGCCTTGTAACGTGTGTGGCTGTGTGAGCTGGAATTGCCCCCTGAGCAGTTCTCAAGCAGTTTCTCTATGGAGAGGCTGACTGGGGTCTGCAAAAGCCTTTGCTGCACTCTGAAAAAACACACTGTTACACTGGGCACCCCCTGTGCAGAGCCAGCACTGGCAGCCTCTCAGAGGGGCAATCTGAGGGGGGAAAACTTCTCTTGGGAATCCCAGGAGAAGTTGTCTGTGCAGAGGAGAGGTTCCCAGTCAGGCTGTACCACAGCATCCATTCATTGGGATTTTTCAATTAAATTTTATCTCAGCTCCCTGACACCTTTCCTGCCAATCCCAGGGCAAGGACACAAGCCCACTGAAGCTGTTTCCTCCTGCAAATCCCTTCTTTTGCAGCTGGACTACAAGGTGGGCTGGAAGAAGCTGAAGGAGGTGTTCAGCATGGCTGGGGTGGTGGTCAGGGCCGACATCCTGGAGGACAAGGACGGCAAGAGCCGCGGCATCGGCACCGTCACCTTCGAGCAGGCCATCGAGGCCGTGCAGGCCATCTGTATCCTTGGCACAGGCTGGGAGTGGGGCAGGCAGCCTGCCAGGGGCACCAGGGCAGAGGGGGAGTTGTATTCCCAGGGAGGAATTGTATCCCGAGGGAACAACTTGGCCTTATCGCCAGGGCCAGTTGTAGCGGATGGGAAATGGAAGGGAAAAGGAGATGGAGGTGGAATCCCATCTTGAAGGAGTTGTTGCAGTTTGCTCAGGATCTTTAGCAAAGGGAATTCCCCTTCCATGTGTTTCTATCCCAGATGAGTTTCTGTCTCCAGGTTGTAATTAGTATTAAAATGCAATTCTCTGAAAAGATTTGTCTGGAAAGGAAAATCAAGGCACCCGGAGCTGGTGTTTTCCTGCCCCCTATGTCCTCCCACTGCCCAAGCAAAGGTTTGCTGCCTGGAAACCAACCAGCAATAAAATTCCAGATATTCCCCCCTCAACTCCTGATTATAGTATGGAAAGGAGGAAAATATTCCCCTTTTCCCAAAGTTTCTGTTTGAGTGTTAATTCCTTTCTGCACTGCACCCACTAAACCTTGTGGGAGCCCTGGGCAGAGGATTCACTGGCAAGGCACACTGCAAAATGTGGGTGCTGCTGTAGAACTTTCCCATTTTCTCCTGTTTTCAATGGATAAAGTGACTGAGGAAACATTTAAACACTTGGGCTGACATTTTGGACCTCTTTGTGAACTTAATCTTACCCAAAAACGTGGTTTTTATCATTTTTTTTTAATTTTAAAAAGCTTTTTTTTTCAATGTGCAGTAAATTTGGATTTCAAGACTTTTTAGTTTTGGTGCAGGCAGGAGGATTTGGGATAACCTGTGACTGATAACTGAGGAGATGGGATTTTCTGAGGGGTTTTTGTGCTCCCTGTCCGAGCCCTCAGTGCTTGAAGAAGGATCCTTAACCCCCCCAGCCATGTTCAATGGGCAGCTGCTCTTTGACAGACCCATGCACGTCAAAATGGTGAGGACACCCCCATTCCCAACCCCCTTCCCTCTGCTTCCTGCCCTGGGAATGCACTTCTGATCTGGGGGGATTTGTGCTTTCAAAATCCAGAGGGGGAAATGTGTGATTTGCCTGTTGCCTACTGAACTGATGCAATCAGAGAGGGTTAATTCAGATTATTTTGCTAAAAGACAAAACTACAGTCAGGACTACTTTGACTTGAAATTTCTGTATTTTAATTCAAAATTTCAAGGCTCAGGAAATAATTTCCTGCTTTCCTTGCCAACTTTTAACGTGTTGAATTCCTTGTAGGATGAACGAGCCTTTCCCAAAGGAGATTTCTTCCCTCCAGAGAGACCCCAACAACTCCCTCGTAAGTGTCCCCTGCATGATTCAACATCTTCTGCTTTTTATTTGGCTGTTCAGCACCTGGGAAGCAGCCCCAGCCCCAGTCAAACTCTGGTTCAAACTGGAAAACTGGGATCCAAATTCCTGAATAATTCCAGCAGGGGAAATAGTGAAGAAGAGCTGCTCAGTGATTTTTTTTTGGATACTTCTTTCAGCTCATGGCCAGAAGCTTGTCTTAAAATATTCACCTTCCCAAGGCTTCCAGAGCTCTCTCCATTGCAATTCCAAGATCCCAGTGCCTCCCAGTAATTGTGGGATTTAATGGAAACTCTTTCTGTGGGATGGTGCTCTGGGAATGGAAAGTTTTCCCTTAAATTGGAAGGGCTGAAATCAGGACCTGGGAGTCTTCCAGGCCTTCAGATTTCCAAAGGAGATCTTATTGGTGTATTAAGTCTGGAAAGAAGAGGGAACCAAGCTCGTCTTGGAGGTGCAGGAAGCACCGACCCAAAAAAAACCCCAGGAGATGGAAATTCAGAATAATTGGCTGCTCCCAAGCTGCTCCTGCCAACTTGGAATTTGACTGAACTAAAAGATCAAGTCTAAAGCAGCAGTGGAAATGCACAGGCTCCACGTGGATGTGAGGAAACATTCCTGGGAGGGTGAGAGGGTTGCTCAGAGCTGCTGTGGAATCTCCATCCCTGGGAGTCCCCCCAGGCTGTGGATGTGACCTGGGCTCCCAACCTCGGCCACGCTGGGATGAGATCCTGGGAGCACTCAAGAGAAGAGCTGGGACTGGAAGGGGGAAGAGCTGGAGGCTGAATTTGTTTCAAATGCAGCTAAAATTGGGGCTGCTGATGGGATTTGAATTGTCCTGAGCAGCCTGGGGCTGTGGCAGGGGTCCCTGCCCAGGGCAGAGCAGCTTTAAGGTCCCTTCCAACCCAAACCAGTCTGGGAGTTTGGGATTCTCTGAATTGAGACAGATGCTGTTTTCTTCCTGGGAACCAGACCTGCTGTGTGCTGCTAAATTACCCATTGTTAATGAGCATTAATTAGTCCCTGCCTAGTTCAGCTTGCAGTGCCTTCCTCAGCAGCAGTATCACTGTGAGGATGTTCCTCTCTTCAGGACAAAAGTCACTGGGTTCCAATTCCATCACCTTGGTGTCCCTAAATCCCTCTGGAAGCCTGGATTTTGGTCTTGACTGGGGTGGGGGGAAAAAGGGGGACCTCGTGCTGTTTTAAAACAAGATTCAACACTCCTGTGTTCAGTGCTGAGCTGGAAACGAGGGAATCCTGCAGGCAGAGGATGCCATGAGCTGGTGTTTGTGCCAAGCAGAAAACTTTCCTTCCTGCTTCAGGAAAACAAACAAACAAAAAAAAGGGTTTTTTCTTCTTTCTCTGTGCTGGGGAACCCTTGAGGAAGGTTGAGCTGCATGCCTGGGGACGCCGAGGTGTGTTTGCTCAGAGAGAGGCTGGCTGTGTGCTCACAATTCCATCGGTGGCTGTCATTGTCAGGCTGCACCTGCAGCTTCACTCCTCCCCTGGCCTCAGCCAGGGGGAGAACTGAGCTCAGGTTTTAGGGCATTTTCTCCCACATTGCCCACTCCACCCTCCTCGTTGGGCTTTGCCCAGATGGTGAAGCAGTGTTCTAGCCAGTTCTTTTTCAGGAGTCAGCTCCAAAAATGCAAGCTTTCTCAGCAGCAAGATGGAAATTTAACCATGAACCCAAAGAATTGGAGATTTAGTTTTTAGCCTGTTTCAAGACACATCTCCTCTTGATTTACTCCACACTTCCCTGCTTTCAGTGCACACCCCACAGGGGGGACACAGCAAGCTTTTTTTTTTTGGAGAATGAAAGTCAATTACTTAAGAAATAAAACTTGCTGTTTTGTCAAACTTATGGAAAGAAGGCTTTTTTGATATCTGAATATTTTCTTCAGATGGTCTTGGTGGTATTGGCATGGGATTAGGACCTGGAGGTCAACCTATTGATGCAAATCATTTAAACAAAGGCATGGGAATGGGCAACATGGGACCTGGAGGTAAGAGGATTACTCCTATGCTTTTGTTTCATGAGAGCTTTAAGCTGTGTAGAAGGTAGATAGCTTTGTTTGCCTCCCCAAAAAGTTGGTAGTTTCTTAGGAATGTTAAAGCCAAATGAGGTTTTTAATTTTTTTTTATTCAGCTCGATAATGGAAACTTTAAAATTTAACCAACTGCTCCATTTTTTATTATTTTTTTTTTCACTGTGGTCAAGACACACAGCTCTCATTTTCTGACTCTTGAGCATGAGCAGCAGACACTGCAAAGATCCATGAAACTCCAAACCATCTCTCACTTTGAACACTTTTAGTGGGCTTGCAAATCTTTGGTGAGGATCTGTTGAAAATAGCACAAGTTTCAAAGAGCCACCTAAAAAGTAGCACACACTCAGCTTTCCATGTCGAAATGCCAGTGGGTTTTTTCCCCTTTTTGCTGCTTGATTTTTCTGAGCAGGAATGTTGGAATCTCCTCAGAGTTTATCCCATGTAAGCTCTTCAGCCCAAGCCACGGATGTGTTTGTGTTTGCTTTTGAGTTCTGCAGCCTTTGGCTGGAGTTTCTTGGGGTGACACCTGCTATATAAAGCTTTCTCTTTTATTTTGAGGAATGGGAATGGAAGGCATGGGCTTTGGAATGAATAAAATGGGAGGTAAGCTGTGGTTCTGATCTGTTCCTGGCTTGGCCTTTGTGCAAGTCCTGCAGACCCTGGAGGTGTGTGCATGCAGCAGGGATTTGTGTGCTGGGAAACCATCACCAGTCTGGGAGAATTTGGTCCTTTTTGGGGTGTTCAAACTGCTGCAGCTGTGTGGGGAGGGTGGGTGCATCCCACAAAACATGACCTGTGCCTCCTTAGCTCAGGAGATCTCCTTCCCTGGGGGTTGGAGCTGGATCCTCAACATCCCAAACCACTCTGATCCCACAGTGCTGCCCCCAAATCCTGACCCCTGTTTGGGAGCTGGTGGTGCAGGGAGTTGTCTCGTGCCTGTGGGGGTGTTGGGTGTGCAGCAGAGCTGGGATACAGTGCTGAAGAACCACTGGAAAATCTGTTTTTCAGGAATGGAAGGTCCCTTTGGTGGCATGGAGAACATCGGCCGCTTCCCCGCCGGGATGAACATGGGCAGGATGAGTGGTAGGAGCTGGGGCTCTGTGTGTCCTGCTGCCTTCCCTGGGAGGGATCCCCCTTTCCACAAACCTTTTCCACTTTATGGGAATTATTTGGGGTTATTTTCCAGCTGATGTTGTGTCCCCAAGTCCCTCGTGGCTTTCTGAGCTGCACAGACCCAGTGATTTATTATTGATGGTACCTTGGAGGGTTTATTCAGAAAGATTCTGCCTCTGTCCAGTCCCCAGAGCCTCCCATGTTTTTGGGGTAAATCCTGCTTTGCTTTGGGGTTTTGGGCTCCTGAAGCCACGACAAAAGGATCAGGAGGAAAATCACAAAAACCTTCCTGTGCTGTGAATGTTCAGAAGTAATTCCTGTGGGAAAATGTTCTCTCAGGGGTGATAAAACGCCCTGCAAACTTCTCCTCTTTCCTCCTGGCAGAGATGGACCGAGCCATGGGAGGGGGATTTGAGAGGGAGTTTGGAAGAAATGAGATGGGAATGTCCCGGAGTTTTGGAGAGACCTTGGAGAGGGGAATAGGTGAGTGCAGTGAATGAAACCCATTTCCTGCCTGCTTTTCATCCCTCAACTGCTCTGCAAGAATTATGGGGGTGATACAGAGAAAAAACCCCAGATTTTAGATTTGCTGTAGGGATTTGCTGTCTGGCTTATTTAAATGCTGCTGGGAAGTTGTTAATTTTTGTCAGTGAAAAACAAAATCCTGCTTCTCCTGCTTGCCTGTGTCACATTTACCTTCCAGGCATGTTCCCTGGAAATATTGGGCTATCTCAATAATGAGAGTGCAGAATTTCTGGAGCAAAGCTGAATCCAAACAGAGCAGCCAGAGCTCTCCCATACATTTCCAGATTTAATTTGGTTTAATGACCAAATCACAGCATTTCAGAATCCAGGGAACCGTTGCCCCCTCGTTGCCCCCTCGTTGCCCCCTCTTTGCCCCCTCGTTGCCCCCTCGTTGCCCCCTCGTTGCCCCCTCGTTGCCCCCTCTTTGCCCCCTCTTTGCCCCCTCGTTGCCCCCTCGTTGCCCCCTCGTTGCCCCCTCGTTGCCCCCTCGTTGCCCCCTCCTTCTCCTGCTTTGGGACTTCCCCTCAGCCCAGGGTGGTGGCTGAAGTCAAAAGGCCCTTTTTACTCCCCACCCTTGCAACAAACCCACCTCTTCTCTCCAAAGTGTCTCAGCTTTGCCGGGTTCCCTCTCCCTGCCATTGCCTACCCCTGACACGGTGCCGTGTGTGTGTGTTTGTGTTGCAGGTGGTGGCAATGCCAGCATCCCGGGCATGGAGCGGATGGCGCCGGGCATGGAGAGGATGGGCTCGGGGCTGGAGCGGCTCCCGGCGGGGATGGGGCACGGCATGGAGCGGGTGGGCTCGGAGATGGACAGGATGGGGCTGGTGCTGGACCGCATGGGCTCCAACGTGGAGAGGATGGGCCAGGGCATGGAGCGCATGGCCCCGCTGGGCATCGACCACCACCTGGGCGCGCCGGGCATGGAGAGGATGGGGCCGGGCATGGAGAGGATGGGGCCGGGCATGGAGAGGATGGGGCCGGGCATGGAGAGGATGGGCTCGGGCATGGAGAGGATGGGCTCGGGGCTGGCTTTCGGCATGGAGCGCATGGGCGCGGCCATGGAGCGCGTGGGCGGCGCCATGGACAGGATGGGCTCGGGCGTGGAGCGCATGGGGGAGGGCATGGACAGGATGGGGCTGGGGCTGGAGCGGATGGTGCCCGCGGGCATGGGGGCGGGCATGGGCCAGGTGATGGAGAGGATGCCCGCGGGGCTGGAGCGCATCGGCGGCCCGCCGCCGCCGCCCATGGACAGGATGGGCATCGAGAGGATGGGAGCCGCCCCCATGGATAGGATGGGGCTGGAGCGCCTCGGCGCCGCCAACATGGAGAGGATGGGCCCGCCCATGGGGCAGGGCATGGGGGCGGGCATCGAGCGCATGGGGCTGCCCATGGGCAGCAACTTCGAGCGGCCCATGGAGATGGAGAGGGGGAACTTTGCAGGCAATTTTGCAGGGTCCCTGGGTGGAGCAGGAGGCCCTGCGGCCGGGGTGGCCCGGAAAGCCTGTCAGATATTTGTGAGAAATGTGAGTACTCCCTTTTTCCTGCCCCTCTTTTCCCCCCTCTGCTCCTGGCCCTTTCCCCCCCCCCCCCCCGCTCCTGCCCCTTTTTTCCCCCCCCGTCCTCCTGCCCTTTTCCCCCTCCTCCTGCCCTTTCCCACCTCTCCCTTCCCACCCATGGCTTTCATCATCACTGACACGTTGATCTCATCCATGCTCTGTTCACAACATCCAACACTGGATGCTGCCAAATTCTGGGGGGAGTTGGAGCCATTTCCTTACCAGGAGAAGAGCTCCTGGCTGACCATGACCCCGTGGTTTTATGGCAGGGGAGGTGCTGGGGTGGGTTCCCATTTTTTGGGGGAGCTGGGGGTGCCTGCAGGTGGTTCAGCAGAGCCTCAGTAATGGTTTATCCCTCTCTTCCCACAGCTGCCTTTTGATTTTACATGGAAAATGCTGAAAGATAAATTCAATGAATGTGGTGAGTTGTTTTCCTCACTCTGAGGAATGAATGTGAACAATGGCTGGATAATAACCCAAAGGGCAGGGTTAGGTGGGATATTGGGGAGGAATTGTTCCCTGGGAGGGTGGGGAGGGGCTGGGATGGAATTCCCAGAGGAGCTGTGGCTGCCCCTGGATCCCTGGCAGTGCCCAAGGCCAGGCTGGAGCAGCCTGGGACAGTGGAGGTGGCACTGGGTGGCACTTTAAGGTCCCTCCTTGCCCAAACCATTCCATGGGAGCCAAGCCCAGCCTTGGCCATTGCAGACAGGGCTGTGCTCTGCTCCTTCCTCATCCTGGTGCTGCTGCTTGAGCTGGGGCAGAGCCACCTCCCACACAATCCCCTCAGCCAGCTCCTCACTGAGCTCTGAGCACCAAAAACAGGGTGGGGAGAGTTCTGGGACAAACCCACCTCCCAAACCCCCCCCTCCTCCAGCTCCTCAAGGTGCTCTGAGCACCAAAAACAGGGTGGGCAGAGCTGGGATTGGAGAGCAGGCAGATCTCACTTCCTTCCACATCTTTGTGCTGCTGCTTGAGCTGGGACAAACCCACCTCCTAAAAAAACCCATAGCTTCTCCTCACTGAACTCTGAGCACCAAAACCAGGGTGGGGAGAGTTGTGGAGAACTGGGATTGCCCTGAGAGCAGGCCGATCTCCAGCTCCTGGCCGAGCTCTGAGCACCAAAACCAGTGTGGGGAGAGTTCTAGGACAAACCCACCTCCCAAACAACACCCTCCTCCAGCTCCTCAAGGTGTTCTGAGCACCAAAAGCAGGGTGGGAAGAGTTGTGGAGAGCTGGCATTGCCCTGAGAGCAGCCAGAGCTCACCTCCTTCCACATCTTTGTGCTGGGACAAACCCACCTCCCAGAAAAACCCTCATCCAGCTCCTCAAGGTGCTCTGAGCACCAAAACCAGGTTGGGGAGAGTTGTGGAGAGCTGGCATTGCCCTGAGAGCAGGCAGATCTCCAGCTCCTGGCCGAGCTCTGAGCACCAAAAGCAGGGTGGGGAGAGGCGGGATCGCAGAGCAGGCCGGTGACACCGCGCTGTCCCCGCAGGGCACGTGCTCTACGCCGACATCAAGATGGAGAACGGCAAGTCCAAGGGCTGCGGGGTGGTTCGCTTCGAGTCCCCGGAGGTGGCGGAGCGCGCCTGCCGCATGATGAACGGGCTGCAGCTGCGCGGCCGCGAGATCGACGTGCGGATCGACCGCAACGCCTGAGGCGGCGCCCGCCCGGCCTTTTCTTTCTACTCCTGCCCCTCCTCCTCCTCCTCCTCCTCCGTCTTCTCTGACTGGATGTAAAGCTGTTCAAGCCCTCCCGCCCCCCCGCGCGCCCGGTTTTGCTTTCTGGAGTAAATTTTAAGTCCTTTTTTTAACAGAGGGAAGCCCCGTTTTACCGGTTTTTTGCATTGGAACTGCCATGTGCACAATCTTTTTTTTGTAGTTGTGGCATCTCGTTGAGCCTGGACCAGGTGTAAACAGTCTGACTTTGATAATAAATGCAAGTTGGGAGATTTCAGTCCGAGCATCCTTTTACTCTGCTTCAAACCCCCCTCTGCGAGCTCAGCTCAGCCAGCTCCAGTTTGTCAAAAAAAAATCCAAATTCCATTTGGTTTCTCTTTGAGACGTCTCCAGGGCTGCAGGATCTTCCCTCTCCTGTCTCACACCCACTCCACGGGCACTCCCAGCTCAAGGTTTTTCTCTACTGGCAATGCTGGGTTACAAAAACTCTTCTCCAGAGTCGTGTTGGTGCTGAAAACGGGGTTAAAACCCTTTTTTTCCTCTTCTTTGGGGGTGTCGGGCCCAGGCAGGTAAGGGGCAAACACCTGCTGCAGGTGAGAGGGGGGAGATTTCTCCTTGTCCTGCAGGAAACGCTTTTAATGACACAAATGGATCGGCTGTGGGGCGTGGAGGGGTCCCGGGGGGCGGCGGCGACAGCCCCGGTGCGGCCGCGGAGGGTCTGGGATAGCCCCGGAGGGTCCGGTCCCGGTTCGGGACAGCCCCGGCGAGGCCGGGCCGGGTGCGGGAGACCCCCGATAAGGCCGGGCCGGTCTAGGCCCGGTGAGGCCCCGGTGAGGCCGAGCCGTATTCGGAGCAGTCCCGGTGTGG
>JBBMKD010000103.1:939554-955542 GCA_037834095.1 Argya squamiceps
AGGGATGGATGGATGGAGGGATGGATGGAGGGATGGATGGAGGGATGGATGGATGGATGGATGGATGGATGGATGGACCCATGGATGGATGGACCCATGGATGGGTGGAGGGGGAGGCATTTAGGGACCCCTGGCCACCTTTGGGATCTGGGGACAGGGACTGGATTTCTCCAGAGGAACTGTGGGACCTGCCAGGGCAGCCACAGCAGCTCCCGTGGCTCCTCCAGGAGCAGGTGACAAGGAGACCTTCAGGGATTGTTCATCCATCCCCTCCCAGGGCCTGAGGATGAACAAAACAATTTTAATTTGCCCCTGCTGAGTCTGCCCTGGGCACTGAGCATTCCCTGCACTGCTGGAGTGTGGAAAACTCCCTGTGGGCACCTCCCAGAAACCCAAATTCCACCAGAACTGAGCTGGACAGAGCAGGAAAACACGGGGCTGCTTCCAAACATTCCCAAGGAATTTTCCCTGTAGGAAAGGGGCACTGGAAGTGCATCCCAAAAATCTGCATCCCTGAGGATCCTGGGGTGGGAAGGTGCTTCCCAAGGATCATTTGGGGAGCACAGAGGTACAGGAGTTTCCCAAGGATCAGAAGGGATTTGGGAAGGTTTTTGGGATCCAGGAGCTCCTCAGGGGATCAGAGGGGAGGTTTTTGGGATCCAGGAACTCCCCCAGGGATCAGTGGGGAGGTTTTTGGGATGCAAGAGCTCCGCAGGAATCAGAGGGGAGATTTTTGGGATCCAAGAGCTCCCCAGGGATCAGCAGTGATGTTTTGAGATCCAGGAGCTCCCCAGGGATCAGTGGGGAGGTTTTTGGGATCCAGAAGCTCCCCAGGGGATCAGTGGGGAGGTTTTTGGGATCCAGGAGCTCCCCGGGGATCAGTGGGGAGATTTTTGGGATCCAGGAGCTCCCCAGGGATCAGCAGTGATGTTTTGAAATCCAGGAGCTCCCCAGGAATCAGAGGGGAGGTTTTTGGGGTCCAGGAGCTCCCCAGGGATCAGTGGGGAGGCTTTTGGGGTCCAGGAGCTCCCCAGGGGATCAGAGAGGGTTTTTTGGGAGCACAGGGATGAGCAGCAGGGCCCGGAGAGGGGCTCAGCTCAGCCCCCGAGCACTCCCACGGTCTGGCTTTTCCCAGGCAGGCGCCTCAGGAAACTTCTCCCGGTTCCAAGTGGTGTGTTCCAACTTTTTTTTTTTTTTTTTTTTTTATTCTAATCGATTCCGCATCGCCATAGGAACCCGCTCCGGCGGGCGGCGAGCGGCGGCCGCGGCCCCGGGAGCTCCGAGATGGCCGGGGATGGAGCCGGGAGCCCGGGGCAGGCAGGTACCGCACCCCGAGGGAGCAGAACCCCGCCAGGGACCCCCAACCCCGCACCCCTGGGTGGGCTCAGGGCCGGGAAATGCCCCAGAGCTGCTGTCCAGGCTGCGGGGAGAGGGAGGGAGGGAGGATTTGGGGTGGGAACAGCCTTTCCTGAGGGTTGGATGGCTTTGGGAAAAAGGTCCCGGCGGGGATCGGGGGTGTCAGAGCCGCGGATTTGGGGAAATCCATCCCGGGCTGGGCTGAGCCTTCCCCTGTCCCGCCCGAAGGGGACGGGACATCCCGGGCACCCCGAGGGGTTGGGATTTCCCTGGATTCGGGGTCCATCTGCCGCAGAGAGCTGGATCCAGGCAGGATTCCAGCCTGGGAATTCCATCCCCGGCATCTCCAGGGCTTGGGGAGAGGTGCTGGAGCCCTTCCCGTTATCCACGGGCTGGGCCAGCAGGAAACTGCCCCGAGCTGCTGATCCCGAGCTGGAATTGATCCTGGGAGCGGGGTTTGGAATCCCAGACATCCCAAAAATCCTGAGCAGGATCAGGATCCTCCCTGGGCACGGCCCCGACCCAGGGCGGGATCTCTCCTGGATCCCTTTGTCCATCCCACAGGGGCTGGGGGATGGAGAGGGGCTGGGGGGAGCCCCTGGATCCCTCTGGATCCTTGGGAAGGGATCCACTGCCTGCTCCTGGCTTTTCCTGGTTCTCCAGGGTGGGATGGATCCACTGGAGGTTTGGAAAGAGCCAGGCTGGAGGTGGAGGGGGGGGCTCAGCCTCCCCCTGGGCACAGAAAATGTGGGAATGGCAGCAGGGAAAAGGGTCTGACCCTGGCAGGGAATAAGAGGGAAGCTGGGAAGGGGAGCTGGATCCCCAGTGGATCCCAGTGGATCCCAGAGGATCGGATTCCTGACGTGGGGAACACTTTTATCTCCGCTGGGGCAGGACAGAGGAGCAGCAGCCCTGAGCTGTGGGCACAGGCAGGAGCAAGGGCAGATTTCCAGGGATAAAACATCTTTGGGATGTACAGCAAAGGGAGAGAGGAAAATCAGGATTATCCCAGCCCTGCCTGCTGCCAAAAACCAGTGAGGACAACCCTGTGCTCCCCAGGAGCTTTGATTGGGGCACAAACCCCTCCGGGGGCTCAGGGCAGCTTCGTGCTCAGGGCTTTGATCCCGTTGGAAGTTCAGGATTCCCTGGCACAGCCCCTGGATGTGCTCCAGAGGCTGCCAGGCCCCGGGTCAGCAGCAGCATTGACTGAAAAAGGCAAAAGTGTGACTGCAGAGATTCCAGGAGCTCCGGGGGGAGCAGCAGAGGGGGCACGGAGCTGCCTCTGTCCTGCTGGGCACGGCTGGGACAGGGCTGGGACACATCTGGGACAGAGCTGGGACACATCTGGGACAGAGCTGGGACACATCTGGGACACATCTGGGACAGAGCTGGGACAGAGCTGGGACACCAGGACCCTGCTGTGGAGGTGAAGGGAAGGAGGGAGGGACCCCCATGGAGCTTTCCTCCACCTTTAACGAGTTCAGGCACCAAAAAATCATGGAAAAAACCACTCCAGGGAGATTTTTCAGTGCTTCACTAATGAGCAAGATGAGGGTGGGGTGATGGTTTTAAGGGAAAAGAGGAGATTCAGGGGGGAAACGAGGGAGGAATTTATTAGGATGAGGGTGGGATGGAATTGCCAGAGGAGCTGGGGGTGCCCCTGGATCCCTGGAGGTGCCCAAGGCCAGGGCTTGGGGCAGACTGGGGCAGTGGGAGGTGTTGGGGTTGGCTCTGGATGGGATTTAAGGTTTTTCCACCCCAAATCTGGATCCTGCCCTCTATTCCAAACCTGGATCCTGCCCTCCACCCTAAATCTGGATCCTATCCACCCCAAACCTGGATCCTCTTCTCCATCCCACCTGGATCTTGTTCTCCACCCCAAACCTGGATCCTGCCCCCCACCCCAAACCTGGATCCTGTCCTCCACCCCAAATATGGATCCTGTTCTCCACCCCAAACCTGGATCCTGCCCCTCACCCCAAAACTGGATCCTTTCCCCCAAACCTGGATCCTGCCCTGCACCCCAAACCCAGATCCTGCCCTCTATTCCAAACCTGGATCCTCTTCTCCATCCCACCTGGATCCTGTTTTCCACCCCAAACCTGGATCCTTCCCCCCAAATCTGGATCCTGTTCTCCACCCCAAATCCAGATCCTGCCCCTCGCCCCAAACCTCGATCCTGTTCTCCATCCCACCTGGATCCTGCCTGGCTCAGTGCCCACTCCCTCCTTTGTTATAAATAAGCATCTCATTAAGTATCTGCTCTTCCCAAATTAACATTTAAATTCGTGCCTCATTCCCAGAAAGAAAAAACCTGGGCACAGGCTCCCGGAATTGTTGACAGTGATCCTGTTCCTTTGTGAGCTCCGTCCCTATTAGGCAATTTCCTCGCTCGTGTCTTTGGAGTTACTAAGGGAACGGGAATAAAATCTTAATAAAACTCCATCAACTGCTCCTGAAATAACAGCAGCCTCCTTCGAGGGGCCTGAGCACAGGGATGGGGCTCTGCTGCAAATTCCCTGAAATCCAGAGAGCAGAGTCAGGGGATGGGATGGGTTGGGCTGGAAGGGCCTCAAAGCTCGTCCAGTTCCATCCAATTCCATCCAATTTAATTTAATTTCATCCAATTGCATCCAATTTCATCCAATTCCACCCAAATTTCCACCCAATTCCATCCAAAATTCCATCTAATTTCATCTAGTTCCATCCAATTCTATCCAATTCCATCCAATTTCATCCAATCCTATCCAATTCCATCCAAAATTCCACCCAATTCCACCCAATTCCACCCAATTCCATCCAAAATTCCATCTAATTCCACCCAATTCCATCCAATTGCATCCAATTTCATCTGATTCCTTCCAAATTTCCACCCAATTCCATCCAAAATTCCATCCAAAATTCCGCCCAGTTCCACCCAGTTCCATCCAATTCCACCAGCCCAGGGTGTTCCAGCCTGGCCTTGGATATTTCCAGGGATTGGAGCAGCCACAGAACCTGTTCTGGTTTTTCCCACAGTGACGAAAAGGCAACACGTCCCAAAAGGGAATAAATCCTCTGTCGTGAATATTCCAGGATAAGGAATATTTAATATAAATAATTTTTATATATTAATTGTTTTAATATATAAATTGTATGTATAATATATTATTTATATATTTACATAAAAGATATAAAATAATTTGTATTTAATATAAATATATTATTTGTATTAATATGAATATTGTGTGTATATAAATATATAAATAATTAGTATTATATATATAATTTGCATTAATACATAAAGTGTGTACATATTTATTATATATATTATTTTAATATTGTACATATATAATATATATATTATTTATATATTTTATACATATACAAAATATATTGGATATTGACTATTGACTATTGGATACTGGGTATTGAATATCAGCTGTTGGGTATTTAATACTGGATATTGAATATTCAATATTGAATATTGGATATTGGATATTGAATATTGGATATTGGGTAGTGGATATTGGATATCACTGCCAGGAAGGGCAGGGGATGCTCCTGAGCTCTTCCAGGGAAATTTCGGGCTTTTTCCCTGGAGCCTGGATTTTCTGCAGCCTGAATTCAGGCTCCAGGATGCTGCAAGGGAATATTGGTGTGGATATTCCAGGGGCATTGGTGTGGATATTCCAGGGGGGATGGCGTGGATATTCCAGGGATATTTGGGTGGATATTCCAGTGATATTTGGGTGGATGTTCCCGGGATATTGATGTGGATATTCCAGGGATATTGGTGTGGATGTTCCTGGGATATTGGTGTCAATATTCCAAGGGGGATGATGTGGATGCTTTCCTGAGGAGGTGGTGTCAATGTTCTCCCAGGGAGGATGACGTGGATGTTTTTCCCAGGGAGGTTGTCATGGATGTTCTCCCAGGAATATTGGTGTGGATATTCCAGAGGTATTGGGGTGGATATTCCAGGGATATTGGTGTGGATATTCCAGACGTATTGGGGTGAATATTCCAGGGATATTGGTGTGGATATTCCAGAGGTATTGGTGTGGATATTCCAGAGATATTGTTGTGTATATTCCAGGGATATTTGTGTGGATATTCCAGGGACATTGGTGTGGATATTCCAGAGGTATTTGGGTGGATATTCCAGGGATACTGATGTGGATATTCCAGAGATATTGATGTGGATATTCCATGGACATTTGTGTGAATATTCCAGGGACATTGGTGTGGGTTTCTCCTGACTGATCTTCCCAGAGCCGCTGGGAATTCCAGAGGTATCCCGGGCTGTTCTGCTGTGCTCCCTGCAGTGCCCACAGCCCTGCATAATTAACCTTATGTTAATTGTTATGCTAACCCTGTTCTCTCTGTCCCTCCCAAAGCCCCGGACAGACGGACCCCGGCCAGGCTCCCTCGGTGACGGGGCTGTGTGGGCTCAGCCTGGCCCTGCTCCAGGTGGGTGCATTTTTGGGGGGGGGTTTCCTGGGATTTGGGCTTCCAAAGGGTCCCTCAGCACCATCCCAGGCCCCTCCAGGGGTTGCTGGGGATTTAGGGGCAGAGGAGCAGCCTCTGCAGCAGTGCCTGGAGCTGCCCATCCACCCCCTGCCTTGTGCCCTCACCATCTTCCTGAGCTTGCCAGAAAATCCAGAATTTCCCTGTGAACCTTCCCCGTGCCTGTTGCTGCATCCCGTGGCCAGTTCCTCCTCCCCAGCTATCTCTGCTTTCCCCACATCCAGCTCCTTCTCCTTCACCATCTGTTTTTCCACGTCCAATCTCTCCTCCCTCACCATCTCCGCTTCCCCCACACCCGATTTTCCTCCTCCCTTGTGCCGTCTCTACTTTCCCCGTGGCCAGCTCTCCCTCCCTCACCATCTCTGCTGTGGTATCCAATTCCAGCTCCCTCACCGCCTCTGTTTTTATCCCTCCAGGAGCTCTGGGCTCGGCCAGGAGCTGATCCCGAGGGTTTGCCCATGGAATAGGAGCTTTTCCAGGTTCCTGGGCACAGCGAGAGGCTGAAGTTGGTTACCCCGGGGTACCCGAGCTCGCCCTGCCCTGGAGCCCCCGGCCTCTGCCATGAATGATGCATCCACCATGGATTATGAACTGCTCTCCCCGTCCCTGGTGGAGCACCCGGCCGGCGCCGCGGGCATGGACGCCGAGCAGAAAACCGTCTTCGCCTTCGTCATCTTCCTCCTGGTGTTCTTGGTGATGCTGATGGTGCGCTGCTTCCGCATCCTGCTGGACCCCTACAGCCGCATGCCCGCCTCCTCCTGGACGGACCACAAGGAGGGCTTGGAGAGGGGCCAATTCGACTACGCCTTGGTGTGAGGGCGGCCACGGGGCGAGCCCGAGCTCCGGGAGCCGCCCCCAGTACCGCCCCCGGTCCCGGTACCGCCCCCGGCCCCGGTACCGGCCCCAGCCCCAGCCCCGGTACCGGCCCCGGGCTCCCCGTTCCCCGCTGGTGTCACCCCGCAGGGATGCTCCGGGCAGAGCGGGGCGATGCTCTTGGTCTCTCCGGGAGGTTTTCTAGGCGTTTCTCTCTCTTTTCTAAGCACTTCTCAGTTTTCTGGGCAGGACGCTGGGCAGGGCTGGGGGTCCATACGGGCCCCCGCTGTCCCCACCCCGTGTCCCCCCACCCCGGGCACCGCGGAGGGGCCGGGACGGGGCATGGCGGGACCTGCCCTCGGCCCGCGGGGCCCCTGGGCTGGGCTCTGCCCGGTGCCAGGCCCGAGCTTTGACCCCCGGCCCATCCTGTGCCCCCTCCCCGTGCCCGCCGGGAGTGCTGCCCGTGGTCCAGTGAGTGTGTGTGTGTGTGTCCTGTAGCTGAGCTCTGTCCGTCTGGGGTTCCTCGGCACCAGAGCCGAGTGCTGGCTTTGATCCTGCTTTGATCCTCCCCAAAAAGAGTGGAGACCCCCGTGTGCAGCCCCCCACCTCGGCCTCCAGCCTGTCCCTTCACCCCCGGCCCTGCCAAGCTGGTGACACTGGGCTGAGCCAGGGACATTGAGACCCCCCCCCGACAGCCTGGGGACACCAGGGGGGATCCAGAGTCCCAAAAACCCTCGGGAGAGGTTCCTTGGGCAGCTCCCAGTTCACCCAGTTCCTGCTGGGGTGGGATCCCACTGTGCCCAGTCCCTGCTGGGTGGGCTCCCAGTTCACCCAGTTCCTGCTCAGTGGGATCCCACTGTACCCAGTCCCCGCTGGGGTGGGATTCCAGTGCTCCCAGTCCCTGCTCAGTGGGATTCCAGTGCTCCCAGTCCCTGCTGGGTGGGATCCCCGTGTCCGGGGGTATCCAGGGCCCTTCCCCGGCTCCCCGCGGGCTCTGGCGGTGGCCGAGGGTGGAGCAGGGGACCTGCCGGTGGTCACGGGGCTCCCAAGGGCCGTGGTGGGCGGCGGGAGGGTTTGTCCGGAGGGATTTGAGCCCGGGGGTGGGGAGAGAACCTCGCCCCCCTCCATGGAAATAAAGCCGCACCGTGCCGACCCCAGCCCGCTCCTGCTCCGCTCTTTGCCGCGTCCCGGGAGGGGAACCGGACCCTCCCCGAACCCTGCGGGGCTGCCCCGTGACACCGAGCGCCCACCGGGGGGAGGAGGAGGAGGCGAGGGGACACTGCCAGGAGTGACCAGCGGGACACGGGGACCCCGCCCGGCCTCGCCTGTCCCGGCGAGGTCCCGCACAAATCCCTCACGGAGCCGTTCCAGGGACATTTTCTAACTGTCCGAGCTCCCGTTTCCCCCTCCCGGTTCTGTCCCCGCTCCCTCCCCGTTGTGTCCCCGCTCTCTCCCGGTTCTGTCCCCGTTCCCTCCCGGTTCTGTCCCGGCTTTCTACTGGTTCTGTCCCGGCTCTTTCCCGGTTCTGTCCCCGCTCTCTCCCGGTTCTGTCCCGGCTCTTTCCCGGTTCTGTCCCCGCTCTCTCCCGGTTGTGTCCCGGCTCTTTCCCGGTTCTGTCCCCGCTCTCTCCCGGTTCTGTCCCCACTCCCTCCCGGTTCTGTCCCCGCTCTCTCCCGTTTGTGTCCCCGCTCCTTCCCGGCCGCGGGTGCCGCAGTCCCGCCCGCCCTCTGCTGGCACCGGGCTCCGTCTGCGCTGGGAGCCGGGAAGAGCTTCCTAAAACCGGGAATATCGGCCTGGAAGGAGCGTCCGGGCTGGATTCCATCGCCCCGACCCCGGCCAAGCCCACCCACTGCCCTCCCCTGCCATGGCAGGGACACCTCCCACTGTCCCAGGATGCTCCAAACCCCGTCCCGCCCGGCCTGGGACACTTCCAGGGATCCAGGGGCAGCCACAGCTTCTCCGGGAATTCCATCCCAGCCCCTGCCTGCTCTCAGAGCCAGGAATTCCTTCCCAATGTCCCACCCACATTCCCCTTTTCCAGTTTAAATCCATTCCCTGTCCCTCCATCCCTTGTCCCCAGTCCCTCTCCTGGAGCTCCTTTAGGGCCTGGAAGGGGTTCTGAGCTCTCCCTGGAGCTTCTCCAGGCTGGACAATCCCAATTCTGTCTCCAGATATTGGAATTGGATGGGCCCTGCCCTCCCCAGTCAAAGACACAGCCCCACCACTTAACCCAAAATAATTTTATTGTTGCCGTTGCTTCTGATACAAAAAAAAAAAAAAAAAAAAAAAAAAAAAAAAAAAAGGGGAATTCCACAAAGAGCCACCTCTCTGTGTGGGACAAGGGGCACAGGTTTGGGGTTTCAACACTTCCCCCCCAAAAAAAAACCAACCAGCAAGAAATGTCAATATAAAATTTTTTTAAAAAAATTAAAAAAAAAAAAAAAAAAAAAAAAACCAAAACACCACCCCCGAGAGGAGGAGAGGAAACCTTGAGCTTTGAGACTTTGGCTCAACACACACACACAAACCCAGCTCTGCTAATTTATTATTATTATTATTATTAATACTTTTTGGATTTTGGTTTTGTGGTTTTTTTTAAAAAAAAGCACCTGTTGGAAAAAAACAAACCAATAATAATAATAAAAATAAAAAACCCAAACCAAACAAAAAAAACACCAACCAATCCCAAACATCAGGCCACCCATCTTGTCACAAGCTCTGGGACTCTTGTAAAATCCAGAGTCTGGAGCTGCTTTGAAGAGTTTTCAAGTTTGCCTGGAGCCCCGATACAGTAAACACACACATCCCCCACCCTGCGGCGGCAGCGAGCCAGGAGAAATTCCCACCCCTCCAAAAAAAAACCCAAAAAAAATCAAATATAAAGCTACAGGAAAATGAGCTCCTGCCGACACCAAGCAAAGCGTTCCTTTGGTGGTTTGCCATAAATATGGGAGGGTGGATGGAGACAGTGCACGACGGGCACAGGGAGGAGGCAGTTCCGTGGGAATGAGCACCTTTTATCCCGGGAATGGGCACATTTATCCCGGGAATTAATGAGCACCTTTTAACCCGGGAATGAGCACCTTTTATCCCGGGAATGAGCACCTTTAATCCCGGGAATTAATGAGCACCTTTAATCCTGGGAATTAATGAGCACCTTTTAACCCGGGAATGAGCACCTTTTATCCCGGGAATGAGCACATTTTATCCCGGGAATTAATCAGGATCTTTAATCCCGAGAATAAGCACATTTTTCCTTGGGAATGAGCACCTTTTAACCCGGGAATGAGCATCTTTTACCCCGGGAATGAGCACATTTTTCCCCGGGAATGAGCATTTTTATTTCGGGGATTAATGAGCACCTTTTATCCCAGGAATCAGCACCTTTTATCCCGGGAATGAGCACCTTTTATCCCAGAAATCGGCACCTTTTATCCCGGGAATAGGCATTTTTATTCCGGGAATAAGCATTTTTATTCCAGGAATTAATGAGCACCTTTTAACCCAGGAATGAACATTTTTTATCCTGGGAATGAGCACACTTTATCCCGGGAATTAATGAGCACCTTTTATCCCGGGAATTAACCAGGACCTTTTATACAGGGAATGAGCACCTTTTATCCCAGGATTCAGCACCTTTTAAGCTGGGAATCAGCACAGCTTTTCCTGGGTTGTGGCCATGGAGAACAGGCAGGAGCAGAGGGATTCCTGCTCAGGAGCTCAGGATCTTTGGCTTTTGGGAGCTTTGGGAGCTCTGGCTCAGGCTTGGTGCTTTTGGGCTCAACTCAGGCATCCCCTGGAGCAGAACATCCCCAGAGGGTGCTGATCCCAGAGGGAAATTCCCCATGGATGTCCCAGGAGGTGCTGGTCCCAGAGAGACACTTCCCATGGCTGGGGCATTTCCCATGGATGGGACATTCCCCACGGCTGTCCCTGTGGTGAATGATCCCAGAGGGACATTCCCATGGCTGGGACATTCCCCATGGCTGGGACATTCCCCATGGATGGGACATTGACATTCCCCATGGATGTCCTCATGGTGGCTGATCCCATCAGGACATTTCCCATGGATGGGACATTCCCCGTGGATGTCCTCATGGTGGCTGATCCCAGTGGGACATTTCCCATGGATGTCCCAGCAGGTGTTGGTCCCAGAGGGACATTTCCCATGGATGGGACATTCCCCATGGCTGTCCCTGTGGTGAATGATCCCAGTGGGACACTCCCCATGGCTGGGACATTCCCCGTGGATGTCCTCATGGTGGCTGATCCCAGTGGGACATTCCCCATGGCTGGGACATTCCCCATGGATGGGACATTGACATTTCTCATGGATGTCCTGGTGGTGGCTGATCCCAGTGGGACATTTCCCATGGCCAGGACATTTTCCATGGATATCTTTGTGGTGGATGATCCCATCAGGACATTCCCATGGCTGGGATATTTCCCATGGCTGGGACATTCCCCATGGCTGTCCCTTTGGTGACTGATCCCAGTGGGACATTCCCCATGGCTGGGACATTTCCCATGGCCGGGACATTTCCCACGGATATCTTTGTGGTGGATGATCCCATCAGGACATGCCCCATGGTTGTCCCTGTGGTGGATGGATCCAGAGGTGGCTGATCCCAGAGGGACATTCCCATGGCTGGGACATTCCCATGGCCGTCCTGGCGGTGTCAGGAGAGGAGCCCGTTGCTGTTCCCGTTGCTGTTCCCGTTGTTGTTCTGCTGTTCCCGTTGCTGTTCCCGTTGTTGTTTCACTGTTCCCGTTGCTGTTCCCGGGGGTGGGTGGCGAGGGGCAAGGCTGCGCTGTCGGGTGGTGGGACTTGGGGGGGACTGGGGGTGGGGAGGGTCTCTCTGGTGACTTTAGTAGAGCTGGAGCTGCAGCTTCATCCTCAGTGCCTGGCCCAGCTCCCCCGCCAAATAATCGAGGTGGTTGTTGTTGTTGTTGGCCTCGAGTTTGTGCAGTTCCCGCCGGCGGGGCAGGGCCACGCTCACGATCTCCAGCAGGTACGTGCCCGGCGGGATTTTCTTGCGGCCCAGGTGGAGGAAACTGAGCCCCTCCTTGTGGTGGATGCGGAACAGCCCGTCCTCGTTGCCCTGGGAGATGGTGTAACGCACGCGGTTCTCCAGCGGCTCCACGGCCGGCAGCAGCTCCAGGATGTGCTCCTTGTGCGCCAGCTCCGACAGGTTCAGCGCCATGGACAGCGGCTCCTCCACGTCCATGCTGGCCAAATTCACGCCGTGCTCCTGCCCGGGAATGGGGAGGGAGTTTAGGGAATGAATGCTCAGGGGAAGGGGGAAGGTGGGGTTGGTTTAGGGAAAATCAGTCCCGAATCAGTGACAGCTTTTAAGCCGGGAATCAGCATGTTTTTCCCCCGGGAATCAGCACATTTTATCCCGGGAATTAATCAGCACCTTGTATCCCGGGAATAAGCACATTTTATCCCGGGAATTAATCAGCACCTTTTATCCTGGGAATGAGCACATTTTTTATCCCGGGAATAAGCACATTTTATCCCAGGAATCAGCACGTTTTTCCCCCGGGAATAAGCACATTTTATCCTGGGAATTAATCAGCATCTTTTATCCTGGGAATGAGCACATTTTTTATCCCGGGAATAAGCACATTTTATCCCAGGAATAAGCACCTTTTATCCCGGGAATTAATCAGGACCTTTTATCCCGGGAATAAGCACCTTTTATCCTGGGAATGAGCACATTTTTATCCCCTCCAGGATTCCCTGGATTCCTCACCTGGTGCCTCTCGGTGCCGTTGACGCTGCGGCGCTGCCGGCCCCTCTTGGGGTACCCGTTGATCTTGCACTCGTAGCAGGTCTCTGGGGACAGCAGGTTGTCCTCATCCTCCTCCTGGGGGGCAGGCAGGTAGGGCCCCTTCCCAAATCCCAGCCCAGAAATGCAGTGCCTGGTGGCAGGAGAGCAGAGAGAGCCAGCTCAGAGCCGTGGATGCAATGGGAAATGTCACCACTGCCACGTCCCCAGGGTCACCTGTGGGGCTGGGACACAGCACAGGACGTGCCTGAGGGAGACCACAACAAGGTGGATTCACTAATTAATGGACTAATTAATCTCCATCCTGCACAGGATGTGCCTGAGGGAGACCACAACAAGGTGGGTTCACTAATTAATGGATTAATTAATCTCCACCCTGCACTGGAGTCCTAGGGTGGCTTTATGATGCCCAATTGTCTGTTCTGCTTACGTTGGATATTTTTGTTCTGTACCTTTAGGAGTGGTTCTGAGAGCAAAGGGGGAGGAAGAGAAGCCTGCTAGGAAGGGATTTTCCAGGAAGTTACAGAAAAAAAAAACCAATTAGTGACTGGCTTTGAAGTGGACAGCTTGATTACATGGGCACAGGGTGCATCCCATGGGTACAGGGTAACTCCCACAGGTATGGGATCCCTCCTCAGGTACAGGATACACCCCACAGGTACAGGGTAACTCTCACAGGTACAGGATACATCCCAGAATGTGCCCTACAGCTGCATCCCATGGGTACAGGACACATCCCACGGGTACAGGACACATCCCACGGGTACAGGACACATCCCCATAAGTATAGGGTGTATTCCATGGGTACAGGGTAACTCCCACAGGTACAGGATACATCCCAGAATGTGCCCCACAGCTGCATCCCATGGGTACAGGGTGCACCCCACAGGTATGGGATCCCTTCCACAGGTACAGGATACACCCCACAGGTACAGGATACATCCCAGAATGTGCCTCACAGGTACATCCCATGGGCACAGGGTGCATCCCATGGGTACAGGGTAACTTCCACAGGTACAGAATGCACCCCACAGCTACACCCCACAGGTATAGGACACACCCCACAGGTACAGGATACATCCCACAGCTACACCCCACAGGTATAGGACACACCCCACAGGTACAGGACACACCCTACAGGTACAGGACACACCCCACAGGTACAGGACACACCCTACAGGTATGGGATCCCTCCCACAGGTATAGGGTACACCCCACAGATACAGGACATATCCCACAGGACACACCCATACCATCGTGAAAAATCCCTCCCTCCCAAACCACCACCAAACCGGCTGTGCCCACAGGGACACGAGGTGTCCCCAGGATTTTGGGACGGGGCCGGGAGAACCTCAGGCACTTCCCGCCCCACCTCCCCGGGGGAATTCCCAGCCGGGAACGCCCCTCTGGCCGCTCCTCACCCCTGTCCCGCTCGGAAATATCCTCCGGGGCAGCCGCACAGGTAACCCCCGTCCGTGTTGGAGCAGCCGTAGCTGCAGGGGCTGCCCCCGGCCGAGCACTCGTCCACATCCTGGCAGCCCCCAAAAGCCTGGTCGAAGTCGAAGCCCGAGGGACAGACGCACTTGAAGCTGCCCAGGGTGTTGTAGCAGGAGGCGGAGCCGCAGGCGGAGGGGCTGGAGCACTCGTTCTCGTCTGCGGGGAGTGATGGAGGGGTGGAACGGCGGGGTCGTGGGATCGCAGGGTGATGGGGTGTGCTCCACAGGGACAGGGTAACGCCCACGGGGACAGGGTAACGCCCACGGGGACAGGATGTCCCCCACAGGTACATCCCATGGGTGCAGGATGTATCCCATGGGTGCAGGATACATCCCACGGGTGCAGGATACACCTCACAGGTACATCCCATGGGTGCAGGATATATCCCATGGGTGCAGGATACACCCACACAGTGTAAAGGACACATCCCACAGGTAAATTATCCCACAGAGATCCCTCCCACAGGTACAGGATACACCCCACAGGTACATCCCATGGGTACAGGATATATCCCATGGGTGCAGGGTGCACCCCATGGGTGCAGGGTGCATCTCACAGGTACAGGATACCCCCCACAGGTACAGGATACATCCCATGGGTACAGGATATATCCCATGGGTACAGGATACATCCCACAACTACATCATCCCACAGAGATCTCACCCACGGGTACAGGACACACCCCACAGATATGGGACACTCCTACATGTACAGGATACACCCCACAGGATCCCTCCCACAGGTACAGAATGCACCCCACAGGTATGGGACACTCCCACAGGTATGGGACACCCCCCCCCAGGCAGGGGACACCCCCCCCAGGCAGGGGACGTCTCTCCCAGGCAGGGGACACCTCTCCTGGGTATGGGAGATCTCCTTTGGGCAAAGGACACCCCCCCCAGGCATGGGACACCTCCCGCAGGCAGGGGACCCCCCCCCAGTACAGGACACCCCCCCCAGGCAGGGGACACCTCCCCCAGGTATGGGACACCTCCCCCCAGGCAGGGGACCCCCCCCAGTACAGGACACCCCCCCCAGGCAGGGGACATCTCCCCCAGGCATGGGACACCTCCCCCCAGGCAGGGGACACCCCCCCAGTACAGGACACCTCCCCCAGGTATGGGACATCTCTCCCAGGTGTGGGACACCTCCCCCCAGGCAGGGGACACCCCCCCAGTATAGGACACCTCCCCCAGGCAGGGGACACCCCCCAGACTGTCCCCACTCACCCACACACTGGTTCCACTGGTAGTGCTGCACGTAGCCCTGGGGGCAGCCGCAGCGGTACCCCCCCAGCACGTTCTGGCAGCCGTGCTGGCACCGGTGGTTCCCGTCACACTCGTCCACATCTGCCCCCAGGGGACACACAGGGAGCTCAGACACTGTCCCCTGGCCCTGCTGAGGGCTCAGGGACCCCTCCAGGCCGCTGCTGTGCCTCAGCCTGGCTCTGCAGGGACACCTGAAATTCTGCAAGTGACAGCCCTGGCTCCCCAGACATCCCTGCTGGGGTGTTTGTCACCCTGAGCCCAGGTGACACCCGGGCTGGCACCAGCCCTGCCCTGCTCCAGGCTCAGATCTCTCCTGGTGGGATATAAGGGACCCTTTTCTACCCCCAAGGATCATCCAGCCCAACCCCTGGCCCTGCCCACACACCCCAACCAGCCCCACCCTGTCCCTGAGAGTGTTGGCCAAATTCTCCTTGGATTCTCATCTGGAATGAGGCTCTGGAATTCCTCACCATGGGAACACCCCAGACCTGGGAATTCCCCCCATGGGAACACCCCAGAGCCCCAGACCCAGGAATTCCCCCATGGGAACACCCCAGACCTGGGAATTCCCCTCACAGGAACACCCCAGACTCAGGAATTCCCCTCACAGGAACACCCCAGACCCAGGAATTCCCCCATGGGAACACCCCAGACCTGGGAATTCCCTCCCATAGGAACACCCCAGACCTGGGAATTCCCCCCATGGGAACACCCCAGAGCCCCAGACCCAGGAATTCCCCCATGGGAACA
>JBBMKD010000103.1:997457-1023548 GCA_037834095.1 Argya squamiceps
CCTGGGGAATTCCACACATCCTTGTGGAATCCTGCACGTACGCGAGGGATCCCTGGGGAATCCTGCATGTCCCTGAGGGATCCCTGGGGAATCCCGCACATCCCTGAGGGATCCCTGGGGAATCCTGCATGTCCCTGAGGGATCCCTGGGGAATTCTACATCCCTGAGGGATCCCTGGGGAATTCTACACGTCCTTGAGGGATCCCTGGGGAATTCTACATGTCCCTGGGGAATCCTGCAAGTTCCTGAGGGATCCTGTACGTCCCTGAGGAATCCTGCACATCTCTCAAGGATTCTGCACATCCCTGGGGAATCCTGCACATCCCTGGGGAACCCCCCACATCCCTGGGGAATCCCTGGGGAATCCTGCACCCACCTCTGCCGTCAGCCGTGATCCCGATGCCGCTGCTGCAGAGAGCCTGGAATTCCGCTGGGGACAGAGCAGGGCAGAGCCATCAGCAGGGCAGGACACTCCCCACG
Organism: Argya squamiceps; assembly: GCA_037834095.1. Classification (NCBI taxonomy): domain Eukaryota; kingdom Metazoa; phylum Chordata; class Aves; order Passeriformes; family Leiothrichidae; genus Argya; species Argya squamiceps. The sequence goes on from JBBMKD010000103.1 coordinate 997,938, forward strand.
GGGAGAGGCACTGAGCTGAGAGCTCCAACGAGGATTTAATTTCATTAAACACACTGAGGGTTTAGTTCTTTCTCTGCCAGAGTGCCAGTTTATGCTCACACAGCGCACAACACAATCACATTTTATATATTATATATATTTTTATAATAATACATATTATAATAATATAATTATTTGTATTATAAATATAAAATATTTATATCTAAATAAAAATATAAATAATAAATATAAAAATATAAATATAGACAAATAATTACAGTATAATTATGATACTATATAATATATAAATATAGGATAACATTATATATTATATATTTATATTATAAATGTTATGTTATGTTATAATAAATAATTATATTATAAATATAAACTATTTATATTTAAAAATAAAAATATAAAATAAAAATATTAAAATATTAAAATATATAATTGTATTATAATTATAATAATATAGACTACATTATATTATATTATATTATATTATATTATATTATATTATATTATATTATATTATATTATATTATATTATATTATATGCATTTTTTGGCTCCCTGGCACACCTTTCCCCATTCCTGCAGTTCTCCAGGCTGCCCAAACCATCCCAGTGACCCACCCAGGGCCGGACTCACCGGAGTTCTTGGCGGGGCAGGGCTGGCAGGGCTCCCCGAAGCCGTGGTCAGGGTTGGCACAGCAGCACTCGGATTTGGTGACGGCGCCGGGGAAGGGGCGGGCACAGGAGCCCTTTTTGATGCCCCCGTAGCAGGTGCTGCGCATGTGGGTGTCCACACACACGCGGCCGTCCACGCCGATGGCCAGGCCCCCCAGGCACTCGCAGCGGAACGAGCCCTCCGTGTTGATGCACCAGCCGTTCATGCAGATCCCGGGGGTCTCGCACTCGTCGATGTCTGGGAACGGGGCAGGGAAGGGAAGGGGGGTGAGCTCAGGGTGAGGGACAAAAGGGGAGGGGGGTGGAACTCATGGAGGGAGGGTTGAGACACACGGGGAGAGGGGTGGGACACACTGAGAGAAGGCTTGGACACATTGAGAGAGAGTTGGGGCACACGCAGAGAGGGTTGGGACACATTGAGAGAGAGTTCAGACACATGGGGAGAAGGCTTGGACACATTGAGAGAGAGTTGGGACACACACACAGAGGGTTGGGACACATTGAGAGAGAGTTGAGACACACGGGGAGAGGGGTGGGATACACGGGGAGAGGGCTGGGACACAAGGAGAGAGGGTTGGGACACAAGGAGAGAGAGTTGGGACACACTGGGAGAGGGGTGGGACACACGGGGAGAGGGATAGGACATGACGAGAGAGTTGGGGCACACGGGGAGAGGGTCGGGATGCACAGGGAGAGGGCTTGGACACATCGAAAGAGAGTTGGGACACACTGGGAGAGGGGTGGGATACACTGGGAGAGGGTTGGGACACACAGGAAGAGGGGTGGGACATGAGGAAAGAGAGTTGGGGCACACGGGGAGAGGGGTGGGACACACGGGGAGAGGGGTAGGACATGAGGAGAGAGTTGGGGTACACAGGGAGAGGGCTGGGACATGAGGAGAGGGGACTGGAACACACACACAGAGGGTTGGGACATGAGGACAGAGAGTTGGGGCACACGGGGAGAGGGGTGGGATGCACAGGGAGAGGGCACAGAGCCCGGCAGGGATAATTCACTCACCCACGCAGTACCGCCCGTTGGGAGCCAGCACAAAGCCGGGTTTGCAGATGCACTTGAAGCTCCCGTCCTCGTTGATGCACATCCCGTTCAGGCACATGTTGGTGGTGGCACACTCGTCGTGGTCTGGGGGCACAGAGCTGCAGCAAGACCCTCTCCCCTGTGCCCCCCCAAACCCTCCCTGTGCCCCAAAGCAGAGGGGGGAGAGTGTGGCCCTGATTTTTTTTCAGCCTTCTGATTCTTTACATTCTGTACTGGAGTTTTCTCACGCATTGTAACGTGAACAAAGAGTGATGTTTTGTAAATCATGCATCCCTTCCTGGGGGAAGGACAAATTTGTTGCCCTCAATTTTCTTAATTTCAAGTGTTTAAAATCTTGCAGTGCAAATTCTCACGCAACTTCAAAAAAACAATGTATATTTTTAAAATTTATCTATTGATGTTCACCATCCAAATCAAAAAAATAACAATCTGTGAAACCAATCTCTTACCTATTGTACAAATGTATATAAAAATAGAGTCAAATAATTAAAATAAAAGAACTTTCCCTTAACCTGCTGTGCCTACCTCGTCCTTTGTGTCTCCAAAACTGTAACACAAATTGATGGACTTCTAACCTGACCAGTGGGGTCAGAGAGGTGTCAACCTCACAGCCCAATTGCCTATCAATTTCCAAACACTATTTAAACCCTAATCCCCAAAATAAACTCCTTTCTTTCTGCTTGCACAACTGGACAGTGCCAGTGTGGTTCTTTTGTGTCTGTCTGGTGATGGGAGAGGGGTTTGGGTGCTCCAGGAGCATCAGCTCCAAGCCCAGGGTGACATTTCCTGGTCCTGCTGCATCCTCAGCACTCCCTGCTGATCCCCTGCACCCCAAACCCCGCTGGAAACACCCCCCTGTCCTTGGGGGACACCCCAGATCACTGCCCCAGGGTGAGGGTGATCCTCTGCATGCACAGGAGCCTCACCTGTCACCATTAATTTTTTTGCTTTTCAGTGTTTGCAGTTTGTAGTGGAGGTTTTCACGCAGTTCCTTATAAACTATGTCGATATTTAGAATTTATCTATTTTGTTTACATATTTCTCCTCTGGGAGGAGAAATGTGACTGATGGTGATGTTCACCAATCAGGCCAAGAAGGTGGCAACCTGTGTAGCCAATCTTTTGCCTTCTGGCCAAAATATGTATAAAAGATGGAGTCAGATAATTAAAAGAGAAGCTTTCCCTGACTTTTTGTGTCTACCTCATCCTTTGTGTGCTTGAAATTACACCTCACCCAGGCAGTTTCTTATGGAAACACCTCCCTGCCCTCGGGGGACACCCCAAATCAGTGCCCCGGGGTGAGGGTGACCCCCAGCATGCACAGGAGCCTCACCCACGCAGTTCTTGCCGTCGGGGGTGATCTCGAAGCCGGCGTTGCAGATGCACTGGAAGCTGCCGTCGGTGTTGACGCAGCGCCCGTTCCTGCACATCACCCCGTTCATGATGCACTCGTCGATGTCTGCAGGGAAAAACACCCCAAAAAGTGGGAGCAGGCAGAGAAGCAGGAGCGGCCCTGGTTTAATATTAATTTCTGGTTTAATAATTGTCCTGGGTTGTAGTATAGGATGTGCACAAAGTATTCCATCACCATCTTCATGAACTGTTGAATGCAATTGTTGGAGCAGTGTCTTCCCAGGCCCCCCTCCCTCTGGGGTGTCTCCTGTTAATGGTCCATCAATGCCTGCTGCATGACTCATAGATAACTCCCTCTGGCAGTTATCCCTCTTTAATGGGCTATCAAGGACTCATTTCATGACTATCTCTCTTTAATGGGCCATCAAGGACCCCTTGTATGACTCACCATCCCAAGCATTCTCACCTGGATATGATCTGGGATTTGGGACAGTACAGGGACCTTACCCACTGGATTCCCGGAGGACCAGAGCTACCAGACCTTTCTACAGGATCACTGCTTCAGGAAGACCCCCTCATCTGGACTGCTTCCATTACCCTGCTCAGTTTGTATTCTGACTCTGTCAGTGGTCTTTTGTATTATTACATTTATTTTATTTTATTTTTATTAAATTGTATTTCTGACTTGGAGCCTCTCACTCGTTTTGCTTTCAAACCACTACAAATATTCATTTCATAATTTCTGGCGAGAAACCCTCTGAGACAGGAATTCAGCCCCAAAAATCCCACTTGGAGAATTGGAATCTTTTCACTTTGCCAGGCAGTTTGGAAGCCACTTTGTCAGGGAGGGAGAAAATGAAAAATTTCTTAAAGCTTGGGCACTGCCATGGAGATCTGCCTTTGCTTGGTTGTTGCCATGGTGGAACTTTCCCTTCCCATCTCTCTTTTTTGGCAGTGCCTCACCTGCAGCAGAGCAGCCTTGCAAGAAATCCTGCATCCACACCAATTCTGGCCCAGAATCCCCCCTTTTGTCAAATAAAGTTTTCCCAACAGAGTCCTGTTCTTGGGGAGGACTCTGCAGGTCCCTCGATTACCACCAGAAAATATTAAGGAAAGTCAAGGCAGAGGAATCTTCTCCTGGGCTGATCCCATCCCAAACCCGGCGATGCCGGGGACTCCTCGCTGCATTTCACCCCTACAACCCTTTCGTGGTGCTGGGGGCTCTCCTGACCCCTCTGCCCCCCCAGAAAAAGGAGGGGACAGCCCTTACCAATGCAGGCCTGCTTGGTGGGGGTGCTCTGGAAGCCCTCGTGGCACTTGCAGTGATAGGAGCCCGGGGTGTTGACGCAGTCGCCGTGGACGCAGGGGCTGCTTGAGCATTCGTCCACATCTGCAAGGAGGGAAAAAATAAAACCCACCTGTGAGGGACCCTGCAGCAATGGGTGTGAATAACTCAGGCCATGCCCTGTTTGTGGATAAGAAGACACCTGCAGTCTCGTTTCTCAGAGTTCTCAAAGATTCCCCAAGGCTACGGGAACAACAACAGCTCTGAAAATAATGAGCATGAGCCTGGAAAAATGTCTACAAGAAATGCAAAACTCAGACAGGAGACACACAGCGGGGTGATGGGCACTTGAGCACTGGGTGCCCTGAAGGATGTGTGCCTGCCCGATGGACAAATGACTGAGCCAATAAAAACTCCTGTATGTGTGAACAGTAGTGCTAGAAACTGTAACTGTGGCTAATGTAAACAATAAATGTTTACATATCAATAAATATAAATGTATATATTTTTATATAAAAATATTTACATATAAATAAATATATACCTATAAATATATATGTGTTTATTTCTTTTATATATGTTTTCATATAAACAAATACATACATATAAGTATATATATTTTTATATGTATATATCAATAACTATAAATGTGTATATATTTATATATTAATGTTGATATATACATATATTGCTTACATTTATACTTAAACAATGAGTGGCTGGAGAGCTCTGCGCTCTATAAATTATTCATTTATATAAATAAATATATTTTTATATATTTATATATAAATGTTTACATATCGATTAATATAAGTGTATATATTTATTTTATATGTTCACATATCAATAAATATAGATGTATATATTTGTATATAAATGTTTACATATCAATAAATATAAATGTATATATTTATTTATATGTTTACATGTAAATAAATAGAGATGTATATATTTATATATAAATGTTTGTGTATCATAAATATGTGTATATATTTATATATAAATGTTTATATATAAATAAATATAACTGTATATATTTGTTTCTATATGTTTACATATAAATAAATGTATGTATATTTTTATATAAATATTCACATATCAATAAATATAAATATATAAATATTTATATATTATTTACATTTATATATAAACAATGAGCAGCTTGTTGGAATCCCATTGATCCATTTATTCCTGCAGCCCATTTCCCCCTGCAGGAGGGCAGAGCAGAGCCCAGGGCCGGGACAGGAGCGTGGGGGAGCTGCGGGCTGCACTCACCGATGCACTCCCCTCGCACGTCCTGCTTGTAGCCCATGTTGCACTCGCAGCGGTAGCTGGACGGGGTGGGGATGCAGCGCCCGTTCAGGCACAGGTTGGTGAAGTGTTTGCAGATGTCGATGGTCTGGTTCAGCGTGGCCGTTCCTGGGGGGCACAGGGAGGGTTGGGGAGCCCTGGGGTGAAGCATGGGGAGGGTTGGGAGAGCCCTTGGGTGAAACACCCAGGAGGGCAGGAGAGGGTTGGGGGAGCCCTTGGGTGTCCCAAGGATGGTGGCAGTTCCTGGGGGCACGGGGACAGAGCCCTTGGGTGTCCCCAAGACTCAGGATGGTGTCAGAATGGTGGCAGCTCTTGGGGAGCACAGGGAGGGGGCTGGGGGAGCCCTTCGGTGTCCCCAGGACTCAGGTAGTGGCAGGATGGTGGCAGTTCTGGGGAGCACAGGGAGGGTGACAGAGCCCTTGGGTGTCCTCAGGATGGTGGCAGTTCCTGGGGGCACAGGAAGGGTTGGGGAGCCCTTGGGTGTCCCCAGGGCTCAGGGTGGTGGCAGTTCCTGGGGGCACGGGGACAGAGCCCTTGGGTGTCCCCAGGATGGTGGCAGTTCCTAGGGGCACAGGGACAGAGCCCTTGAGGGTGTCCCCAGGACTCAGGGTGGTGGCAGTTCCCAGGGAGCACAGGGAGGGTCACAGAGCCCTTGGGTGTCCCCAGGATGGTGGCAGTTCCTGGGGGCACGGGGAGGGTCACAGAGCCCTTGGGTGGAGCACCCAGGAGAGGGTTTGGGGGAGTCCCTGGGTGTCCCCAGGACTCAGGGTGGTGGTAGTTCTGGGGAGCAAGGGAAGGTCACAGAGCCCTTGGGTGTCCCCAGGATGGTGGCAATTCCTGGGGGCACAGGGACAGAGAGCCCATGGGTGCGCCCAGGATTCAGGATGGTGGCAGTTCCAGGAGGCACTGGGAAAGTCACAGAGCCCTTGGGTGAAGCACCTAGGAGGGCAGGAGAGGGTTGGGGAGCCCTTGGGTGTCCCAGGAACTCTCTGGGGAGTGTCAGAGGATCCCAAGGTAGGGAACAAACGCAGCTGGAGAGGATGAGACCGAGCTGGTGACAGGAAAGCTCTGCTCCTATTTGGAGTTTTTGGGAACCCATTTTGGGAATCAGGGAGATATTCCTTGGCTGGGTCTGTGTGCAGGCTCAGCTCCTGCCCAGCCCGGGTGCCACATCCGAGCCGGGACGTTCCCGTGTGTCCTCCCAGCCCCGGGGAACACGCCCCGGGCTGGGCAGCTCGGGAACAAACCGGGAATTACCGATGCTGGAGCTCCCCGGGCCCATCCCGGGCAGCCCCGGGATCCCGCCCTGCCCGTTGGCCCCGTTGGGGCCGATCCCTCCGGGCCCGTTGAGTCCCGGCCCGACTCCGTTGGGTCCGAATCCAGGAATTCCTGGGTAGTTCCCGGGGAAGCCTGGCACGACCGGGAGTCCCTCGATGCAGAGCCTGCGGTACTCGTCTGAAAGAAAAGCAGGGATTTTCCATCCCCCGCAGGGAGCGCGGGGATGGGAGGGGAGAGAAGAGGTGGCTCCCGATGGGAACGGGGAGAGGAAATGATGGGAATGGGGGGCAGAGGGACCAGGAGGGATTGAACACCCCGCAGCACACGGGGAACAGCGTGCCAAGGGGGCTGAGAGAAGATTTTTGGGACAGAGGGATCCCTCCAGGCAGGGCAGGATGGGATGTGGCTCCATCCCTGCCTGGGCTCACCCTCCTCTGCCCCGGGGTTCAGCCCTGCTGGGAGCCAAGGACAGGGAGCAGGAGCAGCACTGGGATCAATCCTCACCTTGGCTCAGCCTCAGGTGAGACCCAGGGAGGAGGAACAGCAGCCCCAGGGGCGGGGTCGGGCTTTTCCCACCCAGGTGACAAAGGGTGGGACGAGAGGGAGTGGCCTCAAGCCGTGCCAGGGGAGGGTGGGGCTGGATATCAGGGGAAAAAAATCCTCATGGAAATGGCTTGGAAAAGGATTCCCCAAATGGGGTTTAAAAGCCATGGGGAGGTGGCACTTGGGGACAGGGTTAGGTTGGATATCAGGGGAAAAAATTCCTCATGGAAATGGTTTGGCAAAGGAATCCCCATCCCAAATTTGGTTTAAATTTGGCACTTGGGGACAGGGTTAGGTTGGATATCAGGGGAAAAATTCCTCGTGGAAATGGTTTGGAAAAGGAGTCCCCAAATAAGGTTTAAAAGCCATGGGGAGGTGGCCCTTGGGGACGGGGTTTGGTGATCTCAGAGAGCTTTTACAGCCTTATTTTACAACAGTCACAGTTTTAGGCTGCTGGGTTTTGAGGTCCACTGGGTTTTGGGATTTAGGGTCCCCTGCTGGGTTTTGGGGTCCACTGCTGCGGTTTGGGGTCCACTGGATTTTGGAGTCCACTGCTGGGGGGATGCACTGGGTTTGGGGTGCACTGGGTTTTGGGGTCCACCTCTGGGTTTTGGGGTTCACCGCTGGGTTTGGGGTGCACTCACCCGAGCCCCGCACGGGGCACATCTCGGGGGTCTGGCCGATGGCCCAGCAGCGGCCCGAGTCACAGCAGCACTGCATCCTGCTGGCCTGGCCCGGAACGTCACCGGCACAGCGGCCGCCCAGCAGCGCCGAGAAACACGTGCCCAGGCGCTGGTCTGGGGACAGGGAGGGGACAGGGAGGGGACAGGGAGGGGGACAGGGATAAGGGACAGGGATGAGACAGGAGAGGGACGGGGACAGGAACACAAGGAGAGTGACACAGGGACACAGGGACAGGGACGGGACAGGGAGAGGAATGGGACAGGAACAGGGACACAGGAACAGGGATGGGAGAGGGACAGGAATAGGGGACAGGGACAGAGGGACGGGGCAGAGGGACAGGGATGGGGACGGGGATGGGGACAGGGATGGGGACGGGGAGAAGGACAAGGAAATGGAGAGGGACAGGGATAGGGATGGGACAGGAACAGGGACACAGGAACAGGGATGGGGAGAAGGACAGGGAGAGGAACAGGGACAAGAAGAATACTCAGTCACAATGTGCCACCACCACCCTCTCAGCCGTGTCCCGAGGACCCATTCCCGATGGAATCTCTCCCGGCCATCCCCTCACATCCCTGACCCTCCCCCTGGCCCTGCTGGGGGGGTTGTGGCTCCTGGCCAAGGCCCGGGGGACCGAGGGGCTCTCACACCCACCTGGCGCCAACCAACCCCTCCAGGAAAACCTGGAACCTTCCCCTCCTTCCTCTCCCACCTTGTTTTTTTTCTCAAGTCAATTAATGAGGGGGAAAGTCTCCCGGGGCTGTGGCTGCCACTTCCCGGGAATTTAATTGGAATTAATTGCCCGGGGCTGTTTGATCTGCGGGCTGTGGGTGCACTGCTGCTCCCAGCACAGCTCGGGGACCTGCAGGGGACAGTGACCCCGGCTCAAATCCTTCCTCAGGCACGGCCCCCAGCCCTGCTCAGAGCTGGATCCGGCAGGAATTGCCCCTTTCAGGAAACTTTATCCACTGAAAACAGCGGCAGGGAGAAAGTCAGACCCGGGGAAGGGGGATTTGAAAGGCAGGGATCGAATTCAGAGCTGGATCAACTCCTAATCCTGGGGAAGGGGAGGAGAAGCCCTGGGGTGTTTGGGTCCCGGTTTGCACAAAACCCCAGGAAAGCAGAAAATGCCGCAGGAGGGCGGGGAGGGGAAATTCTAGATTAGATTAGAGCGAGCTCCGAGGTGGGGACTGAGCCCGGGGGCTCCGGGGGGGGCCAAGGTCCAGCCAGGATGGGAGGGGGAGTTGATCCTGCTCATCCTGAGGGGACAGGAGAGATTCCAGGCTGGACCTGGGGGGCTGCACCCACCCCATGGGCTGTGTCCTGACCCCGGGAGCAGCAGGAGAGATCATCCAGCACAACAAATCCCCCCAAAAACTGGGCTGGGAGGAGTCCCTGCACATCCCTGGGTGGGCTCTGAGCTCTGTCCCAACCCATCCCACCATCCCACACAACCCTCACGTTTCCTTTTCCCTCTTGCTTAGACCAAAATGGATTTTAAAAAAAAAAAAAAAAAAAAGGGTTTTCTTTGCTGGGAATGGATCAAATGCTCCTAAACCTAAACTGTGGTCACCCCCAGGGTCACAATCTCCCCTCTGGCCGTGCTTTAAGAGATTATTTATCCATTTTCCATTTCCCCAGCTGCTCCCTGGATGTCAACCTGGCACCCCAAACTCTCCAAACAAACCCCAAGAGCCCCCCTGGAGCAGAGCTGGCACAAATTTTGGGTGCCAGGGCAGCCCCAGCCCAGCAGGAGCTGCAGGTTTGGCCAAAACAAACCCAGCCTGTCCCAAAAAGGGAGTTCTGGAGCACCCAGAGCCAGTTCAGGTGGAGTCAAGAGTCCACTGCAGCTAAAATCAGCTCGGGGCTATTTTTAAATCTGGGCTTTCTAATTTTATTTATTTTCATTCCTTGAAGCTCTGGGTTTCAAGGAAAGCAGGGAATGTCCACATGACTCATCCCAGGGCTGTCACACCCCTCTGGGCTCATGGCAGGGGCTGGGAAACAGCAGGAAAAAATTCCATTCCCATTAAAATCTATCAGTTTCCCAAACATGAGGACTTGGGCTTTGCTTTTTACTCACACTTCACAACTTTTTTTTTTTTTTTCCTCCTGGAACTAAAACATTTAATTCTGCTCCAGGATCCGTGGCTAGAAAAGAATTTGGAGCTGATTTTTAAATTTTTTTTCTGTATTTTCTGTACACTGAGCTGCACCTGACACTTTGCATGGTGAATTCCTCTTCCCAAATCTCCCCCATCCTCATCTTCCTGAAGGCAAGTGGACTTTCAGATCAGAGTTCCAACATCCCCCCAACACTCCTCTTCCTCCTCCTCCTCCTGTCCTTGTCAACACTGAGACCCCCCAGAGCCCAAATTCTGGAGAGGGAGAAATTCTGGAATTGACAAATTTTGGAGAGGGAGAAATTCTGGACAAATTCCAGGATGGGAGAAATTCTGGGATGGACAAAATCCAGAGAGGGAGAAATTTTGGGATGGACAAAATCCAGGATGGGAGAAATTCTGGGATGGACAAAATCCAGAGAGGGAGAAATTTCGGGATGGACAAAATCCAGGATGGGAGAAATTCTGGGATGGACAAATTATGGAGAGGGAGAAATTCTGAAATTCTGGGATGGACAAACTCCAGAGAGGGAGAAAGAGAGGACAATCCAGCCGGGAGGAACAGGACAGAGCACCTGGAAAAAGGAACACTTCCCACCCAGCAACACCCCAAATGAGATTTTATCCTCCAGCCTGGCCTGTCATTCCATCCCAGCTCTGCCCTGGGCTATGACCCACCCAGCTCTGGAAGGAAAAGAGGTTTGGGAAGGCAAAGTTGTGCTTAGGGAAAAAAACAAAAAAACCCAAAAAACCAAACCAAACAAACAAAAAACAAAAAACCAAAACAAACAAACAAAAACAACCAAAAAACCAATGAAAAACCCCCAAACCCCAAAAAACAAAACCAAAATAAACCAAAAAACCCCACAAAAACCAAAACAAACAAAAAAAGAAAACAAAACAAAAAAACCCCAGACAAACAAAAGAAAAAACAACCCCAAAAAACTAAAAAAACCCAAACAAAACCCCCAAAACCCAAACAAACAAACAAAAAAACCCCAAAAAAGCAACAAATAAAACCAACCCCCCCCAAAAAATAAACTAAAAAACCCACAAAAACAAAACAAACAAAAAACAACCAAAAAACCAACAAAAAGCCGCCCCAAACCCAAAAAACAACAAAAAACCCACAAAAAACCAAAACCAACAACAACAAAAGAAAACAAACCCAAAAAAACCCAGACAAACAAAAAAAAACCAAAACCAAAACCAAAACAAAACACAAAACAAACAAACAAAACCCAAAAAACCAAAAACCAAAACAAAACAAAAAAACCCCAGACAAACAAAAAAACCCAAAAACAAAACAAGGAACAAAACCAAACAAACAAACCAACAAAAAGAACCCCAGACAAACAAAAAAAACCAAAAAACAAAACAACAACAAAAAAAAACAAAACAAAAAAACCCCAACCCCCCCAAACCACAACAAAAAAAAAGAAAAAAAAGAAAAAAAAGAAAAAAAAGAAAAAAAAGGAAAAAAGAAAAAAAGGAAAAAAAGAAAAAAAGAAAAAAAAGAAAAAAAAGGAAAAAAAGGAAAAAAGAAAAAAAGAAAAAAAAGAAAAAAAGAAAGGAAAAAAGAAAAAAGAAAAAAGAAAAAAAAGAAAAAAAGAAAAAAAAGAAAAAAAAAGAAAAAAGAAAAAAAAAGAAAAGAAAAAAAAGAAAAAAAGAAAAAAAAGAAAAAAAATAAAAAAAAGAAAAAAAAGAAAAAAAACCCCGCCACCCCCCGGCTCCCTCTGCGGACACCCCCAGCCCTGTCCCCACCCCAATCCCATTTCCCCCTCACCGAGGCAGCGGGAGCCGTCGGGGCTGCTGGCGAAGCCGCGGGGGCAGGAGCACACGTAGCTGCCCACGGTGTTGGTGCAGTCGCCGCCGTCGCACACGCCGGGCACGGCCCCGCACTCGTCCACGTCTGCAAAGGGACACCAAAAATCCCGCTGGGAGGTGCCAAAAGTCCCTTTTCCCACCCAAATGTGGGGCACGGAGAGGGGGAGATGTGCGGCCCTGGTGGTTTTTTTCAGCCTTCTGATGTTTTGTGTTTTTGTGCTGGAGTTTGCACGCGTTGTAATACAAAGTTAATGTTTTTGAAACTTTTTCTGCGTTCCTTCCTGGGGGAAGGACAAATTGACCTGACCAGTGGGGTCAGAGAGGTGTCAACCTCACAGCCCAATGGCTGATCAAGTTCCAAAATCTATTTAAACCCTGATTTTTTTTCAGCCGTCTGCTGTTTTACATTTCTGTACTGGAGTTCTCTCACACATTGTAACATAAACAAGGAGTGATGTTTTGAAAAACTGTGCATTTTTTCCTGGGGAAGGACAAATTTATGGATTTCTAACCCTGACCAGTGGGGTCAGAGAGGTGTCAACCTCTGGGCCCAATTGCTGATCAAGGGAAATGGAACCTCCAAAACCACCCAAAATCCAGGGAAATGGAACCTCCAAAACCACCCAAAATCCAGGGAAATGAGCTCTGGGTGGAGCTAAAAAATGGAGCTCTTTCGAGGGGTTTTGTGAGGAAATGGAAAGGAAATGGTTATGGGAGCTCCCTGTGGTGCAGGAACGTCAGGAAATTCAAGATTTTGTGCCCTGGTGACATTTTGTATTCAGGATTTTGTGCATAAGGAGCACCTCACATCTAAAGGGGGTGAGGTAAAGAGGAGATTTGGAACCCCAGGGTTTGTTCCCTCTGGCAGAATTATCCTGGAGAGGCCAAAAAATGGGCAAATTTTGGCTGAGGCTGCTGCACACAGCTGGCCTGCAGCCTTCCACTCCCTTTCCTGGTGTCTCCCCGTGGATTTTGATTTGTCTTTTTTCACCCTGGATGGGTTTTGGATGCAGGACAAATTCCTTTGGGAATCCTGGATGAGGCCCTGGCGTTACCTCACTGATAGCACAGCTCAGCCTTTGTCCCGCAGCACAGGAAGGGCTGTTAAAAAGCGAAATTCTTGGCAGAGAAACCCTGGAATTATGGCAGGAAAAGCTTTGTCCAGGCAGCGATTTTCCCCCTCAAATCCACACCACGGAATTGTTCCCCTCGGTGCCGTTTTTCCTGTTGCTTCCAGGATAATTTAAAAATGCCACAGCCTCCTCTTGGCTGTGATATATGAGCTCTGGATATGTCCCAGTCCAGCTTTGATCTTCCCTCTCTCCACTTTGCACCAGGAATTTTCTTGTGTCCAAGAATTTTCCTCCTGTCGCCTGCAGGATTCAGCTGGATCCAACCCTGCCCTTCTCTCCCCAGGCTCTCATTCCCATAAAACCTCAACAGATCCTGCTTTTTTTCCCCTTTTTTTCCGCCGTAATCCAGGCGTGGGATCGGTTCATTCATCCCTAACCGGGCGATTCCTGCTCTCTTTGCTCTTTTTTTTTGCACAACCCAAACCTAATTTTTGGTGCTTTCCGAGCCAACCTTGTCTCCGGCTGTTTTAAGGGAGCAAAAAAAATCCTAAATCCCCGATCCCTCCCTTCCCTAAACGCAACATTTCCCTCATTTCCCACTGCTGGGATCCCTGAGGAAGGGAACAGCAGTGCCAGAAATTCTCATCACCCCCGGAGCCGCTGGAATACAATGGACAATGGGACAACTCTGGAATTGTCCCATCCATCGGGGGCGAGCCTGGAACGGAGCAACTCGGAGGAGGTTCAGCTCCAAATCGGGGCTGGATTGAGAGGAAAAAAAGGATTCGTTTTTCCTGCTGGAGCTGAGGATCCATCCAGGGAATATCCAGGGAGATCCTCTGTTATCAAGCGTGGAATATCTCGCCTTGGAAAAGCGTCTTTGTCCTCTCCAGGAACCGAATTCCAGGTGTCGGGAGATAAGGTTTGTGTCGGGAGATAAGGTTTGTGTCGGGAGATAAGGAGGCACCGCCGTTATCTCTGTTTTCCCCCCCTCAGGACACGGCTGGGGGCGATTCTGGCACGGCGTTAATGAGGGGACATCGCTAATGAGGGGACATCGCTAATGAATCGGCGAGCTGGGCTCTGACCTCCAGCACAATCCCAGTTGTTGACTTCCCACCAGGAATTATCCCCCCCCCCCCGGCACAAAACTCGGGGAGAATCTCCTGGGGAGGTTTAATCCAGGTTTAAATATTCCCCCAGTGCCAGGTTTGGGATGGGGAATCTGAAAACGAGAGGGAAGCAGAGAATTCCTTCCTTTCCCCGGCTGGAAAATGAACCCAAAAGTCCACAAGGGAATTCAAATGAACTCAAAACTCAACAAGGGAATTCAAATGAACCCAAAACTCAACAAGGGAATTCCTGCTGAGCTGGGATTGGGAGCCTGGAGCACACCTGGATAACAAATCCATCCCCTGGCTGTGCTTTGACCAAACCCCCGGGCTCAGTGAGGACAGAACTCGCACCAAGGCAGAGATTTTGGCAGTTTCAGCAGGAAATGTGAAGCTCAGGAATTTGATGCTCCATCTCCCTGACCGAATTCCTGATGGATCAAAGGGTGCAGGAAACCGGGAGGTTTTTCATGGAGCTGGGGGTCCAAATCTCCTTGTGAAGATTCCCCTTCTTGTGAAATCTTCCCTAAAGCATCCCAAATCTTTGGGATTCTTCAGGGAATCCCAAAGGTGATTCCACTTTCCTGGGATCCCTCCTCACTTTCTGGTGGTCCTGAGGGGATGTGGAGGTGACACAGCTGGGAAAGGAGTCCCTCAAACCCCTTCTGTTTGTCATTCCCAGATGCCAAGGGAAGCCCCTCCTGTCCTGGTGGTGACCCCAGGGATGCAGCAGCCCCTGGGAATGTTGGAATTGTCCCTTTTTGAGGGCAGGACAGGGAAGGGGAGCTTTTTGGGGATCTTTGTGACAGTTTGTGACTGTTTGTGGCTGTTTTGGGGCTGTTTTGAGGCCGTTTGGGGGATGTTTGTGGCTCTTTGGGGCTCTTTGGGGCTGCTCCTCCAGGCTCTGGGGGAAGTGGGAGGCCCCTCTCCCATCTGCAGGGCAGCTCCAGACAATGGATTTGGTTTAATCCCGGGATGAGGAGGAGGAGATTCCAGCTCAACCAGTTTCAGATGTGCTCTGCTCCCCCAGCCGACCTGGGAGAGGCAGGAGCAGCTCCCTGCTGCCCCTGCTCCCACCTTGGCCAGGAAAATTCCCGGAATTTCATTGGATTCAGGGAAATGCTCCTTCACCTGACACACAAAATAAAAGGGGGTTGGATCCTCCAAATCCAGTCCTTGGATGTGGGAGCCGTGGAGGAATTCTGTCAGGGGTTTGGGGAAAAGTCTCCTGGCTCCCTGCCCAGGAAGATGCTCAGACACAGATGTTTCCTGGGGATGAAGGAATGTCCAGCCCCCAGCAGGGACTGACCCCTGGAGCTCAATTTGGGAAAGATTTCCTGAGGGGCTGAACCCAGGGCACACAATACTGGGTTGGAAGGACTTTAAGGATCATCTCGTCCCCATTCCAGGGGCTCCCAGAGGCTTCCAGAGCTCTCTCTGAGTTCCCACAACCAGCCTGGTTTCCCATTTCACCCTGATTAAATCTTCCCAGCCCTAATGAAGAGCCTCGAAATTAAAAATTGTTGAATTTTCAAGGCTTGAACAGACTCAGAATGTGGCAGAACCCTGAGCTGAGCCTGGCTCAAACCTTCCAGAGATCCCTCCTGTGCCCTCAGCCTGTGTTCCCATTAAAATACCCTTTAAAAAAAACCCTCTGTGAACAAATCAAACCATTTCCTTCTGGCTTGAGGGTCTATTCCTCATTTCCTGGCCTCTGGGAGGCAGATTAAAAATTCCTTTTTGGCAGGGCTGGCTGGGAAGCGGGATCCAGCCTAGAATGGGAGCTCTGTCCCATCTCTACCTCAGAAAAAACAGGATTTAAATGCCCCAGGGACAGGATCCAGCCTGGAATGGGAGCTCTGTCCCACCTCCCACTTGGAAAAAAACAGGATTTAAATGCCCCAGGGCCAAAACCAGGATTTAGATGCCCCAGGGCACTGGCAGTGGAGCCTCCCTTACCTTCACACCTGTGGCTGGTCTCGCTCTGTTTGTGCCCTGCAGGACATTTGCACTCGTAGGATCCCACGGTGTTGATGCAATTCCCACCTTGGCAGAGGCCAGGGATGGCCTGGCACTCGTCCACATCTGCACGAGGAGGAGGAGGAGGGAGGTGAGGCTGTGGGCCTGATGTTTCTGGGTCTGAGAGATTTTTTTAGCCTGCATCCTTCTCCTCATCTTCCTCATCCTCCTCCTCCTCCCGCCTTACCCATCCCCATCCCAGCTGCCCCATCCCCATCTTCCTCTCCATCTCCATCTTCCTCCTCCTCCTCTTCATCTTCCTCCTCCTCATCTTCATCCCGGCTGTCCATCCCCATCCTCCTCCCCATCCCCATCCCCATCCTCCTCCTCCTCCTCCTCCCCATCCCAGCTGACCCATCCCCATCCCCATCCCCATCCCCATCCTCCTCCTCCTCTTCCTCCTCCTCCTCCTCCTCCCCATCCCCATCCTCCTCTTCCTCCTCCTCCCCATCCTCCTCCTCCTCCCCATCATCCTCCTCCTCCCCATCCTCCCCATCATCCTCCTCCCCATCCTCCTCTTCCTCCTCCCCTCCATCCTCCCCATCCTCTTCCTCCCCATCCCCATCATCCTCCTCCTCTTCCTCATCCTCCTTCCCATCCTCTCCATCATCCTCCTCCTCCTTCTCCTCTTCCTCCTCCCCATCCCCATCCTCCCCCTCCTCCTCCTCCCGGGCCGCGGCTGACCCTGGCAGGCGCCGGTGCGGATGTTGGGGATGAAGCCGCGCCGGCAGGGGTGTGGCTGTGCCGGGCACATCTCGCACGGGTGTCCCCAGGCGCGGCCGATGGTGGCACAGCACATGGTCTTGGTGCACACGATGCCGCTCAGCTGGCCCTGGCACATCTGGTTGTTCACCTGGCTGAAACACGGCCCCGTGCGGTAATCTGGGGAGGGAACGGAGGGAAACCAAGGGGTTAAATCCAGCCCGGGAAGCCCAGGAATTCACGGTGGGAAATTCGAAAGGAAATGATAAATCCACCCGGTGTTGGTGGTGCTAAAAGGAGCTGAAAAAATCAGGCAAAGAGGAGATTCCAGGGCTGCAGTTCTGGGAATTCCAGATCAAATTTCACTTTGGTGACAAAGATCCTGCCCTGGAAGCGCCCAAGGACGGAGCTTGGAGCACCCTGGGATAGGGGAAGGGCAGTGGAATTCCATGGTTTTTATGTTCCATCCCAAACCAGTCTGGGATTCTGGAAATCTCAGACTCTGGAATTCTCAGACTCTGGGCTTTTGGGATTCTCAGACTCGGGAATTCTCAGACTTTGGGATTCTCAGATTCTCAGACTCTGGGATTCTGTCTCACAATTAATTTCCTCACTTTAACTCTCAAACCTTTCCTGGCAATTTCAACTTTAAACCCCATTTCACTGCAGGAACAACCAGCAGGTTTCCCATTCCCAATTAGGATCCTCCCATCCCTTAAACCCCCAAGGATTTTAACCCGATTTTTGCTGGTTTTTTTGCCCTCAGGAATGTGGGGTTTGACCCTTGATGAGGGATATTGGCACAGCAGGAATCAAAATCCTCCCGTGGGGATTTTTTCCTTCAGCTGGGTGGTGGCACAGAAACGTTTGATCTGTGGCTGGGAAAAAAATAAAAACAAGGCTTGGAGCATGTCCTGGTGAGGCAAAAAAATTCCCCATGAGGTGTCTGAGCAGTCAGGTGTTGGTCAGGCAGGCTGAGCTGGGCTCAGGGAATTTCCAGGCTGGAATTAAGCAGTAATTAATTAAGAACTGCCCCTGACCCCAATTCCCTGCTCCAGGATTAACCCTGCAGGGAAAGGTTTGGGTTTGATGTGTGGAGCAACAAAAAAAATCTCGTGTGGAGGGAGGGTGAGAGCAGGTAACAGTGCCCCAAAAATCCACAAAAAACACCCAGGAAATCCTCAATCAATTAGCAAAGAATTCCTCGTTTTCCAGCTTAATGCTCACTGTGATCTCTGCCCTGCAGCAGTTCCTACTCGGAAATTAAAGCTGAGGAAAATTGGGCTGTGGATGTCACCGGGAGGTCGAGAGGAGAAGGATTTGAGAGGGGGGAAAAAGGGATGGTTTGGAACTTACATCAGTGTGAAGGTGATGGCATCTCCCAAAAAAAAAAAAAAAAAGCCTTTTTTTGGGAATCTGACCAGAAACATGAACTATGGGGAGTCACCAAATAACCATCCTTTTTTCTTCTTTTGTTTTTTCCTTTTTTTCTCTTTTTCTTTTTTTCTTTTTACTTTTTTTTTTTCTCATTTCTCTTTTTTTTTTTATTTTTTATCTTCTCTCTTTTTTCTTTTTTCCTTTCTTCTCTTTTCTTTTTTCTTTTTTCCTTTTTTTCCTTTTTTCCTTTTTTTATTTTTTTCTCATTTCTCCTTTTTGTTTTTTTTATTTTTTATCTTCTCTCTTTTTTATTTTTTTTCTTTTTTCTCTTTTTTCTTCTTTTCTTTTTTCTTTTCTCTCTTTTTTTTTCTTTTTTTTCTTTTTTTTTTCTTTTTTTTTTCTTTTTTTAACCCGAATTTTACAAATTTCCCAGCCCAGTCACTGCAGGGTGGACCCCAAAAAACCTCATCTTAATTACCAAAAAAACCCCAAAATGATGCTCTGAACAGAGAGAAAAGTGGCTGAACCTGCATTTCCCACCTCATCTCCCCCAGGAATTCCTGGAGAGGGATGATGAATGCAGGACTGTGAGGAGAACACCCCCTTTTTAAAGCCCCTAATTGCCCAAAATAACTTTTCCTATGCAGATGACTCCTCCGGAGGGAACCCAGCCAAGGAAATCTCAGTCTGGAGAGCCCTGGCTGCCTCCCAGCCCCAGCTGGTGCTAATTTTAATGGGCCCATGATTAAATTTTTTTAATGAGGCACCGATGAGATTTTATGAAGGAAATTGGGAGATGTCTGAAGCTTTTCCCAGTTCCCTGCGTGGGATCCGTGTTCCAGGAATCCTGCTGCAGGTACCCGGCCTCCAGGAGCTGGATTTTTTTCCCTTGGAAAAGCCCAGGGAAAGGTGGGATTGGCTCTTCCCAGATCCCAAAAACAGAGCCCAGGTGGGGCAGCTCCAGGTAAAATTGCAAAAAAAAATTAGGGATTAATTGGAAAAAAGGGATTGCAGAAAATCCTGAATTTTGGGGAGGATTTAGGGAACCCCCCAAGCTCTGAATCCCTGACGATTCCAATGACAATTCCCATTAAAGGATTGCAAAAAATCCTGAATATGGGGGTGGTTTAGGGAACCCCCTGGGCTCTGAATCTCTCACAATTCCTATGACAATTCCCATTAAAGGACTGCAAGAAATCCTGGATCAATGGGGGATTCTGTGGGGAGGAACTTTTGAAATTATTTGATCAGGAACTTTTGAAAATATTCATTAAAAAAAAGAAAAAAGAGAGTTTTCTCCATTCCTGCAACATCCGTGGAGCCAGGAGAGTGTCCCTGAGTCGATTCCAGTGGGAATTCAGATCCCTGGAGATGGAAAAGTGGGATAATCCCAGGATTTGCTGTGTTATCTAAAGGACAATCCCAGCCACAAAAATCCATTGTGGGAGTGGAGCCAGGGAAAGGAAAAAGGAAAAAGGAAAAAGGAAAAAGGAAAAAGGAAAAAGGAAAAATAAAGCTTTTTTCTTCTCCCACCCTCTGGAATTCCCTCCCCAGACGGGGCCAGGGGCTGAATTCCTCCTCTCCCAAACAAACAAACAAACAGAGCCGAGGAAGAGGAGCTTTGTCCTTTGCCAGAACTCCAATTCCCTCTCACAATAAACAAAGGAGGCTTTTCCCTCCGAGCTGCAGGGCAGGAGCGGCCTCTGGATCATCCCCAGGGAGCTCCGGGATGGGGCCACAAATCCTGGGGTTGGGCAGGAGGGAGGGGATGGCCCAGAGCCACCAACGGGAGGGACAGGGATGGGAGACCAGGATTGGGATTGGGATCAGGGAGAGACAGGGATCAGGAGAGACAAGGATTATTCCTGTTGTTTTTCAGCCTGGGTCGATTGTTCCTGTTGTTTTCCAGGTGAATTCCAGCCTGGATCAATTGTTCTTGCTGTTTTTCCAGGTGTTTTCCAGCCTGGATTGACTGTTCCTGTTGTTTTCCAGGCATTTTCCAGCCCGGATCAATTGTTCTTGTTGTTTTCCAGGTGAATTCCAGCCTGGATTGTTTGTCCCTGTTCTTCTTCAGGTGTTTTCCAGCCTGGATCCATTATCCTTGCTATTTTCCAGGTGTTTTCCAGCCTGGATTGATTGTCCCTGTTCTTCTCCAGGTGTTTTCCAGCCTGGATCCATTGTCCCTGTTGTTCTCCAGGTGTTTTCCAGCCTGGATTGACTGTTCCTGTTGTTTTCCGGGCATTTTCCAGCCTGGATCAATTGTTCTTGCTGTTCTCCAGGTGTTTTCCAGCCTGGATCCATTGTTCTTGTTGTTTTCCAGGTGAATTCCAGCATGGATTGACTGTTTCTGTTCTTCTTCAGGTGTTTTCCAGCCTGGATCTATTGTCCCTGTTGTTTTCCAGCCTGGATCCATTGTTCTTTTTGTTCTCCAGGCATTTTCCAGCCTGGATCCATTGTTCCTGTTCTCCCGGGGTTTTCCAGCCCCAGATCTCTCTCACCCCTGAATTCCAGGGGATCAGGGGATCAGCCCAGCCCGAGGGTCTCCCTGGGGGGCTCCTTTCTCATGGAATATTTTCTCCAGCTCGTCATTTCCTCCCTTCACCCAAACACAGCCACATTCCTCACGTTTAACTGTTTGGACTTTGTGCAGAAAAGAAAAAGCTGGCGGGGGCACTCTCTGAGGCCAGACATTCCAAGTGCTGGAAAAACACATCCAAAGGAAATTGTAAAGGGAGAACTTTCTCTGAGTTTTCCTGTCCTATTTTTACAGTTTCCTGAGCGAAGTCTCGGGCCTGATGGAACCCCAGGGAGTTTTAAGGAGCACAAAGAACAGAGGGAAACAGGGAGCTGGTGGTTCCAGAGCAGGAGGAATGGCTGGGAATGTCAGAGCAGGGGCTGGAAAGGTCAGAGAAGGGTCTGGAAACTTCTGGAAGAGCCCTCAGGGTCAGGATTTGTCCTGGTTGGTCACTGCAGGGGCTGGGGTGGCACTTCTAGAGCTCCAGACTCTTGCCAAGAACTCAGGTGGAAACCTGGCACTGCCCAGAGTCCCTTGGAAGAGACCACAGCCCCTGAATTCCAGGGAAAAAACTCCTGGATCCAATGGAAAAAACTCCTGGATCCAAGGGAGAAGCTCCTGGATCCCAGAGAAAAGACGGATCCCAGGGAAAGGGTCCTGGATCCAAGGCAAAAGCTCCTGAATTCCAGGGAGAAGTCCCTGGATCTCAGGGAGAAGTTCCTGGATCCCAGAGAAAGAGTCCTGGATCCAAGGGAAAAAGCTCCTGGATCCAAGGGAAAAAGCTCCTGAATTCCAGGGAAAAAGTTCCTGGATCCCAAGGAGAGGCTCCTGAATTCCAGGAAAAAACTCCTGGATCCCAGGGAGAAGCTCCTGGATCCCAGAGAAAGGGTCCTGGATCCAAGGGAAAAAGTTCTTGGATCCCAGGAAAAAGCTCCTGGACTCAAAGGAAAAGCTCTTGGATCCAGGGAAAAGTTCCTGGTCCTGAATTCCAGGGAAAAGCTCCTGGATCCCAGGGCGAGGCTCCACAGGGAAGATCTCATCTGGCTGGGAAAACATCCCCAAATTAAACCCCCCCAAACCTGGAGCTGCAACCCCCCCCTGAGCCCAGCTCAGCCTCTCTGGGTCATTTTTTCCTGCTGGAGGCAGGGTGAGATCAGAGCCCTGACACCAAAATCCTTCATTTTGCTGTAAAAAAAAAAAACCCACGAGCAGCCCTTGGCCCCCAACAGCCCCTCTGGGCTGCAGCTTTTCCTGCCTGGCTGATGTAATGGGATAATGTCAAATATCCCCCAAAAGATGTCAGGGGGAGAGGGAGGAAATGATGCTGGGATTCTGGGAGTGCCTCACTCCGAGGGTATTTCCCTCTGGAGGGGGGGAATTTCCTGCACGAGGTGTGAGGGGAGGGTTTGTTCTGCTCCCAGGACAAAGCAGCCTCTGACTGGAGCTGCTCTCAGAGCTCAGAAATTCACTTTATTCCCATTTAAAATGGAATATTAAAATCGGAATTATTTCTTCTAGCAGCAGTGGGGATGTCAATTCAAGGGGAGTCATTAAATAAATCTGGGATTGGATGGATTTGGGGATTGGATGAGGTTTTGTTTGGTCAGGGATGGGGCTCACAGAATCCTACAGGATTTTGGGGTTGGAGATCACCCAGCCCAGCCCAGGGGGCACCTGGAGCAGGTGGGACACAGGAACCAGGTGGGTTTGGAGTGTCCAGAAAAGGAAAATTCCCAACTCCCTTCCCTGGGCAGCTGCTCCAGGGCTCTGCCACCTCCAGGGAAAGGATTTGAGGTGGAATTTCTTGTGTTTTGTTCGTGTTGATGCTCCTCACTCCTGTTATTAATGCAGAGAATTCCACCCAGGACATTTCCCTGCCTCTGGGATGGGATTTTCCCTTTCTCTCCATGAGGAAAAGGCAGAACCCAGGACATTTCCCTGGATGGGATTTTCCCTTTCTCCCTGTGAGGAAAAGGCAGAACCCAGGACATCCCCTGGCTCTGGGATGGGATTTTCCCTTTCTCCCTGTGAGGAAAAGGCAGAACCCAGGACATTCCCCTGGATGGGATTTTCCCTTTCTCCCTGTGAGGAAAAGGCAGAACCCAGGACATTCCCCTGGATGGGATTTTCCCTTTCTCCCTGTGAGGAAAAGGCTCCAGGCTCTGCTTTGATCTCCTCCTGTTCCAGAAAAACCTTTTATGAACGAGGACTGGAGCTGCACTGAGAGCTGAGACCCCAAGGACCCACCAAACACCCCCTGGGGCAGCAGGACACGGTTCCTGGTGCTCTGGGGATGGAGCAGGAGCCTGGATTTCCCTGGGGAGGGTGAAGCTGTTCCCTGGCTCCCCAGTTTTCAATGCCAGGCACTCACCTGGCTGCAAACCCCCCCAGGATCCCTTCCCAGCCCGGGCTCTGTTTGTCTTGGCAGGGAGGAGCCGTGTGGACACAGCTGCAGGATTTGTTTTGTCTCTCACACAAAGTCTGGCTGGAGCCAAATCTCTGCAGGCTTTGTGAAAAAAATGCTCCTTTATGTGCAGGATTTTATACAAAAACGGCCCCAAAGTCTGGCCCTGCTCAGCCTCTTCCCCTCTCCACACACACACACACACACAGAGGACATTTGGATTTTCCAGCCTTCTCCAGAAGTTTCTTTCAGGAATTTCCAGCTCTCTGTTCCATGGCTGAGTGGATTTTTTGGCAGTCTCAGCACTTTGAGGGAGAAAAAATGAGGAGCTCCCCAAACTCTGGAGCTCAGGTTTAGGGGTTTGAGAGGAGAAATCTCTCTCCCAGAGAGAAACCCTGATAATTCCCCATGACCACAGCAATTCCTGGGGGTTGGAAAAAGGCAAGGAGAAGGTTTAAAGGATCTGGAACTGCTGCAGAACAGAATTGTCCAGAAAACTGGGGATGTCCCATCCCTGGAAGTAGTTAATCCTACGCAGGGGGTGTGGAATTGTGGAATTCCTTACCCCTCTCCTGAATTGCAGGGGGTGTGGAATTTTGAATTGCAGGAGGTGTGGAATTGAGGAATTCAAGAATTCCTTACCCCTCTCAAATTGCAGGAGGTGTGGAATTGTGGAATAATTCCTTGCCTCTCTTGAATTTAGGGGGTGTGGAATTATGGAATTTAGGGGGTGTGGAATTTCGAATTGCAGGGAGTGTGGAATTGAGGAATAATTCCTTACCCCTCTCAAATTTAGGGGGTGTGGAATTATGGAATTGCAGAGGGTGTGGAATTTTGAATTGCAGGGGGTGTGGAATTGTGGAATTCAGGAATTCCTTACCTCTCTGGAATTGCAGAGGGTGTGGAATTGAGGAATTCCTTACCTCTCTGGAATTGCAGAGGGTGTGAAATTTCGAGTTGCAGGGGGTGTGGAATTGTGGAATTGAGGAATCCCTTACCCCTCTGGAATTGCAGGGGGTGTGGAATTGTGGAATTGAGGGATAACCCCTTACCTCTCTCGCACTGGGGGCCGGTGAAGCCGTAGACGCAGGCGCAGCGGTTGGGCCCGATGCACCTGCCCCCGTTCTGGCAGCCGTTCTCACACACAGCTGAGAGGGAAAAAAAGAGAAAATTCCATCATTTCTCCTCCTGGAACAGCCCCCCTCAGGGGTGTTGGCAGAGTTTGGGGTGTCACCTCCACAGTGGTTGGAATATCAGAGCTGGGAATAGCAGCTCTGTGTTCTCACATGGAGAAATCTGAGATTTTTTTATTCCTTTTCCATGGAAAAATTGTTCCCTGTTCCTGCCTGAGCCCCTTTCTGCAAAGACTGAAAATTCCCATTGCACTGGGGAGGATTTCCTGCCCTCTGGAATCTCGGTTCCCTCAGGTGGGGATTTCAGTGGGATGAGTGGGTGCAAAGAGGAAAAGCACAGATGGAAAGGGGGGAGGAATGACAGCAGCAGGAACGGGAGAGGGACAGGACGGTCAGGGATTGAATCCCAGAGCAAGGAGCTGAGGTCTGAGCAGCACTCGGGTGTTCCCTGACCTAAAACAGTCACTGGCTTAAAATATTCCTGACTTTAAATGTCCCTGACTTAAAACATTCCTGACTTAAAATATCCCAGACTTAAAATACTCCTGAGTGAAAATATTCCTGAGTGAAAACTGAGTCCTGCTACCTCTGAGCTGGAACCCTGCACTCAGGCTTGGAGCCAAAGGAAGTTTCCTGATCAAAATCATGGATTGATGGAATCTCCAGAGGTGGGAAGGGACCCCCAAAGACCCCCCTCAGTGCCCCTCTGATCCCAATTCCTGGGAGCTGGGCTGGGATGGTGCCAGGGGGATTCAGCATTCCCCACCCTGCTGGGATGGACGGAGGCAGGGGGGATGGATGGAGTCGGGTGGGATGAAGAATTCCCGACCCTCCCAGGATGTCCTGGAGCCAGGGGGATTGGATGGATGGAGCCAGGGGGATTCAGCATTCCCGACCTTGCTGGAATGTCCTGGAGCCAGGGGGGATGGATAGATGGGGCCAGGGGGATTCAGCATTCCTGACCCTGCTGGGATGGATGAAGCCAGGGGGAATGGATGGAGCCAGGGAGATTCAGCATTCCCAGCCCTGCTGGGATGGATGGGGGAATAGATGGAGCAGAATTCCCGACCCTGCTGGAATGTCCTGGGGCCATGGGGAATGGATGGATAGATGGGGCCAGGGGGGATGGATGGATAGATGGAGCCAG